>CM047810.1:82980686-83517668 GCA_026214975.1 Gentiana macrophylla
GTATTGACGATTTGTGGGGCTTATACGGGCGCCACGGTGAGCATGGTAAACCTCCTTCTTGCTTTTGTCTTTCATTCTTTTTATCGCCATTTTTCTTAAGTCAATATTGACCCATACTGCTTATTTTTCATCCATTAGGTTGGCAATCGCTTGGCCTACCACAATGATTATAGAAACACCATAGCCGAGAGTGCCAACGTCGGAGAAAAGAGCCGGTCGACACCAAGAAAGCTCTCGGCCGCAAATGCAAAGTCGGTCGGTCTTCGGTCGGTTAAGCGCGGCAGGCAGAGAATGAGAGGTTTAGAGCACAAATTGTCCGAGGCTAATAAGATTAACTCACCTCGTGGAGCAGGTAAATCCGCTGATCAAACCATGAAGCAGATGAAGCGTAAAGTAATCGAGGCTCTAGCTCATCGGGATGCCGAAAAACAAGCAGCGCGCGGACTGCGAAAGCAATTGGACGATCTGGGGCTCAAGTGTCCAAGGTCAGATTGAGGCCGCGAGCAAGGCCGCCGGTGATGAAAACTTCATGATGGGATATGACCAAGGGTTTTATCACATTGAGAGGTGCGCCCTGCCCATGACGGTGGTACCTTCGACCTTGACGCCTTGGAAGAATGGATTCTCACTCATCCTTCTCCGATCATCTAAGAGACTTTCATCCTCGCATACCTTCTCCGATATTGAGCTTCAAAGCATATGTCCCTATGTATGATCCAGATTGGGTGGTTCCCGCTATGGATGAGACGAACTTATGGATGAGCAGCGGCGCGGCTAACTTAGTAGAGAGGCGGCTAGCGAAGAGTGGCGAGCAGCTTGGGGGAGAGGTAGAGCAGAGATAGTTGAGCCGATTGTAGAGCCTACCGAATTTGAGACTAATGCTGATCAGATGCTGCACCATTCTCTCCGCGAAGAGAATGTCCATAATGAAGAGATGCGGCCTGAGAATTCTTAGATTTGTGCCACTTGTTTGCAAAACATCATTTTGATTCCGTATTTGTATAACTCTTTTCTTTTCCGCACTTTTGTCCGCACTTTTGTTTCTCGTAATAACTAGTATGTACTTTGTCCAACTTGTAATTTTATTCCCAAGTTTGTTTTATGTCCGCTTGATGTATGTTTGCTTTTTGCTCGAATTTATTGACTAAATTGAGTCCGATGATAATAGCATCCGCCCTTGTTTTAGATAAGATTCCAGTGTCGATCTCGTATGGACTCATCTTTGAGATATGCCCCCTTGAATCCTATCTCGAATAACTTGTTCGCTAGATACTTGTGGGACGCTTTAAATTTTCCCAAAATTTCCGCCATTTTTAACAAGTCCAAGTCCGCCAAGTTTTTGTTGAAAATTTTCAACACAATTCTTTTCTACCAGCATACTTATAATAATTTATGCAAAGAAAAAAATGTAAAATCGGGCTTTATTAATTTCAACTCATCCCGCTAGATGAGTGAAGATTACAAGCAAATAAGAAAGCCTAACCATTCACGTTATGCTAAACTAGAGGATAGCCATAACTCCTACCCGATTTATTGCATGTAGTACCTTTTGAGGTTGTCCGCATGCCAAGGTCTATTTAGTTCAGAGCCTTGATGATTTTTGAGAACATAAGTCCCTTGTTTGATCTCCATCGCGACTTGATAAGGGCCTTCCCAATTTGTCATTAGCTTGCCTTTATCCGATCCATACCATGGCCTTTCTATTTCAAGAACAAAATCCCGACTTTAAATGAATGGTCTCGGATTCGCTTGTCGTGTTGTTGTTTGGGGAGTTGCTTGTAGTTCGCAAGTCGATGGTATGTCGCTAGTCTTTTTCCTCCACCGCATCCAAGCCGATTTGTCTCTGCTTAAAAGATTATCCGTTGGGTCATATAAGGCGACCTCGATGTTGGTAGACCCATTTCGACGGGAGTCATGGCCTCTCGATCTATAAAAAGAGCAAACGGTGTTTCTCCCGCTGGTATTTTGATCGTGGTGCGGAGTGCCCAAAGTATATTGGGCAATTCACCAACCCACCCTCCTCGCTTTTACCTTGTCATCCACGCTTTTCTTCAACATCTTGATTATTTGTTTATTATCGCCTCACTTTTGCGCCGCTTCTTCGAGGATAAGCCATGGATGATCGCCAAGTGTTTAACCTTGAATTCCTCACAAAGATTTGAGAAATCTTTCCCGACCAGGGCCGTGGTCGATACAAGAGCCCAGGGGATGCCAAAACGTGAAAAGATCGATCGTGTAAGAAATAACCCGCCGCCACGCAGCTTATATTGACCATAGGTTTTGCTTCAATCCATTTTGTGAAATAATCCACAAATACTTACTATGATAACTTTGCATCCGCCTCTTCCTGGTGGAAAAGGTCCGATGAGATCGAGTCCCCACATGTCAAAAGGCCATGGTGCGCTACGATGCTCGCTCGACAGATGGTATCCGAGGATGTCCGCATGCTTTTGACACTGACATTCTCTAACCAATTTTTCTCGAGTCTTAAGCGATTGTCGGCCAAGAATACCCTCGCGGTTATGACCTTCTGGGCTAAGGAGCCGCTAGCGGGATGGCCCCGCATACCCCTTGATGAAGCTCGATAAGATTGTTTTGCTTTCTTCTTCTCGAACACATCGCACAGAGGCTTTGTCGCACATCTTCCGTATGTAATTCCATTGTTTATAATATACCGGCCGCTTCTTTTCTTAAGTGCGCGAGCTATGTCCGCCTATTGGGTAATATGCCTGCTTCAATGTAAGCTTGGACCTCATCGATCCAACATGTAGTCGGTCTTTGTGTGTCGATTTCCATGATTTGTGTTTCCTCTATAAATGGTACAACAAGATATTCTATCATTATTGAAGCGGTCTGCAAGCTCTTCTTTGAGTGATAGTTTGTAGAGATAGTCCGCTTCGCCATTGTCCTCTCTCCGACTCTCGATGAACTTGCAATAGTTGAAGCCGCTTTTAATCGTCGAACAATCTCACCATATTTTCCGAGAATACCACAAAGGCGCGTGTCATAGTCCCCTCGATATTTGGTTGACGATGAGTTGGGAATCACAAAAGACTTCAACATTTTCTACGTTTAACTCCTTGGCTAGTTTGAGCCCGGCTATAATCGCTTCAGACTCGGCTTGATTATTCTTGGCCGGGAATTCGAACCTCAAGGCTTTTTCGATTTCCTCCGCTGCCCGGGTTCCATCAAAATTACTCGGCCCCACAACCATTTCGATTAGATGCCCCATCGACATATAAATGCCAACATTTATTGGGTTTAGTCTTGTCTGGCAGGGCTCTCTGTGATAATGGCGAACTAGGTTGTGGCGAAATGAAACTTGTCTCTACCATAAAATCTGCAATGCTTGACCTTTGATAGCTTTTCTGGTTGATATTGTATGTCGAACTCAAGAATTTCGATAGCCCACCTGAGGAGTCGACCCAAAGATCCGGTTTATGCAGATCCGCGCATTGACTATTCGTTAAGACAATTATTGTGTGTGAAGTAAAGTAACCCCGAGTTTGCGGGCAAAGAATGACAAGCGAGTAGGCTAATTTTTCAATAATAAAATAGTGACTTCCACCGGATCGAGAGCCTTGCTTACATAATAAACGGGATTTTGGAGGTTCCGGCCTCCCTGACAAGAACGGCAGCAAACTCGGTCCGATGCCGCCAAGTACAAAAACAAGACATCTTCCTCTACAGGGCTAACCAAAAGAGGTGGTTTCCCTAGATATTCCTTCAGAGCTTGGAACGCCTACGAACACTCTGCGCTCCATGAAAAACTTTTGTCGCCTCCGAGAATTTTGAAGAAGGGAAGACACTTTTCCACCGATTTTGATATGAACCGACCCAACGCAATGATGCGCCATTAAGTCTCTCGAACCTCTTTGATAGTTGTAGGCTCTGCATGTCGATCAAAGCTTGAATTTTCTCCGGATTAGCCTCGATGCCACGACGACTAACCATGAACCCAAGAAATTTACTCGCTCGACACCAAAAGTACATTTGGCCGGATTGAGTTTCATTGAGTGTTTGCGGACATTGTTGAAAGTTTCTTGAAGGTCATATGGACCGCCCCTGGCCGGACTTGAAAACCATATCGCCTATGTAAGCTTCCATATTTCTTCCTATTTGCGAATCAAGACCTTGTTGACCATTCACGATAAGTCGAACCCATTTCTTCAAAATTTCGAATGGCATCATTTCATAATAATATAACCTCCAAATGCTCAAAGCCGCTTTCTTTGTCCGATTCAAATGATTCGTGCATTTGGTGATACCTGCAATATGCATCCAAGAAACTTAAAACTTCAAAGCCGTAAATGTAGTCTACTAACCGATCAATTCGCATGAGCCGATAAGATCCTTCGGACAAGCTTTGTTGATGTCCGTGAAATCGATGCACATTCTCCACTTGCCGCTGTGCTTTTTACCATGACCACATTTGCCAACCAAGTAGGATAGGCAAGCTCTTTTATGATACCCGCTTGTAAGAGTTTCCCGACCTCTACTTTCACCGCCACTTCTTTTTCGGGGTTGAAAATTGGCGCGCCGTTGTTGTATTGGCTTGAAAGTAGAGTCGACGTTAAGATGATGAAGAGCGACGCCGACTCGACCCTCTCATGTCTCGTGACTACCCCGGCAAATGCGCCGATTTTCTTTGAGTAATTTTATCAACTTTTCCTTTTCGAAAGAACTCACCGAGCTCCAATTTTGAATTTCTCGATCGGGTATTCATCGCTGATGATTACCTCAATTAACTCATCCTCACCAGTAAAGTCGGGTTCATCTCTAACTTGCAATGTCTCGTGACTCCACTTTAATCGGCATACGCTCGACAAATGACCCTAATCATGTCTATGATTTCCATGTTCGTGGTCGCTCGATTCATGCTCTCTTATTCCCTCGCTCTCATTTCATGTATGTATGTTAGACAAACCGCAGTTCACTGATCGACGCCCGATAATGTCCCCAACATAAAACTTTGCCCATCGATGTGGAACGGAAGTTACCATTTGAAATTGTTTCAAAGCGGGTGTCCCAATTATTAAGTTATAATTGGATCAAGATCGACTACCGTAAACATCACCTTTTCAAAGGCGAAAGCGGTGCGAATCTCCCATCTCAGACATCTAAATCAATGGCCCCTTGACCAGTATTTTGTGATTTGTGAATCCTTTGGCGGTGCCATTATGCGCCTCAAATTGGAGTAGCTAAACCCGCTTCTTTGAAACAGCTTGTAGATGTCGCCCTCTCAGATCGACCATCACTCTATTGACACATGCCCGATTGATGACCACCGAAATGCATAAGCACATATCCTTCCGTGTTGATCGGGTCACTAGCTCACTTTGAGTAAAGGCCGAGGTTGCTCATTTCCTCGTGAAACTATAGGCTTCTCCATATGTTTGTTAATGGAGCCGACGCGCTCTTGATCCGATTGTTACCGGAGGAGGCTCAGCTTATCATTCTGATGTTTCGCCGAATCGTGAGCTTGTTGACTCCTCCTCGTCCGACCACCGCATCTAGTTTGAGATGGTCCTGATGCCCGAGCGAGTAACTTCTCTATCGCCGCTTAAATCGAATACACTCATCCGCTGTATGACCCTTTATCTCTGTGATAGCCGCAATATTTGGATGCATCGCGACATGTGTCGGGAACCATCGGGTAGGGCTCGTATTTCATCTCTTATTTCATTCAACATCCGGGTATAAGAAATTCTCGAGCGGCGTGAAGTGCTCCTCCTTAAATCTCTCGGGTTTTGATTTCCGATCCGTGTTCCTCGGGGTATCTCTAGGCGGACTACGCCACCTCTGCTTGCCTTTGTTGGACGAAGACGCTCTTCGCTTCCCCGTGGGCAATGTACTTTCTCGTTGAACTCAACATTTCTTGCAAATTACCTGGTGGGGATAGAGCGGAAATAGATTTCAAGTACCTCGTTTTCAACCCTATTTCAAAATCGCCATGACGACGTTGTCCGCTAATCCTCTTGTTAGCTCGTGACACTTTGTAAAACCGCCATAATCGCCGCGGGTACCCTCGTTGTCGCTTTGTCGGACCTCATACAGTCGATGTGTGTCTTTTTAGGTCCTCCCACCGACTTGAACTCGCTATGAATTTGTTGATCGATCATCCCATGACAAAATCGAACCGGGAGGAAGATCATGCGATCCATGATGCTGCGCTTGCCTTGCATCGACCCCACAAATGCTATACACCAAGCCTCGCTACTAGAGGTACATAAGCTAATTCTCGCTCTGGTGCGGATAGCCAATCCAGAGGATCCGTTGCTCCATGGTAGTTTATAAAATTGGGGTAGTGAGTTCCCTCTCTGAGCCGCCAAGATACTGGGATGGAGCACGCTTGTTCCCATGTTGGAACCACTTTAACACCCTTCGTGCTTTTTGCAACTCATCTATCTGCTTTTTCATTATTCCCATTTTCTCCTCGATTCGGGAATTGGCGGGAATGTAACATGTCCTCCCATATCTTGCGAGTCCCCATGTCCTCTCGTGCAAGGCGGACTGACGAGGGTTTCTAGGTCGACACTGGGCCGCACCGCGATCGTCGACCACGGGCCCCCACCACCAAGTGTCGACTTTCTATCTCCTCTTGGTTGGGACGTTGCATGGTCGCTTTCGTCCATTTCGACCACCGGGATTGAACTGCTTTTGGAGGAATGAAAGTTGGTTGTAGCTCTGCTTTGCGGGTTGAGGAGGGTTGAATTTGCGGATAGGTTGGGGTGGTAGTCCTTCGCAATTAGCGTGGCATTTCCTACCCGCATTTCCTCTACATATTCCATATGTGCTTGTAGAGCTATCTTATATGAATCTTGCTGTGAGGAGCTCCCCTCATAAAACAAATTCTCTTGTTCGTTGTTCGGATCGATGCCCCAGCGATCCCTTTTCCCTTATTCTTTCTGATCGCTTCTTCGTGAATTTCGCGAGCTCTAGTTCTTTCCTGGATATATGCTCGCATGTCGGTCGTGAGGGCCGGGTTAACATCTGCCCTATCTGACATAACCCTTTGGCTAGCCTCTCCATGTAGAGTGCTCGCTCCACATGTCGGGCGCTGATTGACTGGTTTAGTCGGTGTTACTGGGTTCAAGTTTTTCCCACCAGCCATGACTTTATGATTTTTGCGGGTATTTCTGGTTTAGAATATTAAGGTGAAAAAGTGTTTGTGTTTTCCAGGCGGCTTGTAGCTAAAATGACCAAACTTTCTTTACTTGAAGATCTGAAACAGTCAAAAAGGGTGTGTAACCAACCTGGGTATTAAAGATGGACTCAAGCGTGAGTATGAGATGAAGTTGATGATCTCTTCTGTGTAGGTTGCTGAGATGAGGAGAGCAATGGGTTTCGGGTCAGATTATCCCAAAAGATCAAAACTTTAGTGGCCGGCAGAGTGAAGATGATGATAACCTCGCCTGAGACACCGTGAAATCGCTCTTGTGGTGGAGCAAGTGATCTCCAAAAGCTGAATGATAATGAGTTTCCCGGTAACGGAGCCAACTGATGTTGCGCTGAACACCAGATTTGCGGTAACAGTGTTTATCTTGAGGATATAAGGCTGATATGTGTGATTTCTACGGTGAGTACACGGTGGTGTTCTAGAACAGTGGTGGCGGTTATGTGGTTGTGATGAATAAGTGAATTAGTCGACAAATTGGCAGAGTTTCTGCTTGTATGAGATTATAGCTTAAAGCTTGAGGGTTTTTCATTGATTTCATCTATTACATTGTGATCCCATATATATAGGCTAAAAAGTAAGTCGGTCTACTATTCATCGACAAGACAACTCGGAGTACATAGCTAAGTTAAGTATGCGTGCAATACAAGTGTCCTAGCCAGCTGTCAGGAGTGGCCAGCTGTTTTGGGCCAGCTGGATCGATAAGGATGGCGGCCAGCGATCAACGATCATCGATAAGTACGGCGAGCAACGGACTCATTTGTGGCTTGAAATTAGCTTTGTCAATATGGGTAGAAATCACATGGAGAGAATGTGTCCGACTTACGACATGGATGTGACCCGGCTTATAGCTTGCGGGCATAAGATGGTTTATGGCAACGCCGAGGAGAGATAGAGGCCCAATATCTATGTTGATGGGCCAAGATAATAGGCCCAATATAGATGAACAGGGCCCCATTCCGATCCGGGTATATCACCAAGAAAAGAAGAAACTGAATGGTGTACTCTGAGTTAGTCAATTAAAGTCAGATGTTAAGTTTACAAGGTACTCAGTTTTGAAGTAGAGTAGAAAACTGAGTTAAGGCCTTGTTGAATTTGAATTAACTATACGACAAAGGTCGTATATATAAACGTTGGCTAAACGACAAATGTAACGGCTACAAGAGCTAGTGACTGTTACATCGCCCCTATAAATACACAAGAGAATCACTTGAAGGAAAGATAGAGAAGGATCAGAAAAAGAGCTTTACAAGCACATATCCAAAGATCCAGATCCGTAAAATCGATTATATATATATCTAGAAAAGGGAAGCCAATCAAATTGCCTTGAAGATTTCAAAGAATGATCCAAAGAACCCATTAAGGGGGAAAGAAGGCATCTTGGAGCTACAAAGCCAGATCCAGAAGAATCAGACAGCTCACTAAATTAATCTCTTGATTAATTCTAAACCTAACATTTGTGAAAAAGGGTTGGCTGTGCATAGTTTAAGGAGAGCAATTCCACATTTCTTCATACGGTTGCAACTTGGTTGCCACATCTTTTGGTGCAGTCTGCGGACTGTGTTTGTGTTAGTGGTGAGCTGGTGAAGGAGCAATTCCACCTCCGAAAGATCAGTGTGTAGAATGAAGGGAGCAATCCTACCATTCTTCATTATGTGTAGACAGTGAAACTAGGGTGTCGTGAAGGACTTTCATAGTGCTAAGATTTTGTAATGGTTATCTCAAGATTCTAGTGATACCTCCTACACCACAGGAGAAGGGGAGACGTACGGGATTACACCACCCGGAACTTCCATAAACAAATCTTGTGTTGATTTACTTTATGCATTTATGTTCTTGCTGTGATTGATTTAATTCTTATTATCTTCACACTCAACAAACGTCAGACTATGAGTCCGCATAAAACTGATACATAGGAAATTCAGATCATTATTGACACATCTATTGCACTAAAGGCTAGTTCTATCTCGCCTAGCCAAAAAAGACTAAATATAAGTCAAGATTGACTTATACTCGCTTTAGTTAATTGAACTCCGCACAAGTTAAGAGACAGAACAAAACCGAACTAAGCATCGCTTGAGTTTTGAGAAACTCGGTTCTCGGGCAATTCCAGCCAGAAAAGTTTTGGTGACAAGTTTATTCACCCCTCTAAACTTGTGTTAGCCTTTCCTAGGGACCAACAATTGGTAT
Source organism: Gentiana macrophylla (assembly GCA_026214975.1). Classification (NCBI taxonomy): domain Eukaryota; kingdom Viridiplantae; phylum Streptophyta; class Magnoliopsida; order Gentianales; family Gentianaceae; genus Gentiana; species Gentiana macrophylla. Next base: position 82,990,054 of record CM047810.1, read on the forward strand.
CGGAGCAAGTTCTTCCTTTTGGAGGAGATCCGAAGTTGTTATCGCTCAAGAGATAACTCAGGCATCGCTTAAGCAACCAGTTGTTGAAGAACCTCACTGTATCAGTTGTAAAAACACTTAGTTTGATTTCAATGACTACATCTAGAGTTAGAAATTGGCTTATTCACCCCCTGACTAATTGTTTGCAAAATGTATCTGATTTTCAGGATCAAATAGTTGAAAGGTTCAAGCATGACAAATCGCATACAAATCCGTAACCTTAACTCAAGGTGTTGATGTGGATACAAACTTCAATGCCTATATTAACAAATCCAGAGAAGTTCCATCACAAAGAAATCTCTCGAGAAGAAGAAAAGAAGTTGTTGCAAGTTACCATTGATATAGAAGATTCATTAGAGCAACAAAATGATGTACACTCGTGATCTTAAAACTATATCAAATCATCATGAAAAGTTACATTCTTCAACTCGCTTATCATTCAATAACTCACCAGAGAAACTCGATCTTGTCAAGTTAATCAAAACTTACGTTGAAACCGAAATTAAAAGACGGAGAACTTGACAAAGCAAAAGATTGGAATGAGTTTCTTGAAACTGAAATGTCAAATCTTGCTGAAAGATCAATGTCTAGTAAATTTGACAAAAGCAATGATAATTTCCCACCCCTACCCAGTATTGAAATTTCAAAGAATGAAAATTCGGAACATCAAATTACTGGAAGATCTAGTGGATTACACAAGGAAACTAAGAATGTTAAATCTAAAATAATCCTTGTGAAATCAACTAAGATTGAGCGAAATGGTTTATCCAGAAAAGAAATGAGAAAGCTTAATTCTCTCATCGAAGAAACTGAATATAATACTTCAAGAATTAATACAAATGACCCAAAAAGATATGTGTACCGAAGAAAATTTAAAATCGCTTTTGCAGGCCAAGTCGCTTCTCAATGTCAATCTCGAAAACTCGACCTTCAAACAAAAGCTGATGAAGGACATATTGGGCAAAAGTAGAAAACTTTCCAGCTACCATCTGACACTTAGGCTGACATAACAAATCACTCGAAGCCACGTGTCAATCAGGGAGAAAAAGTAGATGTACATCCCTACAAAATCCCATTGATTGTGACATGACTCTTATTTGAAAACGATTGCAAAACAAAATCTTGACGAAATCCTGCTCATTCAAATTCAAAGCATTCAAGATTTTCCAAAAGAATCCCTAATTCAGAAATCAATGGATCATTACAATATTGATGATGGGATCACCATAAGCCTGGACAAATTTTGTCAAAAGTATACAAACTCCACTCTATCAAAATGGATTGTGAACAAGATCAAGAAGATTCGAGGATTGAAAACTTGATTGACACAAAGGTCACTACTTTGAGTCAAGACGGCATCAGAGACTTCTACAAAAATGCCGTAATCACCAATAATGAAAAAAGCTTCAAAACAAATGTTCAAGATAAGAACTTTACCGTTGATGAACAGTTACTTTCACTGGTGTTTGGCTTGGACATAATCGGAGGATCTTCATCTCTTACGTTTGAAATGAAGAAAAAGGCAAGCTTTGGAGTGTTATTGCAGTCAACAAAGAGGAGAAGAACTTCATCAGATCCATCTATCATCAAAAACAAGAATTCGCATTCTTGACGATTCTTCTGACCAAAAATGTCATTGGCCATGCCAGGAATTTCTACACTCTCTCAACAGATAAACTAAAACTGATATATGCTATTTGGTTTGAAGAGATATTTGATTGGAACAAATTTGTTCTCAATCAATTGATAAAGCAAATTTCAGACGAGAAAGAAAGAGCACAAGGAAAGAAGGTTTCTGGGGAAAAGCTGTTGTTGAAAAAGGGATTCACTTTTCCAGTTCAAAGGATACTAGATCATCTCTCTATTTCAACATCCACCAGAATAAAAGTGGAACACAAATCAGTGCCCACTGGTGTGAAGAAAAGGAAGATTGTTGAAGAAGAATCAAGTGAAGTTTCAGATTCAAGTTCAAGTGGAACTGTGAATTTAGATGAAAGGACTCTCAGAAGACAAAAGAGGACTTGGAACAAATTTCAGAAAAAGAAAACTGAAACTGAAGAAGTAATTCAAATTGAGGATGAAACTGAAGAGAGTGAAACGTAATGAGATCAAGAAAGTGAGCTTGGCGAAAACGAGGAAAGTGAAATCAAGGAAGCGAAGGAAGCGAGATTGATAAAACTGAAGAAAGTGAACCTCCAACTGAGATACATGGAGAGTACACTGATGAACAAAGGGAAGCTTTGGAAGATGGTGAATTTTGTGAGGCTGAATATGAAAAGAAATTGACAAGTCATGATACTCATTTTTATTATCCTGAGGCCAGTACCTCATCTCAGGCCCATGAAGCATCCACAAGCAAGTCTGCAAAAGAAGAATCTCAGCATCAAGAAACTGAGATTGAAAAAAGATTGGAAGTTGCAAAAGAAATCATCGAAAGTCTGTTATAGACCCTACAGCAGAAACTTTTCAACCTACATGACCTTGTTGGACGAACTCATTATCCAGGTTTGAACACTTACTCCAACATCATCACCTTACGCAAATTATTTGAAGAAAGCTTTCATGTATCTTCAAACAAGGGGGAAGATAAAGCTGAAGGAGATGCTAATGCTGAAGAGGTTTATGCCAGACAATTGGTGGAAGAAAAAGATAAACAAGTAGATGATGATCTACTGACAATTCAACAAGATGGAGAAGGAATTGATGATCTGATCGAGAAGCTAACATCAGAAGAAAATTTTAAGGAAACAAGAACTGAGGAAGATGAAGAAGCCTCAGTTAAAGCCGTGTTAAATATCAGAAAGAAGCTTGTAATGTGTGTCAGATTCCTTGAAAAATTGAAGACAATAAAAACTAAGGGGGAAGATGAAAAGAAACCAGAAAGGAATGCTGAAAAAGATAAACTTGATCTCATTTCAGAAGAAGAAGAGAAAATGATGAATGAGGAGATCAAAGAATTCTTGATAAATCTTAGGAATCAAGATAATGAAGAGGCTAATCAGTTGATCGGTGAATATCAAGAAATCAAGCCTAAAGATGGCTTAATCACCTGAAGAAGGAAAGGCAAGAAGACTCTGAGACCAAAAGAAGCATTTTCCTTGGAGAAAAGATGTTGGCACTTGAAAAGAAAAGTTGTAATTCTATTCAGCTTTAACTCAATTTGTTTTAAACTTTATTCTTGTAATGAATTCAATGCTTCTAGTTTGTTATCTTAATTTGATTTGTTATGATTTCTTGCAGTAATCTCTTATTATTGCTTTTAGGGAGGGTTATGATACATCATCAAAAAGGGGGAAATTGTTGGAAATATTATTTATGTTTTGATGATGATTCGTCACGAAATTAGACAAATCACTTACAACCCATGATGATGAAGTCATAACTAACTGTTATAGTGCATAATGGAAGAAGAAGCAAGAAATGGTCTAGAGAAAATGTATAAGTTCTATCTAGAGTCTGAACCTTGTATAGGTTGTTTCAAACAAGCATTGTAATAGAATAGGAACTAGGTGAACAGCTGAGTCACAACAAGAAAACTGAGTATGCACATGAAGAACTGAGGGTTCAAACTCAGTTATGCAAGAACTAAAGAAGATAAGTTCGCTGAGGGTCACAAACTCAGTTGGCTTATCTAGAAGACTGAAGAACTGAGGGACACAGACTCAGATTGAAGAACTGAGGTGGCAAACTCAATTAGAAGCTGATTAAGTCGTGACTATAAGTAAGGATTCAGGCAAGTTTGTGGTGACCTGAAACTGAACTATAGATCATGTAAAACTGAATAATCTTAAGGGCAAAGATTATCAGTTACCAGGAAAAGAAGAAACTGAATGGTGTACTCTGACTTAGTCAATTAAAGTCAGAAGTTAAGTTTACAAGGTACTCAGTTTTGAAGTAGAGTAGAAAACTGAGTTAAGGCCTTGTTGAATTTGAATTAACTATACGACAAAAGTCGTACATATGAACGTTGGCTAAATGACAAATGTAACGGCTACAAGAGCTAGTGACCGTTACATCGCCCCTATAAATACACAAGAGAATCACTTGAAGGAAAGATAGAGAAGGATCAGAAAAAGAGCTTTACAAGCACATATCCAAAGATCCAGATCCGTAAAATCGATTATATATATATCTAGAAAAGGGAAGCCAAATCAATTGCCTTGAAGATTTCAAAGAAAGATCTAGTAACCCATTAAGGGGAAAGAAGGCATCTTGAGCTACAAAGCCAGATCCAGAAGAATCAGACAGCTCACTAAATTAATCTCTTGATTAATTCTAAACCTAACCTTTGTGAAAAAGGGTTGGTTGTGCATAGTTTGAGGAGAGAAATTCCACCTTTCTTCATACGGTTGCAACTTGGTTGCCACAAATACAGGTGCAATCATGGACTCGTGTTTGTGTTAGTGGTGAGCTGGTGAAGGAGCAAATTCCTCCTCCGAAAGATCAGTGTGCAGAATTAAGGGAGCAATCCTACATTTCTTCATTATGTGTAGACAGTGAAACTAGGGTGCCATGAAGGACTGTCATAGTGCTAGGATTTTGTAACGGTTATCTCAAGATTCTAGTGATACCTCCTACACCACAGGAGAAGGGGAGACGTACGGGATTACACCACCCGGAACTTCCATAAACAAATCTTGTGTTGATTTACTTTATGCATTTATGTTCTTGCTGTGATTGATTTAATTCTTATTATCTTCACACTCAAAGAACGTCGATTAATCGAGTCAAGATAAAACTGATACATAGGAAATTCAGATCATTATTGACACATCTATTGCACTAAAGGCTAGTTCTATCCGCTGCCAGTTAAAAAGACTAAATATAAGTCAATATTGACTTATACTCAGTTTAGTTAGCTGAACTCCACACAAGTTAAGGGACATGAACAAAACTGAACTAAGCATCAGTTTGAGTTTTGGAGAAACTCAGTTCCTGGGGCAATTACAGTTCATGAAAAGTTTTTGGTGACAAGTCTATTCACCCCCCTAAACTTGTGTTAGCCTTTCCAAGGGACCAACAAATGAACTGCATACAAACTCAATGATCAGTGAATCCTGAAAGAAATATAACTTTTACCAAATGATTTTATTTTTTTAGCCAGAGATCACAATGAAAAGCAGCAATCCACAACTGAAAACACCCACGGTCTCTAGCTTCCGTTTTGTCTTTTAAGGATAAATGTTATCGTAAATGAATGATTGCTTTTCATATGAAATACAGGGAAATATTGACCCCCATTCAAGTTTACCTTTAAAAATGTTGCAAACCACAGCTGAAATCACCCACGATCTTAGGCTTCCGTATTCTAATTTGAAGATACTTAAATAAAAGGTTGGCCAAGATTTGAGGAAGATTAATTTAGGATGTGAGTGTCATTCGGCTGTAGAGAGACATATGTTGGTGAATTTTCAAACTAGATTCCGATGAGCAATGGAATGATGCCATCCAAGAACCATCAAATATTCATATATACGCGAATGTTAAGAAAAGAAAAGTTGACAACCCAATCATATGAACCAAACCATAGCGATTTTTTTTTTGTATCCTCTATTACTCAGGCATTGGATGCATGGTATCCAAAGTGAAACTCTTTAGAAGTTTAGTTGACATTAAGGAATGTCATTTTCCTCTTCTTTTTTGAATCATCGGGATTGAAATTTGAAGTTCACCGGAATTCAAACTATTCAGCTCTATGTTTTCTGCCAACGAAATGATTAAAGTCATCTATGAAACATGATTGAGGCCTTGATCTTCCTTTTTAGCTATGGAAAACAATTTAAATCAAGTATTCATTGAAACATACTACAAAATTAGAGTGAATTCCGCATCATATGTCATAATATTCCATCAAACGAACTGAACAATCTATGTTTAGAAGTACGGAGTGATACATAAAGACAACGTGTATGATAACTTAAGATTCTATTTTTTGACATGTACCGTTTATTAGCCGAATTCTTTTGTAAAGTAAATCAAATACTTTTCGTTGAATTATAATGTATTTACATCGAGATATATATATATATATATAGCCACATATAACTTGGCCAACAAGTATATGATAAATACCAAAATATAAAATGATAAAATAAAAATGTTTAAATTAATTAATCCTCATCTATAATATCTTCAACACGCCCCCACAATCCCGTGGAAAGTGGCTGAACACGGAGATTGGTCTTGAGTAAGTCAAAGCGTGGATGGGCAAGTGGCTTCGTGAGTAGGTCGGCGAGCTGATCCTTCGAACTTAGAAACAAAATGGAGAGACACTTGGAGGCAACTAATTCACGAACATGATGAAAATCAATCTCTATATGTTTAGTTTGGGCATGGAAAACCGGATTGTGTGCAAGGTACGTGCCGCCAATATTGTCGCACCATATGGTCGGCGGAGAGGGAAGAGTGATGTGCATTTTAGCTAAGAGACTGGACAACCATTGAACTTCAGCAGCAGTATTAGAAAGAGTCTTATATTCGGCTTTCGTGCTACTTGTACAGACGGTGAGATGTTGTTTGGAGCGCCAACTAATGAGATTATTGCCGAGAAAAACACAATAGGCACTAACAGACCATCGCTTATCTGGATCTACAGCCCAGTCGGAGTCTGAATAGGCTTGGAGGAGGGGCGGGGAATGACGAGAAAGAAATAAACCTTCAAAAATAGTATGTTTGAGGTAGCGCAATATCCGTTTGACGGCATTCCAGTGATCATCAGTGGGTGATTGCATGAACTTACAAACCTTATAGACTACAAAGGCTATGTCAGGGCACGTGAAGCTGAGATACTGTAAGCCACTGACCACTTTGTGGTAGAGGAAAGGTCGGTAAAAGGAGATCCCGAGGCGGCAGTTAGACGAGTGGAAGCAGACATGGGAGTAGGACACGGTTTGCATTTATCCATGCATGTCCGCTGAAGGAGTTGAAATATATATTTCCTCAGAGTAAGATAAAGGTCATCAGAGGTGGAGAGAGCCTCGATGCCCAAGAAATAAGATAAGGTGCCGAGATCTTTGACAGGGAACTGCGAGCTAAGATAAGTAATAACCTGCGTAATAAGAGAGGGAGAGGTACCTGTAATAATCACATCATCAACATGTATAAGTAAATAAACACGATGACCACCACCTGAGTATATGAACAAAGGTGTGTCGGCTCTAGATGCCGAGAAGTTGAACTGAGATAGGACATCAGAGAGACGGGAAAACCAGGCATGTGGTGCCTGACAGAGACCACAGAGACTTCGCTTGAGGCGGCATACATAGTCCGGATAATCCGGATGAACGAAACCCTGTGGGTGGTGCATGTAGACAGGTTCATTCAGATGACCATGAAGAAAAGCATTCAGGATGTCAACTTGACGAAGAGACCATCCCTGAGAGACAGCAAGAGAAAGCAATAAGCGGATTGTGACCTACTAAACATCCGGGCTAAAAGTATCTGGGAAGTTAACACCCTCTGCCTGGTGAAATCCTTTTGCTATAAGCATCAGCATGATGCTTCATACGATAGACCCACTTGTTACCTACAACATTCATATGAGACTGAAAGGGGACAAGATCCTAAGTATTAGTACGTAAAAGAGCATTGATTTCCTCTCTCATAGAATTGCGCCAAATACGGTGTTTGGAGGCTTCAGTATAGGAGGTTGGGTCGGATGAGGTAGTGGAGTTAAGGAGAGCACGGGGAAGCGGATAGCGAATATAGTCGGACATTTGAGTTGGTTTAAGGGAGTTGGTTTTGGTACGGGTAACCATAGGATGTGTTGGAGGAGGATCACGAGGTGGAGATGGAGGGGCACAGGCGGAGTGGGTGGGGGCCATAGATGGTGGAGGAGAAGGGGCCGAGGAGATGGTGAGTCGTCCTTAGGTGGTGAAAGAGCAGCAGGAGGTGGATTTGGGAGAATTGTGGCCGGTAAGGGAACAGTCATAAGATTCGGGACTATAGGGGTGCTCGAGGAAGTGTAAGGAAAAGTTGTTTTGTCAAAGACGACGTGACGAGCATTGTAAAAACGACCGGAGGAGAGATCAAGGCACTTGTAGCCATGGTGGTATGGACTGTAGCCACGGAAAATGCAGGATTTCGATCGGAAGTCGGTCTTATGATTATTATAGGGATTAAGGTGAGGCCAACATGCACAACCGAACACTCGAAGGAAGGAGTAATCAGGTACGTGTCCAAAAACCATCTCATACGTGGATTTTTCATTTAGGACTCGGGTAAGGAGGCGATTGATGATGTAAACAGCGGAGACAAAGGCATCTTCCGAGTAAGTGAGGGGAAGGTTGGACTGAGCGAGAAGGGTTAGGCCGACTTCGACGATTTGGTAGTGATGCCGTTTGATGGCGCCGGCTTGTTCATGAGTGTGTGGACAAGAGCGGCCGTGAATGATACCGAGAGAGGTGAGGTAGTGTGTGAGATGGTGGTATTCGCCACCCAGCCAGTTTGCAAAATTTTAAGTTTGGTGTTAAATTGCCGCTCAATCATAGTGAGAAAGTCACGAAACACAGCTTCAACATCAGATTTATGATTTAATAGAAAAATCCATAAGAACTTTGTAAAATCATCCATAAAACTAACATATTAACGAGATCCGTAAATAGAAGATTCAGTAGATGGGCCCCAAACATCCGAATAGATTAAATCAAGAAGTAAAATCGGACATATATGTAAGTTTGACGATGACTCTTATCTAATTGACATGGAGCATGAGATGAGAGAGGGTGCTTTATTTGAAAGACTAATAGATAAACGACCTAAAACTTGACGGAGAACAAGAAAATAATAGTGTCCGTGACGTTGGTGGCAGGTGGAGGAAGAGCTAGAGGTGGCAGCAAGAGCTTGAACCGGAGTATTGCGGAGAGTGGGTGAGAAGCGGTAGAGACCATTGTCACGGATTTTATCTAACAAAGCAAACAAGTAATAAAATTTATAAATCCGGTATTCCCCAAGTGTAGGGATCGTAGTATAGCGATTAATACCGGAGTCGATCACAGGGAATCGGGGTATCTAGTTCATTAATTTTCCTAAGGTTGTTACTACTAAAACGAAACTAAAAACGATAAAATAAACTGGACAGAGGATTGTCAGTCCAAAGCCAGGAAAGATAATTGCGAACGAAAATAACTCTAATCTATAAACTAAAAAGAAAATAAACTCCTAAGATAACAACGAAGAACAAGGCACAAAGATAATTTCAATTAATGTTAACGAAGAACAAGCAATGATCCACCTATCTCGCAATTCTCAATTTCTACCCTAGATCGTTTAGTGAAGATTTAATAAAGATGTGGTTCACCTATCAAAGGTATGAATTCCTACTTTCATAGATAATTCGCCTATTAATCTCTCATCTCTCGATCTTAAAGATTAACGCTTCCATAACAAAGGTGTAAGATTTCTCAATCTAGGAACCTAGAAATTTAACCTAGCAACTCTCGTTATTTCAAGGTTAAAAATCTAATCTTTACTACGGTGATCTAGGTCTAACAACGATTTTCATCAAACGTTAAACATCAATAAGCAACACATCCATCGATTTAAATTGCATAATCAATATAAAAGCATAATAAAGATACAAGCTTTAATAAAACTCACAAAACAAATCCACAGAAGAAATCAAGTTGATGCTCGATCGGCTTCACAAGCTTGTTCAAAACGCTTAGCCTCTATCCATCGTTGGAATACAAATCATATAAATAAATAAAAAGAAGATATAAATATGTTTATGATGGTGGGAAAACGCAGCTAGGGCGCCCCCAAGGGGCCTGGGGCGGCCAGGGATCGAATTGTGGTCTTTAGGGTTGGAAAAACGCGTCTATATATAGATTTTTAGGTCGGTTTCGCTGAGGCGGTTCCGTGGACGCCCGTCCATAGGGTCTGGACGCCAGTTCAGTCATGCATAAAAACTTCGAGTCGGGCCGAGCTGGATCAGACGCCCGTCCTATGTAATTTTGGACGCTCGTCCACTGATTTTGATCCAATCCTGTCCAATTTAACATCATCTGGACGCTAGTCCACTCATATCAGATGCCAGTTCACTCTAGCTCACCCTGGACGCCAGTTTGATGAATCTGGACGCCAGTCCAGCCTGATTTTGCCTCCAATGTGATTGAATTCTTGAATCAACTCCTTCTTCATCCTTCCATTAAACCTTCAATGAAGTATCTTTTCAGCTCCTCCAATCCCTTTCCATGACATGTAAATGTACCTTCAAAACCATAAAAACACGCAAAGTGTAAAACCATAGATAATCACCAATAAAATCACGAAATTAGCTCAAGTTTACACTTAAAGACTTTTAAAACTCATTTACTCAATAATTCGATTAAACCCTTAATTTCTATGCAAATTATATGAATATGGGGGAAATCATTATAAAATATAACGTTATAAATCATATAAAATCACCCTTAACAACTCCCCCACACTTATCTTTTGCTCGTCCCGAGCAAAACAAAACAAGAAAACCAAGGCTTACTCATGCATTGAACCACATAAAATCCCATATATCAAATCACAACCGGTCGACTAGCATCAATAACATACATCCCATGCAATAAACGATTACTCGAATGTGTAGTGTGTGCAAAGCCTTCTTCAACTTCCACCGATTCCACACTTGACAATTAAAATCAAGCTAACCGACCAATACCCATTAAAGACAGATAATGAATCACCCTGACTATACATACGCCCTACAAAACTACTCACGTCATGACTAGAGTAATACATGTGTTTTCGAAATCTTTTCAGTTGTACCCAGAGGATATTCCCTACAACATATACCTTGGCCTATACTGGGGATAAGGTAGGCGATAACTAAGTCTTTCATTCATTTCATACCACTTCTTTGGTTGATTTAACTATTTCCACATTTTAAACATACATCAGAATGAGCTCTTGCCCTGTCATAGCAGAATAGGATATTCGAGATATACCCTACCTTACTCAAATCATAAGGCAGCTTCTTCTGACTGTCGTGAGCTTTTGGTCATCATGGTGGTATAGGACATTCGAGATATGACCTACCTCACTCAAATCATCGACCAGCTTTCGACACACCCAATTTATTCATATATAATTCAACTTTTCCAAAAGCACAATAGTTACGATTCACTTATCACATTCATGCTTCGGTATATTCACGATACTTCCTACTTCAATTCCAACTACACACATATTAAAATTGCCATGACATTAGCACTAAGCGAACGGTCTGATAATCAAAATAGAACATCATCGATTTAAATGAGTACAGTCTACTAAGTTCAGCTCATCATCGAAAAGGCTTGCGTGAAAAGAATTTGAGTAAAAGCTTATCACCAAAGGTCTATGCTAAAATACTAGTCAACTTAGCACAAGTATGGGAATATAATAAGTAAGTAAACCAAAAGAAAATCATGCTCGGGACGGATTTTTTAAAAATTTCAAAAATTTTCGATTTTTCACAAAAGATACAAAAGATAAGTATAATAATTAAGCACATGTGTAGATACCACTAATCACTCCCCCACACTTAAATAACAACATGTCCTCATGTTGTGCAGAATAAGAAAAACTTAGCTGATTGTAGTTCGAAGGTGGCAAGTCTGGAAGTGGTCTAGATCCATATCCAGAAATGCGTGAAGAAATCAGTAGACTGTGGATCATCCACCGGAAAACTGGCTTCATCTAAAAGCGCACCATCGCTATCGCAAATACCCTGCACACATGAAAAACAAAACAAAACGGACCTCGGGGGTAGGGGCACAAATTATGATAGACAAGGCATTATCATGGAACAAAGCATAAGCAATGCAAAAATTGACAAAAACCGAATCTATGTGAAAATTAGTGCACAAATGTAACATCGGCAGGAAGGAAGGAATCACATGGATTTTTCAAATTTAGCGCATGCAAGTTACCTGGCCACAAAAACCGACACCAAAAACCTCGACGACACAAGACAAAACTAGCCCCCCTTATTCAACAAAAACAAAATAAACCAAAATAATAATAATAAAAAAACTAGTCTTATTATTGGGTTGCCTCCCAATAAGCGCTTTTCTTTAGTGTCTTTGGCTGAACACACGTGCTATTCACTGGATCGTGGCCACTTAATCTTCCTTCCGCCACTACTTCGTGTAAGCTCGGTCATTAGTGTGGCTACGAAACAACATCTCACACATGGGGTCAGGGTTCTTTACCGCTTTCCAAACATTCTTAATTTTCCCATTTGCACTTCTTCTTCTTCAATCTTCTCTTTAATCGTGCCTCCCGTTTAAACTCTTCCATATCCCAACTACCACCCGAACTTCCTCTCTTGGACCACTGCCGTCATTCTCAGAAAACAAATCGGGCGAAAACTCGTCAAACTCATTGACTTCTGGAGTACCACACCCGAGGATGTCGAGGAAGTGAACAATCAAAGGCTTCTCTTTGGGTTCACCAATGTAGTGCTTACACCTTTGACCATTCACTCAAACGGCCGGGTCACCATGACCTCTTAGTTCTAAAACACCTCCAGGAATGATTTGGAGAATTTCAAAGGGACCGGACCATCGTGTCCTCGGCTTACCAGAGAACAGATGTAACCTGTAATTGTATAATAAAACTTGTTCCCCAACTTGAAATTCTCGCTTCTTGATTTTGGCATCGTGATGGAGTTTTGTCTTTTCCTTACTTATCCTGGCGCATTCGTGAGGCCTGAAGTCTAAATTTGTCTAACTCATGCAACTGTTGTAATCGATGTTTTCCACAAGATTTGGCATCAAAGTTTAAGAACTTAATGGCCCAATACGCTCTATACTCTAATTCTATTGGCAAGTGGCATGATTTTCCATACACCATCTGATAGGGTGATGTACCCATGGGGGTCTTATAGGCAGTTCGATATGCCCACAGTACATCATCCAACTTTAGACTCCAGTCTTTTCTATGATCATAATGATTTTTTCTCGTGGATCTTCTTTAAACTTTGGTTGCTTCTTTCAACCTGACCACTAGTCATAGGATGGTATAGTGTGCCAATTTTATGCCGGACACCATATTTCTCAAGAACTTTCTCCAGGGGTCGGTTGCAAAAATGTGTCCCTTCATCACTAATCAAGGCGCGTGGACACCCGAATCTCACGAAAATATTTTTCTTTAGAAATTTCATGACCGTTTTATGATCATTGTGAGGAGTGGCTTGAGCCTCCACCCATTTAGACACATTGTCCACGCAGACTAAGATGTATTTATTACCGCAAGATGATGGGAATGGTCCCATAAAATCGATACCCCATACATCAAAGACTTCGCATTCGAGGATGGGTTTCAAAGGCATGTCAAAACGCCTTGTCAGAGTACCGGTTCTTTGGCACCTATCACAAGCTTTACAGAAAGCTTTTGTGTCCTTAAAGATCGTAGGCCAATAGAAACCGGATTGGAAGATCTTAGCAACGGTTTTCCAAGGACCAAAGTGACCTCCAAAAGGTCCACCGTGGCACTCGCTCAATAATATCCCGTTGCTCGATTCAGGAACACATCTTCTCGAAAGAAACCATCTTTACCAATCTTGAAGAGGTAAGGTTCATCCCAAACGAATGTTTTCATATCCGAGAAGAATTTCTTCTTCTCCGATAAGACAATTCGGATCTAGATCTTTGGGAATGTAAGAAGTTGACGATAGAAGCATACCAAGGATTTTTAGGAGTGCACTTGTCTAGATGCATAACATTCTGGAGAGGAAGGTAAAGGTCTATCCCTTCAGGCTCTTTCACTTCTTCATCCTTCATTCTAGACATGTGATCATCTACTTCGTTTCCACCTTCCTTACCAGTCAGGAGATCAGCCTCCCAACTTCCACTAAATTCTTTATTTCTCAGGGGATCATCCACCTGAGTATTCTCATCCGAGCAGGGAAACCACTAAGTTGAGTGTCGGACCTTACATTCATAGCACTAGCCTCTTCTCCACCATTGTATGTGGATGCATAGTTAGATTGAAGTGGATTCTCATAACTTGCATCATAATTGCTATTAGTATTCCATTGGTGGGGTGAATTACCTCCACTGCACTGAGCCTCATGATGGTTTCCACCACAATATGAACATCTCACTTGAACGTTATTAAGTCCATGTCCGTAAGAATTTTCATCGATTGAGGTATACGAGCATCGGATCCAAAGACAGATGAACTTGACACTTCTACTTTTGGGGGACCACTGAATTGAATGCCGGATCCTAAGTTCATGACATTTTCCTCTTCTCTATCATAAGGAAGTGTGGGAGCTAGGTCAATGCCTTGGTCTTGAGCCATTTGCCTGAGCCGTCTCTCAAGATTCTGGAGTGTCCTGTTTTGCTCCTCCAATTTAGCTTCAAGATCGTCTGATTGAGAGGGGCCTTGATAGTTCTTAAAGTTCTGTGGGAAAGATTGGCTAGACTGACTTTGAAACATAGGATCGGGAATGTTCTGATTGAACCATTGATTTTGATTGGAAAAATTGATATGTTGGTCCTGACTGAAGTTCGGGTTTTGATTGAAATTCCAATTCTGATTGAAACCTTGATTTGGAAAATTGTTGTGGCCAGAGAACTGATTATTAAATCTCTGATATTGCTGGCCACTAAAAGCATTTACTTCAGCGTTCTGTCCATTCATGGGACAGAAACGAGCAGTGTGTCCCACGTTGTCACAATTCTGACATGTGACTAGATTAAAATTTCCCTGATTCTGGAAAGAATTGACTCGATACGCAGGAGGGGAAAGAAATTGACACTGGCCAACAGCATGGCCAGGTCGACAACATCTTCCACAGAACAAAACTTGTGAGTTCTGTGGAAAAAACGGGGTCTGATTCATAGGATTAAGCGACCTTTAAAGAGCTGTCATCTGCTGTTCCAGCATGGCGTTCTGATCTTTCATAATCCCAGTTGATGACATTTTTTTTTTGTTATTTATTTTTTAGAAAAGATAAAGAAACAGAAAAAGAAACGGAAACAGAAAAAGAAATCTACCTACGAAAAATTTAAAACAGAAAAACAGAAAACGGAAAAAGGGAGAAAAACGTGTTGAAATCTTCTGAGCCCAAAATGGAAGGGAAAACAGTGGATTTTGACCTCGAAAACGGCATCGAACGGCCTACGGCAATTTTCCATGTCGTCGGCGTCGGAACGAGCTTTCCGAATTGGTGTCCTACGCGCCAAACGGACACTCGAGCCGAAAGTTACGGCCAAAATACTAACGAGTTCTAAAAACGATCCCTTTTATCCAAAAGTTCGACCGCAAAAAACATGGAGTCAGATGATTCAACCTCAAAACCCTACCTACGAAACCTACCTACGAAAAACAGAAACCCTAGTACATTTATTTAATAAGCAAAAGAAAGACAAACCAAGATATCTACCTAAAACAAAAATAAATAAAAAAAAATGGTGACAGACAGGCCAGACGGGCGTCCAAGTTACTGGACGGACGTCTTCCTGGAGAAAGAACAGGATGGGCGTCCAAGTTACTAGACGCTCGTCTGCCTGGGCAAAACACAAACAGAGACGATCAGATTTGGACGGACGGGCGTCCAATAGCTCGTGACGCCCGCCACGCTCAAATCGAATCACGTAAACGCCGCTAAACACGAAAACAGGTCCAAACAAAACACCAAAACTAAACAAAACCCTAATTGGAACCTAAACACAAACCTATGAAAAATTAATAATCACTAGATAACACAAACTACCTACGAAAAACAAAACAGAACAACTTTAGAAAAATTAATAATGAATCGACGACCGTATCGATTCCCGGCAACGGCGCCAAAAACTTGTCACGGATTTTATCTAACAAAACAAAAAAGTAATAAAATTTATAAATCCGGTATTCCCCAAGTGTAGGGATCGTAGTATAGCGATTAATACCGGAGTCGATCACAGGGAATCGGGGTATCTAGTTCATTAATTTTCCTAAGATTGATACTATTATTATTAAACCTAATATATTAGAACGAAAAGATAAACTGGACAGAGGATTGTCAGTCCAAAGCCAGGAAACGATAATTGCGAATTTAAATCTAAAATAACTAATTCTATTAACTAAAAAGAAAGCAAACTTCTAAGAAAACAACGAAGAACAAGGGACAAAGATAATTTCAATTAATTTTAACGAGGAACAAGCAATGATCCACCTATCTCGCAACTCTCAATTTCTACCCTAGATCGTTTAGTGAAGATTTAATAAAGATGTGGTTCACCTATCAAAGGTATGAATTTCTACTCTCGTAGATAATTCGCCTATTAATCTTCTATCTTTCGATCTTAAAGATTAACGCTATCAAAACAAGGTGTAAGATCTCTCAATCTAGCAACCTAGAAATTCAACCTAATCAACTCTCGTTATTTTTAGGTTAAAAGTCCAATCTTTACTACGGTGATCTAGGTCTAACAACGATTTTCATCAAACGTTAAACATCACAGAGCAACAATCCATCGATATAATTGCATAACAATATAAAAGCATAATAAAAATACAAGCTTTAATAAAACTCACAAAACAAATCCAAAGAAGAAATCAAGTTGATGCTCGATCGGCTTCACAAGCTTGTTCAAAACGCTTAGCCTCTATCCATCGTTGGAATACAAATCATATAAATAAAAAGGAAGATAAAAGATGTTTATGATGGTGGGAAAACGCAGCTAGGCGCGCCCCAAGGGCCTGGCGCGCCAGGGATTGAATTGTGTGTCTTTAGGGTTGGAAAACGCGCGTCATATATAGATTTTTAGGTCGGTTTCACTGAGGCGGTGCCGTGGACGCCCGTCCACAGGGTCTGGACACCAGTTCAGTCATGCATAAAAACTTGAGTCGGGCCGAGCTGGATCCAGACGCCCGTCCTATGTAATTTTGGGCGCTCGTCCCACCGATTTTGATCCAATCTGTCCAATTTAACATCATCTCGGGCGCTAGTCCACTCATATCGACCCCGATTCACTCTAGCTCACCACAGGCGCCGGCTTTGATGAATCGGGCGCCATCCCACCCTGATTTTGCCTCCAATGTGATTGAATTCTTGAATCAACTCCTTCTTCATCCTTCCATTAAACCTTCAATGAAGTATCTTTTCAGCTCCTCCAATCCCTTTCCATGACATGTAAATGTACCTTCAAAACCATAAAAACACGCAAAGTGTAAAACCATAGATAATCACCAATAAAATCACGAAATTAGCTCAAGATTACACTTAAAGACTTTTAAAACTCATTTGCTCAATAATTCGATTAAACCCTTAATTTCTATGCAAATTATATGAATATGGGGGAAATCATTATAAAATATAACGTTATAAATCATATAAAATCACCCTTAACAACCATCTTGGACAAATCCCCTATGATGGACGCGACCTGAGTAGTCCTTCACAAGGAAATAAAACTCAAAGTAAACAGAATTATCATGAGAAAACTGACGTACAGAAAGTAAATTTTGAGTAAGGGAGGGAGTAAAAAAAACATTACGTAAAAGATAAGTATGAGTAGGCGAGGAAATAGATGAAGAGCCAAGGTGAGAGTTAGTCAAACTTGTACCATCACCAACATGGACATTATCAGGACCGTCGTATGGTTCATAGGATAAGTTAAGGTTTTGAAAGTCATTGGTCATGTTGTGGGTCCATCTCCCCACCTTCTCCGGCTCGTTTCTACCCTTCTCCGGCCTCACACCTCCTCTCGGCCCTCATGATCACCCTCCTCCCCATCCTATGGTAACAAGAACAAGAACTAACTCTCTCAAACCCACCCAGATGCCTGGCTTCATCCGTTATCCTTTACCTCAGGCCCTCGTAAATACCGTCATCAACTTCGACCCCACATCCTACACAGAAGCCTCCAAACACCGAGTTTGGCGTAATGCGATGAGAGATGAGATTAATTCTCTTTGCATACTAATACGTAGGATCTTGTTCTTTTCACTATAATAGGAATATGGTAGGTAACAAATAGGTCTACAGACAAAGCATCATGCGGATGGCACGTTCGAAAGCGACATAAAGCTCACTTCGTTGCCATAGGTTTTCATCAACATGACGGTGTGGATTTCTTTGAAACATTTAGTCCGGTTGTCAAACTGGTTACGATTCATCTTTTGCTTTCTCTTGCTGTTTCACAGGGTTGGAATATTCGCCAGGTTGACATCCAGAACCCTTTCCTTCATGGCTATCTGTCAGAACCGGTCTATATGCAGCAACCTCAAGGTTTTGTTCATCCAGATTACCCAGATTATGTCTGTCACCTTAAGCGCAGTCTCTATGGCCTTCGCCAGGCCCCTCGTGCCTGGTTTGCTCGATTTACGGAAGCTCTATTTGCATATGGTTTCAAGGCCTCCGAGGCCAATGTATCGCTTTACACTTATTCCCGTGGACAGGATTGGGTTTACATACTTCTTTATGTTGACAATGTGATTATTACTGGATCTCAATAACCGGACTAAATGTTTCAAAGAAATCCACACCTTCATGTTGATGAAAACCCTTGGCAACGAGCCGAGCTTTATGATGCTCAAACGTGCCATCCGCATGATGCTTTGTCCTATAGACCCATTTGTTACCTACCACATTCATATTCGAGTGAAAAGGAACATGATCCCACGTATTAGTACGCAGCAGAGCATTAATCTCATCTCTTAACGCATTACGCCAAACTCGGTGTTGGAGGCTTCAGTGTAGGATGTGGGGTTGGAGTTGATGACGGTATTTACGAGGGCCCGAGGTAAAGGATAATGGATGAAGCCAGGCATCTAGGTGGGTTTGGGAGATTTATTTCTTGTTTGTGTTACCATGGGATGAGGAGGAGGACGTCGTATAACCCTGCATTAGGAAGTCGTTTGATAGGGACGGCGTGATTGTGTTGAGTATAAGGTTATCGTTTTTACTCTATTCGACATAGGCAGGTTTAACAGTGGTAGAGCCGGGCTAGTCTATAATCGTTTTGGCCGGAGAAGGAATTGTGCCATCGATGTAGCCATAGACACCTTGTCCATGAAGGTATG
The DNA here is from genome assembly GCA_026214975.1 of Gentiana macrophylla. Classification (NCBI taxonomy): domain Eukaryota; kingdom Viridiplantae; phylum Streptophyta; class Magnoliopsida; order Gentianales; family Gentianaceae; genus Gentiana; species Gentiana macrophylla. The sequence continues at coordinate 83,009,089 of CM047810.1, forward strand.
GAAGAATTTGTGCTCGTCGGAGATGATAATTTCTTCGAGTGAGTTTGGATATATGAATCGAAGAGGAAGGGATGAAGGAAGGATAGGAAGAAGAAGAAGAAGTTGCCGTGGTTGTGGCTGTTGAATCAGTGGTCCCGGACATGGCGGCTGAACTGGGAAGAAGAAGATTAGGGTTTCGATGGAATTTTTTTTTGCTAGAAGAAATTCGGGATAATGCTATTGAGAGAGGGAGAACCTCGCTCCGATACCATATTGTAAAGTAAATCAAATACTTTTCATTGAATTATAATGTGTATACATCGAGATATATATAGCCACATATAACTTGGCCAACAAGTATATGATAAATACCAAAATATAAAATGCTAAAATACAAATGTTTAAATTAATCAATCCTTATATGTAATATCTTCAACAAATTCAAACCGTGATCCATGGGCATGATACTTATTCAGATCTTACTGTATCATCAAGCTGCTGCTACAATATTTCCCTCCATTGGTTGAGCAAAATGGTGCTGGGCAGCACTTTTGACATTAGAAAGATTAGTAATTCAAGAAAAAAGTTGTGTTAAAAGCCTATTGAAATACATCTCCGCATCAGCATTCAGTGATTAGCGTTTTCAAAATTAATTATGGTGGATGTTTAGTCTTTTGAAAATGAAATGTATTTTTATTAAAAAGATTAGCGTGAGGTCAATAAGATAAATTTTTGGAAAACCTGCCCCGACCCCATCAACATTCGTCCTAAACTTGATGTTAGCAGCTTATATGCCCACTATTTTGAACTTCTTTAAATGATTTGGATATCAACAAAAATATAGGGATATAAAAATACATGAAAAGGGCTACCATACATTACTATTATGCATATGCTATATCATTTAGGGACTTCATGAAACATGGAAGCATAAACAGAGAAGAAATCAATTGAAGAAGAAGAAAAACTTGATTATAGATCAATTGCAGAAGAAAACGACATCTTTATAAGAATTTCAGAATCCACATAGCCTTATATGACCCTTCTCCTAACCAAGTGTACCGGAAGCATAAACAAATCAAGTGAAGGTTATAAGGTAGCAATTGCAAGCATTATTTCCTTTATAAATCGAAGTTAACAAAAAGGAAACACTTAACATTTTTTCTTTGTATGCAGCAGAAATCAACAACTCACTACCAAATCCTACAAATTCAACCGGGTAGCAAAAATATCCAGTTATAACAACATAAAGACATCTGCACTTCAGAACATATTATAGCCAATACATTATAAGTGAATTGTTTTTTCTTGGTGCTAGGCGGCGGATGAATTTTCTTAACGGAGGCGTTTAGGGCTTGAAATATGCTATCGTGGGGAGGCTGTGTGTGACATCGGCGACTTTTTGTTTGGCTAAATGTGTGGAGATGAATGGTGGTGGATATGTTAATATGGAAGTGCCATCCAGGGCCGGCCCTTGCTATAAGCCGCGGAAGCGGCGGCTTAAGGCCCAATAATTTCGGGGGCCCGAATTTACATGTTCCGCAATTAAAAAAAAAAACCGTATAGATCTAATCCAATCTAACATAATAGAATGTGTTAATAAAGGCCAAAAAAAATGTAATTGACCCAAAAAAAATTTACTTCAGTTGATAAAGGCCCAAAAAAATTACAATGTCTAAATTATAGACATACATCACATATGTACACATTTTTTTTGTATTGGAGTAAGGCACGGGAAATATGTTAGAAAAAATGTGATAAAAAAAAACAGAACTGAATGATCTCCAAGGCACGTATAAAACGTTTCTTTAAAGAGATGTTTTAAGATCTCTCTCATGATTCAATGGAGTACTACTTTAGAGACACATTATGTTTGTACTGATGATGCTTCTAAAAAGACTTCGTGTTTTTCACCGAATGCTGATGTCTCTCTATATGTAGACAACGAAAAGATATTGTACCTCTTCACGAAAGAACAAACCAGTTCGTCTTCAAAGGATGTGTCCTAATGAACATGCACCACCGAAATGGTGTGTCTCAATGAAAAATCCCTTCTACGAAATGGTGTGTCATTCGCATAGGTTCGTTTAGGTCGAACCCCATTTCTTTTCGGCGACACCTGTCGCACTCAGTGTGCAACAACACATTCAAAACAAAAATAAAAAACAGACTTTGTGAATAAAATATCTAACAAAATAAACAAAAATATTATGGACCACTTGAGTCTTGACCAGTTGACCATGAAAAAAAAGTTATATAAAAGGCCTAATTCGACGACATAGTCGAAGGCCTAAAATTTTCCAGGGCCGGCCCTGGCGCCATCGTTCTGGTAGAGGGGTTGAATCGCGGGAGTGGAGGTTTTGAAGTTTATCAAAAAATAAAATATAGGAAGAATGTGGGATGAGAACGAAACCGACGGTGATTTTTTTTATTACCGGGTGTGGGTCGGGTAATTGGCATAATTCGAGCTAATTAGCTGGTTTTTGCAAGTATGTGTGTGTGTGTGTATATATTTGATCGTTGGATAAAAAGTAAAGGATATTCTAAATTATCTTCCGAGAACAAGATTTAGTATGCTAGTTTCATCAAATGGTGACCTGATGGGAGACGGTTGCACCGATAAAGATGATCAAGAGTTGATTTATGGATCAATGTATATTCTTGTCGGTAGAAGGTGTTGGACATAATAGCTTGTCAATTGTCACAAACAAGATAAGGTTGTCAGATTGTTTAGCAAGCGTTAGCATAAAAATGTGATGGAAAGACTTGGCCAACTCGTTAAGAGCATATGGGAGAATGTTGTGGTTAATTGAGTGCTCTACAATAATCCATATCGCCTTTGCAGGAATTGGAGATTGTTAGGCATGGTGTCCGGAAAAATAATTATGCACTGTTTTAATTAAATAAATTGGAATTTATCATTTTATCCATTTTTGCATAAGAGTATGCATTTAAATATACATCACAAAAATGCCAAAAGTTTCATTATGTGACCATAAGATTCAGTGCATAAGAGTAATGTACAACAAAATTGAGTTTATGCTGAACTACCTTAAACATTGAGTCTTTGGTGAAATTGACTAAAGTTTGGGGTCTTACAATGAAATTACAATTAGTGCCCAAGATTCTTAGAGTGTGACCGCCTGATCAGGGACGTTGGTCTTGGACAACTTAGTGGCTCTACTTAGACGTGTAAAGTTCACATAGAACCGGGAAGATTCAATATGATGATCTCGTACTAAGATTGTAACGAGAGAATCTTGTTGAACCATTAGATGACCATTTATGAATATAATCTTAATCCTGATGTGATTATAGACTCATGTCTTTTCAGAGGTGGTATTTGATTTGGCGGTACGGTTAGCTAAGTGGTTCTTTCCGAATCTGACCATTTTAACATCACTCACTGATTGGTAGCCGGGAATGTAAGTCACAAATATGGAGTTCACTCATTGCTCGAAAAGGAAGTAGAAAGACGGTTCCCTTGGTTGTTAATTTTGGTCTTGGTCGATCGGCTGAATCTTTGATATGATCAAAGATATCGATCACTGGTGAATTAATGGTAGTTTGGGTTAGGATATTAGAGGCTCAAGAAAAACCAGATGGGGCTGAATGGTCGTCCGAACAATTCAAGTTAGAAAATTTTCCTCAAAATAGTCCTTAGTGTAAGGAAATCAAACCGTTGATGCAGTGAAATTCCAAACTTTGATACTCTTTTAGCTAAGGATCGACTATGTTGAACAACTAAAAACAAAAAGAAAGATTCAGCTAATACCTTATGACCCAAACGATCGAAGCCTTTGATGTTCCGGTTGTTGATCTTTTGCGGTAGCCATCCAAGTATTCGGCTTCTAATGGTGATCCACACGAATGACTCCCTAGAATCTGCATTGGATCGCCACTCAGAAAGTGCGGATGCTAGACCGCCTTTTCTTTTCCACCACCAAGAAGTTAGCGCCACCTATCTATAATTTTTCGGGAAAAAACTATTTTCTCTTGCAAGTGTGTTGTATGGGAGAAGAACATTCTTCTCCCCTTTCATAAAAGAGACGCCTCAATCTGCTTGAAGTATGGAGGAATCCCTTTTATAAAAGAGGCGCCTCAATCTGCTTGAAGTATGGAGGAAGAAAACATTTTCCTTGTGGAATAAGGATTCATTTCTTTTTTTAAATTAATATATTTTTTCGGGATACAAAAGGTTCACACACACATTTGCATCAAATGAGGTTCGAATCCGGGGCTCCTGCCAGGATATGACCTAATGAAACCACTAGGTTGATGCATCATTGACATAAGAATTCTATATATGAAATAAATAATTATGTTTTATTACTTTCCTTAATCCTATTATGGTAGTAGCTTCCTTGCAAACAGGGGTGGATGTACATGGTTGGCAGGGGGGCAATCGCCTCGGATCCGGTAAAAACACTATTATGTATGTTGTGTATTTTTTTGCCCCCCGTAAAAATTTACACTCGCCTATAGCATCGCCCCCCTTATCCGGGATCCTGCTTCTGCCAATCATATTAGAAAATATAATATTCTTATAATATTATGTATTCATAATAAATACCCCAAAATATCATTTCCACCACAATACTTTGTAGTAAACGTAATTATTTAAATCCTTATTGATTATCGCATAATATCATCTTAGTTTCGAATCGTCATTCATTTGTGTGTGACTCATTAAGCTCCCAAATATGTTGGCTATAAGCATGAATTATAATTCCCTATATATAAAATTATAAACTCATATTGCTCAAAAAAAAGAATTATAAACTCATACCTAACGATCGTGATTGACATCTAGCAATATGTATGGACCCTCATGACGGGTCCGATTCCGTCAGGTAGTTAGGATGGCAAACCTGGATGTGGGATATCTGGCCTCTTCGTGGTGTTCCGATCAATGAGGTTATCGCCGTCGGACGGTGGCGTTTATCGAGGTTGGTGGCGGACTCACGGTGGTAATATGAAAGCAATAAATGAGAGAGATGCAACAAAGGCTCATGGAAATAAATGCGCAAAAGTTGTTCTATATCTTCATTAATGTCATAGTGGGGGTATTTATAGGAAAGGATAAAGTCAGAAAAGACTACTCGTGCTAGCGCGCGTTGATGCCCGGCAGATGGCGCTTGGCCCCGCATTCTCTCTAAGCTTATGAACTTTCCATTAACTGGTGGAGTTTCTCATATAAATGGGCCCGCCGTGTTGCGGGGCGGCCCCCTTATGCCGAAGATGCTGGCGGGATGGCCAAGAAGTTGGCGACGCCGCGCGGTCATGTCTGAGGAAAGAGTTTGACTTATGTCCTCCGACGAGTTGACCGGGAATAATGGGACCGTGTCGTCGTTCCGTATCATCAATGGCCCCTACTCGCGCGGCGGAAAATCGCTGCGGTGTGGAGTAGTATTGCGTCGAGAGTCTTCGTTGACGAACACTCTTGGAAGACAAAAGTTGAGCGGACTCATGATTAGGGACACAAACTAGTAGAGCCTCATCAAAACCTCTCTTAAGAAAAACCCGAGTGGGAAAAAAATCTTAAGCAAGGGAAAAGAGTACTCTCTCGCTTGTATCGAAATCTCAAGACCGCTCCCTTCGTGAGGCGAGGCGGGGTTGTGACATGAAGTTGATGCAACATAACCCGCGAGCGCATCGTGAAATTGACGCTATACGAAAGGCCTGCCAATCACTACCAGCGGGTTTCCTCCTCCTAGTACACGTTAGTGGTGATCTGGAGTCGACATCGCGCTTGATAGTTCGCAGTCAGTCGCAAGCGACAAGGGAACTGACCTACCCGGCCGCCCCTTTTTCAGATATAGGAAGCGATCTTCTCTCATCCGGCGGCCTACCAGGTCGTCCTCCCCTCATATAGGAAGCGATCTTCTCTCATCTTGGATCTCAGCTTGCGGACTCGGTGATTGTAAGGGGCCCAATTCTGGTGAAAGACGCTTTGCCATTCTTCCCGGTGTAGCGCCGACCATGGCCCCTGGCGCTTTCTAACTCGGATTAGACGCACGAATTTTTTGAATAGTCTCGCTCTGGGCGGTCTCATGGATCCGATCGCCGATGAATACCTCTCGATCCTCCTATGAGCTCGCAAGACTCGGATTCACTTATCTCGCCTTCCTCTTCACGCTCTAACTCCGCAATCTCGGGCAAAGCAGAAGGCGGCAATGATATCGAGATTCGTCTCCATTTCTACTCATGGTATTGAGATTGGGGGTTGTTCTCCCACTGATGGGTTGTGGAGGAAATGCAAGCCGGATTCCAGGTGCTCGTTGCCTTTGTACTCCTCCATAAACTCGTATTCATCATTATCTGACTGAGACATTCTTGTTTTTCTGGGATTTTGTAAGGAAGAAACGAGTGACTCAAATGGGAGAGGAAGCATTTGTGGAGAAGGTAGTAACATGGCTGGCTTTTATAGAGGAGGTGGCGTGTTTGGCATGGATTACCATAATGGTAGCGCATGAGAGCGACGGCTATCTCAAGAGACAGATCATAATGACCGGCGTAATGATGGTTATCTCGAGAGGTTTACCGTCATTATGAGCATTTGAAGGGACGGTTATTTATGGTGGGTAATCATGGGCTATTTTTCGTCCGAATAGTCCCTTGTCAAAGTAGCCCTATCAAACGCGGCTAAAACTCGGGAAGACCACCAATGATGGCTTTTGAACCGTTCCATCCGTTTGGGATACCTGACAGTTTGTGGACGCAGCGGGGAGATGTGATGACACCTGCGGACGGCGATTTGAGGTGCACAAAGATGTAGCGATCCGATATGCCGCGAGGAGTCTGTTTCCGTCAGCCGCGATCGCGCTTGAGAGCTTGCGATGTAAATCGTCTGTGCTCGTTGGTCCGACCGAGGTCGACATGTGAGGTGCACAGACGTGTAGCGATCCGTATATATGCCGCGAGGAGTCGTTTCGGTCAGCCGCGATCGCGGCTTGAGAGCTTGCGATGTAAATCGTCTGTGCTCGTTGGTCTGACCGAGGTCGACATGTTGAGGTGCACAACATAGAGGGGTCCAGATATGCCGCGAGGAGCTGTTCTGGTCGCCGCGACTGCGGCTTGAGAGCTTGCGATGTAAATCGTCCGTGCTCGTTGGTCTGACCGAGGTCGACATGTTGAGTGCCGCAAAGATAGAGCGATCCGGATATTCCGCGAGGAGTTGTTCGCCGCCGCGAATGCGCTTGAGAGCTTGGCGATGTAAATCGTCCGGGCTCGTTAGTCCGACCGAGGTCGACATGTTGAGGTGCACAAATATGAGCGATCCGTATATGCCGCGAGGAGTCGTTTCGTCGCCGCGATCGCGCTTGAGAGCTTGCGATGTAAATCGTCCGTGCTCGTTGGTCTGACCGAGGTCGACATGTTGAGTTTCTGGGATTTAATCATTTTCTGCGATCCCAGGCGAGATGGCGAAGTCATTTGTGTTGGCGAAGCGCAAATCGCATGCCGCGAGCTATTACCGGTGGCGTGCAACGTGGAGCAATATAAATGGGCTGCGAACGCCGCGTATCATTAAATGTGGCGCCCTTTCGCCTCGACAAGGTGACGTTTACGCCGTGAGTCGTGACGGCTTGTGATGATGGCGTTCGCTTTTTTACGCAAACTTCAAATTTCAAAGCGTCGTGTCAAATTCCGAAACTTTTGCTTTCCGCGCAAAACCCGAACCGTTGGATGAAGACAATCACGGCCGTTGGTTGGTTGAGTGCTTGTCTATTTAAGGGGCGCGTTGCCTCCTTTTCCACCTTTACGAAAACCTTTTCCAAAATTTTCAGTGATCAAATCCTTTCTACCAAGCCGAAAATCAAGAGCATCTTGTGGTGATTTGGAACCAAGTTTCCACTGCGAGTCGAGGTGTGTTTGAACTTCATCGGAGTGAGCCCTTTACAAATGATCGGAGTGATCATCTTTGTCTTCCCAATTTTTCGCCATCCGGATCATAAAGGTACCATCTTTATCCGATCTAACTCGGGTTTTTCTTTGTTGATCGTCATTTTGTGGTTGATTCCTGGCCTGTATAGATCATAAGTACGCTTTTTGTCCCGTAGATATTCGGATTTTTGAGGTTTTTAACCGTGACAGATCCGTATGCTCAACCCTTCTTTTGTGAATTTGAAGCCTTCGAGGATTAGTGAGCAATTTTTCAATTTTTCCGTGTAGTATTTCTTTATGACCCCGCTTGCCCTCGTGTTGTTGGCGTGCGCGAAATGGGGGGGGCGGTGTCGACCTAAACGAAGCGTTGATCCACCTCTCTTCATTTTGCAGCATGTCGCACAGCGGGGACGACAGTGATCAAGAAGAATTTAATTATGGTGATGGCGGGGCCGAGGAAAGGGCCGGCGGCGAGGTTTCTCCTTCCCATTCTGACGAAGAGGACTCACGCCGAGATCGGGCGAGGCCCAAAGGCTCCTTATAACAAGGGGCACTCAGCTGCTTTCTGAATCCTTGCAGCACTTAGCTCCCAGAGAGCGAATTTCTAAGACTGTCGGTGAAAGGATTCAGGCGGCGTCAGCCCCGAGGCCACAAAAGCGAAGGGGGACGGCCGTAGGGGCACCCAGATCTGCTAGCTCTGCCCCGCAGAGGGGGAAAATCCAGATCAGCTTGAAGACTGCGGAGTCTTTGGAAGAGGGTGGCAAGCTGAAGGCCATGCATCGCGCTGTCGATGCAGAATGAAGATCTTTGTTGGCCGCGGCGCCTGACTTTAACACCGCTATCCGCGCCCGATACCAGCTCTCCGATGACTATCATTTTTGCCCGTGCATGGACAGTCGACAGTATGAGTATACTTGCGGGCGCTCCGCCAGGGACCAGTTGTACGTTCCTTTTGACAATTTCCTGGCGGGGTTCAGGCCCCCTTTCGATCCTTTTTTGGTGGAGGTGATGTATTTGCTGGAAGCCTTGCCGGCGGACTTTCACCCTAATGCTGTTAGGACCCTGGCGGCGTTTATTGCGACGTGCCGCCTTAATGGAATTGAGCCCTCCTTGGGTCTGTTTAGGGAGTTCCATGATTTCGTCGGCACCCAAACTCCGGGGCAGGTGAGCGTGAGGGCGCGTGAGGGGAGGCCTCGCCCTTTTTACCCCGCTGACAACAAAATCTATAACTGGAGTCAAAGAGTACTGCGGGTGCAATCCAGGGTCGGATGGCCATTCCCGCATTTTGGGAGCCGGGCCGCACGCGGACTAGACTCCAAGTGGCTTAAAGACAGAGTGGTTCCTCTCGCAAGCCCTAAAGAAGTAGAGGCGATTGTGGCCTTGATAAGCTCTGCGGACAGATCTGCACAGGTCCGCATGATCAGTGTCCGGATGTTGACGAACGTAAAGCTGGGTAGCGCGAGGATGGCAGGGATCCCGGGCTGCTTGGTGCCGGGGATTCTGCCTGTCGTGAACATTCCCCCGCCATCTGTGGAGCTTAGTGATCCTGACTGGGTCGGCGAATGCCACTTGGGTAGGACCTTTCCGACGCAGTGCGAAGAGTGTGGCGGTGATTGGTCGAGCCGCCAGGGTAAAACCATTTCTTCTCTATTTTTGTTTTTGCTAACCCAAAAATACACAAGCCTGTACGCGGGGTCGGGGCGGCGCTGGGCACAGTCCCCCTACTCCTCTCTTTTTTTTCTTTTTTTCTTTTTTTTTTTACCACATTTCTGATTGCTTCCTCTTTTTTTTTTTTTTTTTTTTTTAGTTTTCGATGCCGCATCCGGTCTTCGCAGAGTGCCAACGTTGCCGCCGCTAATGCCGCGAGGAAAGACGCGGAGGAAGAGTTAGCGGCGCATCCCGTGATCATACCGACCGCTCATGTGGGGATCAACCAGGTAGTGACCGTTGTCGCGGGCGGGTACAAAGATCTCGAGGCGGGGACCTCCTCTCGGTGTTGCGATCGCCAGAGCGCGATTCTGAAGAAGTCCGCCCCGCCACCGAAGGCTCGACCACCGCCTTGGTAAGCGCCGATGAGTCTCGAAGATGTTCTTGAAGACGTCCCCCTTTCCCGGAAAAGACCAAGAGTGGATGCGCCGTCTGAGGTCGTCGACCTAGAGGGTCCTGATTCTCCCCCTCTCAACCTTACCCCTGCCTATGGATTCGTGCCGCAGGATCGCGCACGGCAAGAAGCTTCGGCGAGCGCTGACATTCCTCTATACTTTGACGAGGCTTTCTGCGCCGATCAATCGTCGCCTGACTGGGGTGTGATGATGGAGTCAGCTCTGTCAGCGGTTCCTCCTCTTCCTTTACTTACCAGAAAATGGAGCGCTGAGGCTCGCCTATCCGTGGGGACCGGACTGATAAAAAGGATTGCTCCTGCCAACATCGGCAATGCTTTATTGATCCCCGCGAGGCTATGAGGGCTGCCGTCGCCGAGTATGGGATGTCGGCGCATAAGGTAAATATGTTTTTCTCGCACGAATTTCCTTTTATCTTCCAAGTGCTTACTGTGTCTTTCTTAGGTCTCGCGTTGCATGCTCGCCGCTTTGGATACTGTCGAGAAGTTGGTGGAGAGCGAACAACGGACGAGCGATGAGCTGGTGAAGAAGGCGCAGGAGAACCAGGAGTTGGCGCAGACAATGAAGGATCTGGAGGCCAAAGTTGGCGATGCCAAGGCCCTATATACCGCTAAAGAACAGACCTGGGCGGATAGGATAGCTGAGTTGGAGCGCCAAGTTACTCATGAGAAGAATCATCGCAAGAAGGTCGAAGCCGCCTTGGGTGCCTGTGAGCAAAAGTTGAAAACCGCTGAGGATGCTGCCGCTGATGCTGCTAAGGAAACTGAGGATGCCCGTCGGAAAGCTGAGGACGCCAGCACGAAGGCTGAGGAGGCTATCAAGAAGGCCGAGGACCTTGCCTCGGATATCCAGGCAAAAATTGAGGCCGCCGTCGCTGAGTATAAAGACAGCGCCGAATATTGGAAAGATCTGGGTGACAATTATGACCAAGGCTGCTATCATATGGCGCGGTGTGTCTGTAGGTCGATGCATCAGCAGAGGGTCCCCAGTTTACAAGATATGGCGGCGTGGACTCAGGAGAATTCCTTCAGCGCCGAGCTCATTCAATATCATCCCGTGGTTCCCTACTCCGAGGAGGAGATCGCAGAGTACCGTGAGCAATGTAGGGTTGATGGTTTACAGCGGCGGTATTTCCAAGTGGCGGCAGAAGAGAACATCACGGTCACTTGTGCAGCGATCTTGGATGGGGCCATCTGAGGGGGATCAGCCGCCTGTGTGGTGAGGTGAGGGGCGCAGCCAGGAGATTCGCAAGCTGGCCTTGATTTCGGAAGCGTTTGACTCTCCTTTTGTTATTGACAAACTTTGTTGTTGGTTTGTAATATTAACTTTTGTTTCCGGCTGATGTGGGGCTCGCCACCCTGTTAAACTTTGTTCCTTTTCCTTTTGTACATATTGGGGCCGCTTGTATGGCCATTTCTTTTATGCCTTTGTTCTCTGCTTTAGTATTTTGAGTTGTTTTTGTTTTTCCTAACCCAAAAATACACAAGCCTGTACGCGGGGTCGGGGCGGCGCTGGGCACAACTTCCAAAAAACAAGAGGACTACATGTAATATCTCTTGAGGTTGTCGGCGTGCCAAGTATTCTCATATTCACGGCCATTCCTGTCTTTGAGATAATATGTCCCCTTCTTTAGCTCGCGAGAGACCTGAAGGGGTCCCTCCCAGTTGCTGTCTAACTTTCTGGGTTTGTGGCCGGCGGCTTCACATTTAATTAATACGAAATCTCCTGCCTTGAAAAAATGATGGCGTACCTTCTTATCGTGATGTCGCTTGGCGGCCATCTTGAAGTTAGCCAATCGAGTTGCAGCTTGCAATCTCTTTTCTTCGAGCATGTCGAGCTCAAATTCGCGCGATCGAGCGTTGGTGTCCTCGCAGAATTGCGATACTCTGATGCTAGGTAGAGTCATTTCCACTGGTGTCATCGCCTCCGAACCATAAGTCAGGGAGAATGGGGTTTCTCCTGTGGTAGACTTTTTGGCGGTCCGGAGCGACCATAAGATCGCGAGCGCCTCATCTACCCATCTGCCTTTTTTTCCGCATAAAGTGCGTTTCAGACCTCTGAGAAGTTGTTTGTTTGCGTTCTCTGCCTGACCATTACTTTGAGGATAGCTGACCGAAGACATCGCATGAATGACGCCATGCTCTTTACAAAACTCGTCGAATTCCGTTCTGAACTGCGGTCCATGGTCGGATATGATGATGCGAGGTATCCCGAAACGAGTCCATACTTGATCCATAAGAAAATAGATAACCTGAGTTGTGGCGATCTCTTTGAGGGGCTTGGCCTCTGTCCATTTCGTGTAATAATCAGCCGCTACTACTATGTACTCGCATCCGCCACGCCTTTTAGGCATTGGACCGACGAGGTCGATACCCCACATCTCGAAAGGCCATGAGGCGGTGACGATGCTCTGCTCTACGGAGGGTAACCTGGGTATATCCGCGCACCTTTGGCAAGGGGTCGATTCCCTAACAAATATATCCGCATCCTCAACAAGGTAGGCGGTGAGTATCTCGCGGTGATCGCCTTTGTGCGAGGGTTCGACAGCGGGGATGCCCGCCGCACACTCCTTGATGAAGCTCACGGAGGATACCTCTACTTGCTCCGCCGGACACAAATGGAGTAGAGGTTTGGAGAAAGAGCGCAGTAAAGTATCCCATTTTGAACGACATATCTCGCCGCTCGTCGAGCCAAGGTTCGCGCCTATTTTCTCTCTCAAGGCAAAACTCCATGCTCGATATAATCCTTGACCTCATCGATCCAGCCACGCGAGGAGTGTTGAATATCCATGATCTCCCATATGTTGATAGATGGTTCCTCGAGGTATTCCAGAGGGATGTCAGGAGCGAGTGCCGCGTCAGCGTCGGATAACTTGGATAAATAGTCTGCCCTCAAATTCTGAGTGCGTGGTATATAAGAGAGCTCGCAATATCCGAACTGACGACGTAACTTTTGGACCAGGTCGATGTACTGCTGTAGTCTTGAGCAATAAATCTTATAACCTCCATTCACTTGATTGACAACCCGCCAGAGTCGCAAAAGACGTGTATGTTTTCAACTCTCATTGCAAGGGCGAGTTCAAGGCCTGCGATGATCGCCTCATATTCACTTGGTTGTTTGATGCCGTGAAATCGGCGCGCGCTTTCAATTCTTCGGACGTTCCAGGCTCGAGCAAGACGACTCCGGCTCCGCAAGCTCCAATTCCGCTTGCGCCGTCAACGAACAACTGCCAACAGTGGCTGGGCATCATGGGGCCGCTAGGAGCCGGTTTGTCGGGCGAGTTGGTCGAAGGGGAAGCGGGTTGTGTTGTCGAGGACTCTCGAAAGCTTGCTTCAAGAATGAACTCGGCCAGGGCCTGCGCCTTGATTGCCCTTCGAGGCTCATACTTGATGTCGAATTCCGTGAGCTCAATTGCCTATTTCTGGAGACGACCGGCGAGGTCTGGCTTATGTAAAACCTGACGCAGCGGACTATCCGATAGTATAACGATCGTGTGTGATGAAAAATATGCACGGAGCTTTCGGGCTGCTATAACAAGAGAGTAAGCCAATTTTTCTGCATTAAAATATCGACCTTCTACAGGACTGAGAGCCTTCGAGACATAGTAAATGGGCTTTTGAACGGGCTTCTCAGGAGTCCCCTCTTCTTTATAAGAATCGCAATGACACTTTCTATCTCGAGGCCGCCAAATATTAATAAAGCTGATCGCCTATAATAGGACTTACTAAAAGAGGCGGGCTGACCAGGTATCGCTTGAGCTCTTCAAAGGCTTCAGTGCATTCTCCAGTCCATTCAAACCCCTTGCCGCCTTTCAAGATCTTATAAAAAGGGAGACACCTGTCGTTGGAGGTGCCATGTCCAGAATGGCTCTGATCTTCTCAGGATTTGATTCGATACCGCGCTGTGTGACCATGAAGCCTAAGAATTTTCCAGCTTTGACCCCAAACGTGCATTTGATTGGATTTAACTTCATGTTGTTTTCATGCGTCATGAAAGTTTCTCTCAAATCCGCTTGATGAGGTCGCATCTGCTGGATTTGATAACCATGTCATCTATGTAAGCTTCCATATTACGGCCGATTTGAGTGTGGAAGACCCTGTTGATCATCCTCTGAAATGCTGAACCCGCATTCTTCAGCCGAAGGGCATCATTTTGTAGTAATACATGCCGCCTGACCTCACGAAAGCAAGAAGTTGTCTTTCGTCCCCGGCCATACGGACTGATGGTATCCGATTAGCGTCGATTTAAATCGAGGATTTCAAAACCTCGCTATCCGATCTACCATTCTGCCTCACGCGGGTAGCTCATAGGATCCTTGGGGCGTGCTTTGTTCAAGTCGGTGAAATCTACGCGACATTCGCCACTTGCCGTTGTGCTTCGTAACCATAACGACGCTGGCGACCAAGTGGGATATTGTAGTTCTTCAATGATATCCGCCACAAGTAGCTTTGCGATCTCAATTTTCACACCTTCTTCCTTTGCGATTGAAAATTACGAGCCCGCTACGAATTGGCTTGAAGTGGGGATTCACGTTAAGACGGTGGAGTGCGACCTCGGGTCGACGCCTCGCATGTCGCTGACCTCCCAAGCAAAGGCCTCCAGGTTCTCTTTCAAAGACGTTGATCAATAGACATGACATGTCGGCATCGAGAGTGCGCCCGACTTTGATTTTTGGTCGGGTATCTCTCATTGATGATTACCTCGACGAGCTCCCTTCGCTTCGATGCTCGGGTCATCTCAGATCTGCGCAGTGTGTCGCATACAATTTTCTTTTGCTTTGTTTCTTAGGCGGCGGAGGGCTGTTCGTGCCTTGTCCGCCGAGATGGGCTTCCAGCGCTCTTTTATTAGCGCCGCCTAACTCGGCCATGGACTCGCTTATCCGGGGTTGACTTGCTCGGCCGTGTTTGGGATCTCACCGCACCGATCATCACTGAGCTTCTTCCAACAGATTTATTGAATTCGTGATGGGATTAGTCCTGCTTTGGTGCGATGGGAGGTGTAGCATGAGCTTGTCCCAAAGACACCTTGGAGTTCGGGCTCGTGCCCTTTTCAATCCTCGCTTTGATTTCGCCAAGTGGTCAAGATAAGTCTGTGGTCGGCTAATCGCCCCGCTCTATCCTCGCCATTTTCGTATAAAATTTGACCTCTCGATGCGGAATGGAAGACACCATTTGAAATTTGCGCATCGCAGTATGCCCAGGATCATGTGGTAGCGAGTGGCGGATCGACCACCAGAATTCTATTTTTTCGATCCGGAAGGGCTCGAAGTCTCCGATCGCGGACCTCCAGGTCGATCATTCCTTTAACCTTTACCTCATGGTTGGTAAAACCCTCAAGCGAGCCTAGGTATGGTTTCAGATTGGCCTCGGTGAAGTTCAAACCTTTGAGGCAGTCCCAATTTTGATCCCAGGACTCTGTTAACTCCGCACTTGCCGATCCCAATTTTGATTATGAGGGGCATCTTCATTGCTCCCGTAACAAAGCTAAGCTCGCTTTTGTAAAAGTCGTGGCCTCTTCATCTGTCGCAGAGTTCTAGGCCGCCACGCCCAAATTCATTGATCGAGTTGATCTGTTTTTTTATCTGCCTGCTGCTGCTAGGCGGGCTTTCATGGATGACATTAAGCTCGCGCCATATCGGGCCGCGACGAGCCTCTGGTTGGCACCGCCGCCAATTTGAACCGATCTAGTTTTCCTCCCGGGCCATGTTATCTATGATCCTTATTAGGGAAAAACAATCATCTGTGTTGATAATTATGAAACTCACAGAATTTGCTCCTGTCCGCTTTACGAACACTGTCTTCGCTACGATTGTCGCGGGGCTTCCGGATGTGTTCTGAGATTTCGTTCGAGATTGCCGACGGTCGCGCGATTCGGCGGAATGTAATCTTTACGCCGAACTTTTGTGGGCTTTTGAAATCACGGTCGTCCGCTTCTCGCCGGATTGACGACCTCCCTTTCTTTGGGGGATCGACCTCGAGTCTCGCTGGATGGGGCCGTGGGATCGATTCAAGGCCCCGGTTTCGTGTGGGGATGACCTCGACGGTAGTAAACTTCCGGCCTGCTCCAACATATCCTCAAGTTGGTCGGCGGATGCATCGTCAAATGTGTCTTAAGCTCGCCGCCCACAAGTCCGATTAAAAATGCCATCATGACCGTGGGTTCGGGCTCGTCCGTGTTTGATCGTAAACTTGGACGAATTTCTCGTATACGACCGGGCGACTCTCGTCTGTTTTATCAAAAACAGATCAGTCGTGGTTTTGCGAGGCCTATGCGCTGTCTTGAATTCAGCCAGGAACTTTGTCCGCATGTCCTCCCACCAGAACCGATCCGGGCCGGCGCCGATGGCCATGTAGAGGCTCTATCTTTCATACAACCCACCATAGCCACGCACCAGGCAAGGCTATGGCGAGTAGAGAGCATCATTTTACTCTCGAACGGCTTATCCACTCGTATGGGTCCGACTTACCTCGATAATCTGTGCTATGTTGACGTTAGATATTCGGCGTTGCGGTAGGCTTGCTATGAGCGAGTCTGAAAGCGCATCCATAGCAGCGCTAGGTTCCTTATCCTCTTCTCGTTTACTCTTTTTCATCTCCAGAACCATCATCCTCAGGTCTTCAAATCGTTGGTTGGTCTGGGTCCGAGGTGCGCCCTGAGAGTGGGCGTCGTCCTCGTCACTATCGAGCCTTTCTGTTTCGGCCCGTGCTCTTCTTCTTAGGATAATGTCCCGGGGGTTTTCACTGAGGGGGCCCAGTCTTCGTCTGACGTTGCCTCGCGTTCTTTTATCTTCATCTCTCGGTGGTGATGGTAAAGCTCTACGTTTTCCCAGGCGGTCATGCGCCGATATTCTAGTTTGGCTGTCTTCACCGTGCCGAGAGGAGGACACACTTTCCCCTCGATGCTCGTGACGCTGAGCTCACGTTGTTTCCCCTATGTTTGGCCCTTTCCACGGAGGGGCGATGATGTTACGCCCGGCGTTCATGCCCTCTATGGTTGGGGGAGGATCAATTGCTAGTGCGGGCTGACCGGCGGAGATTAAAATCTCGTTGGCTGCCTTCATTTTTGCCGCGTACTCACCATAACTCTTTATTCTTGCCAGATCAGCCTCGCTAGGAACCAGCGGGGCAGGAGCCTCTTTGTCTGGGCCCTCTGTGTTAATCTGTCTTCGGGCGAGCTCTGCCTCTAATTGAGCGTTTTTCTTTCTCAATTCTAAGAACTCGCGGAAATCGACGGCTCCATGGGCGGGGTCGCTCTCATGCGACCTCGCTGGGGCGACCTGCTTTTCTGCCGGGTTGGGTGTGACAGGGTTAGGCGAAGGATTAGCCATGATGGGAGGTCTGCTACAAGTCTGACAACAAGCTTTCCAAGGTAGGAAGTGGGATTATTGCCTCTGACACAAGCCAACTCTGATATCCTTTTCAAAGAGTAGTTAAGGTGACGTGACTGGATGTGATCTGCTGTCAGATTTTATGTACGCAACATCCGATGAACCTTTTATCCTCCCACAAGCAATCGATCCCGATCTGAGATATGCTACAAGTTGAATTTTATGGTGTTCACACTGTCCCGATCAACATGCAAATCGGAAAACGCTAACCACAAATTGTTTCTTAGCGGTTCATATAAGATTATCCCAATAGTGGTGAATCTTCAAACGCAAGATTGGGATAATCTACATAAACACATGAGCTATTTTTCAACGGATCGTGAAGACAAAGGTAACCGATTTGATGATGATAAATCGGAATAAAAACTCATTATACAAGGGGAGACGGAGATCGGAACGAGCTAAGCAACTATAGGGGCACGAAGGTGTTGAATCCTTTGAAGAAATCGCTCCGTAACGGAGCCAATTGACGGGTCCGATTCCGTCAGGTAGTTAGGATGGCAAACCTGGATGTGGGATATCTGGCCTCTTCGTGGTGTTCCGATCAATGAGGTTATCGCCGTCGGACGGTGGCGTTTATCGAGGTTGGTGGCGGACTCACGGTGGTAATATGAAAGCAATAAATGAGAGAGAGATGCAACAGTGCTCATGGAAATAAATGCGCAAAAGTTGTTATATATCTTCATTAATGTCATAGTGGGGGTATTTATAGGGAAAGGATAAAGCTGTAAAAGACTACTCGTGCTAGCGGCGTCGATGCCCGACAGATGGCAGTTGGCCCCGCATTCTATCTAAGCTTATGAACTTTCCATTAACTGGTGGAGTTTCTCATATAAATGGGCCCGCCAGTTGTTGATGGCGCCCCTTATCTTTGAAGATGTCATGGCGGGATGGCCAAGAAGTTGGCGACGTCGCGCGGTCATGTACAGGGAAAGAGTTTGACTTATGTCCTCCAACGAGTTGACCGGGAATAATGGGACCATGTCAGGTTCCGTATCATCACCTCAATTGTCGGGAGAGTCATGTTTTTACTACAATCCTTCATGTGAAACAGTTCCCATATAAATATGTCCTTTTGCATAATCAATGTTTTTTTAGAGGGAAGATTAATCAATGTTCACATAGCCGTTTATCAAGTTTCATACATCAACGACTATTTCTTATATCACAAAATATAATATTCTCTCGGAATAAATACTTCATCTCCACTTTGAATATATTCCAAAAATAAAACATTTCTTTATAAGATGACCATTTCTGGATATTCATTTATACCATGAGGAAACACGAATCTAGGATGATTGGCATAAATCCTACAAATGCCTTAATATCACACTTAATCACTACCGCATGTTCTCCATGTGACAAAGGAAACCTCAATAATATCAAAATGTGACAATCCGTACCCCGATAATAAGTGGGTCATCCATCATACGTATTCTGCCAATACACGCCCGTGTACAGTTGAAGTATCACTACACTTTGATAAACATGCTCTATCACTATCTTTAGAATATATAAGACATTCAATACGTGCTAGTTAAACCGTATTAATAATGTCTCATTTATTAATATATACGACTTAGGGATATTTAGGAATTAAAATATTTACTGTGAGTCGAGATCTCATCAAGCATAATCACCATTATAATTTCTCTATCATGGTTTAATTCTAGGGATGGGGCTGAGCAGAAAACCCAATGAACCCAATCCAACCCAAAACCCAAACCGAAAACCCAAACCAATTGAAACCCAAATTTTTTGGGTTGGGGTTTGACCCGAACCAAAAACATTTTGGGTTGGTTTGGTTTTTTTTAATTTTTTTTCGGGTTGACCCAACCCAACCCAACCTAATCAATATATATATACATATACATACATATATATATATATATATATATATATATATATATATATATATATATATACACATATATATATATATATATATATATATATATATATATATATATATATATATATATCTATGTGTATGTATGTATGCATTCCGTCCAAAATAAATGATGTTATCATATTGTTTGATATCACTTCATTTTCAGTTTCGGTCTATAATTCTTTGACCTTTCTTCGGAAAAAAGAATCACCGTATGTATTTTTATGTATGAGTATTGGTCTTTAATTATTATCATTATATGTTGTTGGTTTGTTATATGTTGTTGGACTCTTAATTATCAAATTTTAACGTTTTCTTTCCTAAAAAAGTGGTTTCTATAACGATTATTGTTATGAACATATGACATGGAACTCGAATTTGGATATATAAATGTGTGTGGATTTTATAACATAAAAGTGTTATTATAGATGCATGTTTTATGCATGAAAACCCGAAACCCAACCCAACCCAACCCAAACCAACCCATTGGGTTTTATAGTCATTTGGTTTGGTTTGGGTTAGTTTTTTCTCGAACCAACCCGACTTATACTATGTAAAAACCCAACCCAAGTCAACCCAACCCAACCCAAGCTCAGCCTTAGATGTTATTATATACAATATTAAAATTGGCATTTCTAATAAACAAATATATAATAACATAAACGCCATTTGTTATGTGTATAAATATAAAATCATAGTAAAAATGATCTGATTCGGTCTGTTCCAGTTCAACCTGATTAGATTTAGAGCACTACACTAATACTTAGATGCAATACATCATAATTCCATTCTTGGATTGGACGAACCCATGTCCTTCCAAAGATTCAGTCAGCTTACAATTCCATTGTTTACTGGCTTGCTTCAAACCATACAATGACTTGGTTAATCTATAAACTTGATTTGGTTTGTCTATTTTGAAGCCTGGAAGAAGCTACATGTACACTTCTTTAGACAGATCTCCATGTAAGAAAGTTGTATTGACATCCATCTGATGAAGGTGCCAATTATTAGTTGTCGTTGCTGCCAGAAAAGTTCTGACTGCGGTAATCTTGACAATAAGAGAAAAGGTCTCTTGATAATCAATACCATATGTCTGAGTATAGTCTTTTGTAACCAATCTGGCTTTGTATCTTTCTAAAGAGCCATCAGGATTATACTTGAATTTATACACCCATTTTCATCCAATGGGCTTCTTTCCAATTGGTAAATCAACAACTTCCCAAGTATGAGTGGTTTGTAAAGCTTCAATCTCCTTTTGCATAGATTCTTTCCACTCATCCTGTTTGATTGCTTGGTTGTATGTCTTTGGTTCTTTAACACCATCAATTGCATTGATATATCTAGCCTACTCAACTAAGAGATTTTCCAGATTCATCATTTCACTCAATAGATTTGAGGTCTGTTGTACTGTGTGAGCACCTCATTGATAGAAATTTGGTTCCCTTCTTGTCCTTGTTTATCTCCTCAATTGAACAGGTGTATGTGCCTGGCTGACTGGAGTATTTTCTTCATTGGAATCCTTAGCTGCAACCGACTCTGTGCCAGACTACTCAACTGACTCACTCAGCTGATCATCAAAGCTATCCATGGCTGGCAATGGAACTGGAATATCAGAGGTGTACCTGTCTTTGGCTAAGACCTGCTGAAATAGAGGAAAGTAAGTTTCATAAAATTGAATGTTTCTAAAAACAAAGTTATCTTTGTAGGTTATATCTAAGAGTATGGCCCCATTGGAAGTGTTTGAATTCCTAAGATAGACAGAAGTCCTGCATCTAGAATCAAATGTTGTTTTGTACTACTGAAGTGTGCAAGAAAAAACTAAGCAACCAAAAACTTTGAACACGGAATAATCTGGTTCAGTTCCATATAACACCTCATGATGTGTGCTTTCCTTCAGCAGTGGTGTAGGTGTTGCATTAATCAATTTCACAGCATGCAAAAGACAACAACCCCAATACTCAATAGGTATATTACACTGAAATCATAGACCCCTGGAAACATTCAACAAATGATGATGTTTTTTTGCACAATACCAATTTGTTCTGGTATGCTGACATAAGAGGTCTGGTGTATAATGCCATGCTATCCATAAAAGGTTGTGAGCTGAAACTCAGCTCCATTGTCAGATCTAATCACTTTAATAATCTTGTTAAATTGGGTAGATACAAATTTAACAAAACATTTAAAAAAATATTAGAAGCTTCAGATTTGTGCCTCATTAAAAACACCCAAGTAAATCTAGATAAGCCATCCACAACAGTCAAATAATATTGTTATCCATTCACTGTATGATGCCTCAAAGGGCCCTAAATATCCATATGAACAAGATGAAAAACATCATTCACATTAGTAGTACTCTAAGGAAAAAATGATTTTTCTTTAACTTTGCCATAGGACACACATAACACAGATCATGTTCACTGTACTTTACATCAGTTCATTTAGAACTAATAACTTGCAATCTTTTATCTGGAAGATGTCTTATCAATAATGCCACAGAAGACCATCATCTAGCCTATTAGACAAAGTATTATTTTGTACAACAGAAATCTTGACTGGCTGCTCTAGAACATACAATCCTTTGTGAAACTCAGCTGAACCAATCACTTTCTTGTTCTTGTATTTCAAGACACACTTGTTAGCAAAGAAAACAACTGCACATTTGGAATGATTAAGCAAAGAAGGAAGATATAATAGATTTTATTTAAAACCAGGAATACAAAACACATCATGTAAGACTAGTTGAGAATTAATTCTCACTTGTCCTATATGAGTAACCGAAACATTATTTCCATAAGGTAATCCTATTTTTTCCCATAAGAAGGCTTAGGATTACTTAAAAATTCTAAAGTATGTACAATGTGATATGTGGCACCAGAGTCCAAGATCTATTGTATAGAACTTTTCAAACTTAAGCCACATGTTCCTATAGTAGGTGAGAAATGGCAAATCACTGAATTAGGTTTCCGAACAGTAAACCCTGCATGTGTAGGTGGATCAGAACTCAGCAGAGCCATCAACTTCTCTAGTTGTTGTGCAGTAATATTAGGGATCCCTGGTCCAGCAGACCTGCTTTGGGCCTGATCTTCTTCTGCTGACTATTCTTCTTCTACCAAGTTATCCTTCTTTGACCTGAATCCAGGTGGATAACAATGTTTCTTGTATCATGTTTCTTCAGTATGTCCACTGAAACCACAAAAACTGCACTGAACTTTCTTGGAGTTCTTAGGCCTAGAGTTGTTTGCAGGCACAAATCCTGGTATGTTGACTGGCTGATTTTGACACTGTTCATTCTTCTGAGTTAAGAAAATCATGGAATCCTGCTTTTTGGTATTATTTGCCACATATATCTTCTGTGTTTCAATTCTATGGCCATCGCAAAAGCATTATGAATCTCTGGAAATGGCACCATCAACATTGCCTGGGAAACCATAGGCTCAAACTCATCTCTCAAACCTTTTAGGAATTTCATGACATGCTCTGCTTCCATATGATCCACCAAAATGTTGATTGAATTGCGGTGGCACTGTGGATCACAGGAACAGACTGACATTGGCCTAGCTGTCATGATTTCCTCCCAATGAACCATCAGTTTTGTGAAATACCAATTGACAGAATCAGCGCCCTGCTTTAATAGATACATTTCTTCAAGAAGATCAAAAAGTCTTAGTGCATCCACATTAGAAAATATAGCATCAAGTTTTTTCCAGACTGCATAGGCACTCTTGAAGTATCAAACTTTGTGCAATGGTGTTTTCAACATAATTTAAAATCTAAGATCTCACCATAGTATCACATTGCCTCCATGCATGAAAATCTGTTGAATCGGCTTTAGGCCTCTTGATTGTGCCATCTACGAAGTCAATCCTATTCTTTGTAATAAGCATCAATTCCATAAACATATTCCATGGATTATAATTGTTGCAATTCATCAACGGATGTACATGTTGAACTTATTTTAAGTTTTAATGATGAGTGCCAGACTAGCTGTTATAGAGCAAAGGCAAAGAGATGTCTAGATCAAATGTATAGGTTTATAAGAGTTTGATCATTGTATAGGTTTGATCAAACAAGCATTGTATTTAGGTCAGCTAACTTTATTAGTAGACCTGTCTAGGTCAATAAGGTAACTAGGTCAGTAGACTAGTTTGGGACCTGCTGAAGACTGAAGGCTGAGGGTTCAAACTCAGTTATTGAAGGCTAAGGGATCAAACTTAGTATTAAAGTCAAGGATATGGAATCAGAATTTAGGGAAGTCTGTGATGACCTAAACTGATTACATATACCTTGTGTACAAGGTCTAAGTTCCATATGTTAAGTGGTGATTGGAACTTAGTTATGATCAAAATGGTGTACTCTAACTTCATAATAAAAAGTTAGATGAAAAGCAGTCAGCTGAAGTGTTTCATAAACACAACAGACTTTAGCCAACTGACTGATATGTACATCAGCAGACTATGTTAAGTCAGATATATGCTGAGTATAAATCTCGATTTAATCGAAGGTTACATTGGAAGATTACAATGATAAGGATGGATTACAAGCCTTGATATTGTCAACAAATCAATGGCCAAGATTAAAAGAATGTTGAAAGATTCAGAGGATTAACCAATGGATACAAGTCAAATGGTGGGCCAGATCGAAATCGACAAAAAAGCAAATCGACAAAGGTCGATCTATGAACAGAGACAGAAGGCAAGTCAAGATGTGGACAAATCTGAAATGGTTATGTTTGAATTTCAAACATAAGTCACAGGATTCTCACCTATAAATAGAAGACTCCTGATTCAGATACAAGGGATGAAAAATAACAATCTACTTTGAGCTATCAAGTTTTTATCAAGATAATCACCCTGCTGACTTCACTGAGCTTAAAGCTACTGATGCAGAAAACTCTTCAAGTGTAACATGCTATCAAGTTACATCAAGTTCACACACTTGAAGCTATCAAGCTACTTATCATTTCATCCTGATCAAGCTGCTGACTGTTGAATCATTCATTTGATTCAAACTTTCTTTTATAAGAAACCTGCTGAAGACAGAGAAGCACTTAGGTGTCAAGAACTGTTGTTTGTGGTGGAGCTGGTGAAGAGGCAATCCTACCTTCAAGGACCAAAGTGGAATACTTGGAGCAAAGAATCCTACTTGTTTCAAATATTCGCCAGAAGCCATAGTCATTGGTGAAGGATGCATACGGCTTAGGGATTTTTGTAACTGCAACCTCAAAGATCTCTGGTGAATTTCCTCCAACATCACAGGAGAAGAGTGGACTGACAGGATTACACCACCTGGAACCACTATAAAATTTGCCTACTTACTTTCTGCATTTACTTTCTATATTTAGCATATTAATCACATCAACTTACTGAAACTAGCAACTGAATCACACACTTACACTACTGAGTATCCAATACTCAGTATCATCTTTTAACAACAAGTAACAAGGCTTAATTTGAATATATTCCGCTGCAACACATTTAGTAATATCAATAGTTAGTAGACTCATCGAGCAAATCAAGAGACTCATCGACTTTCTTGAGTTTGTTAACTCCAAAAGTTTTAAGTGTTAAGTTTAATCACCCCTCCTATAAACTTAACCAAAGCCTTTTCAAGGGACCAACAATTGGTAT
Source organism: Gentiana macrophylla (assembly GCA_026214975.1). Classification (NCBI taxonomy): domain Eukaryota; kingdom Viridiplantae; phylum Streptophyta; class Magnoliopsida; order Gentianales; family Gentianaceae; genus Gentiana; species Gentiana macrophylla. The sequence continues at coordinate 83,033,983 of CM047810.1, forward strand.
CAGAGCAGTGCTTCTGTTCTGAAGTAATCCTACTTGTTTTGCTTGTGAAAATACTTTTAAAACTTTTTCAAGTTTCTGATTTTCAACGCCTTGCATCATGGATAACAATAAGTATGCTAGGACCATGTTGATGTGTTCCTTAGATCATTTTGATGAGTATAAACGCCGTATGCAGGCTTATCTAGCTGCAACACATGATGAGATGATGGATGTGCTAACTGATGGACCATTGAAGATCACTAAGTCAGTAACTGTGGGAAGTGAAACTCAGTATATTCCAAAACCAAAGAGAGAGTGGAATGATGAAGATGAAAAAGAGAAAACCTCAACAATATTGCTATTGATATCATATGCAAAACTTTGGATAGCAATATGTACATGAAAGTGAAGGATTGGAAAACTGCAAAGGAACTTTGGGAAAAATTGCAACTTATCTGTGAATGCACTGATGCTATAAAGAAAAACAAAGTCAGTGTAGCCAAAAGAAAGTTCCAAGATTTCAAGATGAAATCAAATGAAACCATTGAGCAAATGGAGTCAAGATTCAATGCTATCATTGATGAACTCACCCTGCTGAATGTGATCTATACAAAAAAAGTGATCAATACAAGAATCTTAGAAGCCCTACCTGAAAAAGAGGTTTGGGAGATGAAGGTCACTGCCATAGAAGAATCCAGGAGTCTACATGAAGAAGACACCTTCAAGTTTTTTCAGATCTCAAAGCATATGAATTCAGTAAGAAACTTATACCTGAGACTGAAAAAGAAGAACCAAAGACTACTGCATTGGCGGTTGCACATAAAGAAGAACCATCAGGTGATCAAGATGATCTACTGGATGAGATGCAAGAGCAAATTGCCATACTGAGCAAGAGAATCAGAATGATGAAAACTGGAAGGGGTTCTCCAAGGAATTGCACAAAGAAATCAAGTGAAAAGAAGAAGGAAGAATCCAAGAAAGATAATGATTACCTGTGTTTTCATTGCAAGAAACCAGGACACTTCAAACTTGATTGTCCTGATCTAAAACAGAAAAAGGAACCTGATTATCTATGCTTCAATCGCAAGAAAAACTGGACATTTCGTGCACTGATTGTCCGACCTCTCAAGAATAAGAATCAGCAAAGAAGACGTGGAAAGAAAGCAATGGTTGTTGATGATGAATCAGGCTATGAAGTTGAATCAGAAAAAGGAAATGAATCTGATGATACTGCACTTGTTGCTGATATGGATGATTATGCTTTAATGGCAAACATGGAAGAAACAGAGGAGGTATACAATTCTGTATCTATAAACACTCCTGCTGAAAGTGATTGTGATAGCATTGACTCCTGCTGAAAGTGATTCTGAAAATGTTAATCATTCTAGGGATACTTCATTGCAAAAATCAGAAATATTCCAAGGATAAGAATCCTAAACCTAAAAATGTTAATCATTCTAGGGATACTTATCTCAGGGGAAAGGTAGATTGTTCCCTACTGATGATGATTGGAATATTCCTGCCCCTACTGTTAGAAACAATAATTATAACCATAATACTAGGGTAAAACCTCAGCAATGGAATCAGTAGAGGACTTATTCAGGACCTCAGCAGAGACCTCAGCAGACTGCATGTTACAGGGCTGCTCCTAACAGACAGCAAACCTATGGTTATGCTAGTGCTTCTAACAATAGAAATCACTTCAAGCAACATTATGTACCAAAAGGCCAGAAGGTATATGTGAATCCTACACAACCAAATGTTAGATCTTATGGAAGTGTGGAATACATATATGAACAAAAGTATGATACTTTTTAAAGAAGACCTTATGGAAATATGCCAAGGGTCATGCTTACTACTGACCACTATGGACCCAAACAGTTTTAGGTACCTAAAATGCATTAACTTTGTTTTGTAGGGTGTCTGGTACTTTGACAATGGATGTTCCAGACATATGACAAAGAATAAGCACTGTTTGACAAACTATGTGGCAAAGGATGGTCCAAGAGTCAATTTTGGCAACAAGAATAAACCAGGATACACAAGAGGATATGGTTCATTTGTGAGGAATGGGTTAACTATCAGGAATGTTGCATTTGTGACTGGACTACAACCTACTGAGCACTGGACAATTTTGTGACATGGGTTACAAGGTCACTTTTGACAAAGGCTACTTTGTTGTCATTAGTGAAAGAGGTGAACAAGTTGTGTCGGCTAGAAGAAGACAACAAAACATGAATGTTGTGGATTGGTCTACTGTTGTTCCAGAAACCTGCCTGATTGTGCATACTAAGTCAGAATTGAATTGGTTGTGGCATAAGAAGTTGGATCATCTTAACTTTGATGATATCAATCAGTTGGTGAAAAAGAAATTGGTGATTGGTTTACTAGAGATCACATTCAAAAAGGATGCAATATGTGATGCCTGTCAGCAAGGTAAACAAACCAAGTCTAGCTTCAAGTCAACGACTAAACAATCAACAAAAAGAGTTTTGGAGCTAATGCACATGGATTTATTTGGACCAGTGACACCAACAAGTGTAACAGGAAAGAAGTACACTCTGGTAGTTGTGGATGATTATTCAAGATACACTTGGGTAGTATTCATGAATAAGAAAAGTGAAACACTTCAAAAGATGCCTGAACTTTTAAAGAGGTTTCAAAATGAGAAAAGTTTGACAGTAGTGAAGATCAGATCAGACAAGGGTACTGAGTTTCTCAAAGAGAATATTGTGAGCAAAATGGTGTGCTGCATCAATTAGCTGCTGCTGGTACACCTCAGCAAAATGGGGTTGCTGAGAGAAGAAACAGAACCTTGAAAGAAGCAGGAAGGAGTATGATTTGTGAAGCATTATTACCTGAAAGATATTGGGCTGAAGCAATCAATACAACATGCTATACACAAAATAGGACCTCAGTAAACAAGAAGCTGCTGAAGACACCTTATGAAATATGGAATGGAAGAAAACCAAATATATCTTATTTCCATCCATTTGGAAGCAAGTATTTTATTTTGAATCATAAGGAGCAATTGAAGACATTCCAACCAAAATCAGATGAAAGAATCCTTTTGGGATATTCTTCTATCAGCAAGGCATTCAGGGTACTGAATAAAAGGACTTTGAAACATGAAGAATCAATACATGTTGTATTTGATGAACCAAAGTTCACTGGAATGGAAGATGAAGTTTCAGAACATGCTGAAAATCATCAAGTCACTGATCTAGAATGTGTTTGTTGGAAATATTATTTTAATGATGATTCGTCACGTAATTAGATAAATCACTTACAACCCATGATGATGAAGTCATAACTAATCACATAAAGGCATAATGCAAGAAGAAGCAAGAAATGGTCTAGAGAAAATGTATAAGCTCTATCTAGAGTCCGAACGTTGTATAGGTTGTTTCGGACAAGCATTGTAATAGAATAGGAACTAGACAAACAGCTGAGTCAACAAGAAAATTGAGTATACTTATGAAGAACCGAGGTTTCGCACTCGATTATGAAAATCAAGAATGTAAGTTCGCTGAGGGTTACAGACTCAATTGGCTTATCTAGAAAACTGAAGAACTGAGGGATACAGAATCAGTTGTCGAAGACTGAAGAACTGAGGTGGCAAACTCAGTTAGAAGCAGATTAAGTCGTGACTATAAATCAGGATTCAGGCAAGTCTATGGTGACCTGAAACTGAACTATAGATCATGTAAAACTGAGTAATCTTAAGGACAAAGATTATCGCTATCGTGGAGAAAAAGGAAGCTGAATGGTGTACTCCAACTTGGTCAATAAAAGTCGGATGTCAAGGATACAAGGTACTCAGTTTTGAAGAAGAGTAGAAAACTGAGTTAAGGCCTTGTTTAAATTTAAACTGACAAAACGACAAAAGGTCGTACATATGAACATTGGCTAAACAAAAAATATAATGGCTACAAGAGCTGGTTGACCGTTACATCACCCTTATAAATACACAGAGAAAAAGGATTGATAGCAAGTGGACCAGAGAAGTTTTGTATAGCACATATCTAAAGATCCAGATCCAGACACTCAGATTTCATATCTAGAAAAGGGGAAGCCAACAGAATTGCCTTGGAGATTTACAAGAAGAATCGAGTAACCCATTAAGGGGGAAGAAGGCATCTTAGAGCTACAACGCCATATCCAGAAGAATCAGATAGCTCACTGAATTAACCATTTGATTAATTCTAAACCTAACCTTTGTGAAGAAGGGTTGGCTATGCATAGTTTCAGGAGAGCAATTCCACCTTTCCTCAAACGATTGCAACTTGGTTGCCACAGCTGTTGGTGCAGTCTGCGGATTGTGTGTATGTCAGTGGTGAGCTGGTGAAGGAGTCATTCCACCTCCGAAGGATCAGTGTGCAGAATGAAGGGAGCCATCCTACCTTTCTTCATTATGTATAGACAGTGAAACTAGGGTGTCGTGAAGGACTGTCATTGTGCTAGGATTTTGTAACGGTTATCTCAAGATTCTAGTGATACCCCCTACACCACAGGAGAAGGGGAGACGTACGGGATTACACAACCCGGAACTTCCATAAACAAATCTTGTGTTGATTTACTTTATGCATTTATATTCTTGCTGTGATTGATTTAATTTTTGTTATCTTCACACTCAGCAAACGTCAGACACTGAGTCAGTATAAAACTGATACATAGGAGGTTCAGATCATTATTAAGCATCAGTTTGAGTTTAAAAGAAACTCAGTTCCTGGGGCAATTCCAGTTCAGGAAAAGTTTTTGGTGACAAGTTTATTCACCCCCTCTAAACTTGTGTTATCCTTTTCAAGGGACCAACAATTGGTATCGGAGCAGTTCTTCCATTTGGAAGTGATCCAAAGACATCTTTTAAACCAGTTGTTGAAGACCCCTCAATGTATTAGTTGTAAAAGCACTTAGCTAGATTTAAATGACTACATCTAGAGTTAGAAGTTGGCTTATTCACCCCCTGACTAATTGTTTGCAAAATGTATCTGATTTTCATGATCAATTATTTGAAAGGTTCAGTACAAAAAATTTACATACTAATCCAGATGTGGATACAAACTTCAATGTTTATATAGACAAATCCAGAGGAGTTCCATCACAAAGAAATCTCTCAAAAGAAGAAGAAAAGAAGTTGTTGCAAGTTACCATTGATATAGAAGATTCATTAGAGCAACAAAAGGATGTACACTCAGATCTTAAAACTGTATTAAACCATCATGAGAAGGTACATTCTTCAACTCAATTATCATTCGCTAAACTCAGTAAGAGAAACTCTAAACTTGTCAAGCTAACCGAAAAACTCACATTGGAGTTAAAACTAAGAGACGTAGAACTTGGCAAAGCAAAAGATTGGAATGAGTTTCTTGAAACTGAGATGTCAAATCTTGCTGACAGATTAATGTCTAGTATATTTGACAAAAGAAATGATAATTCCCCACCCCTACCCAGTCTTGAGATTTCATAGAGTATAAACTCTAGACACCAAGATACTGGAAGACCTAGTAGATTACACAAAGAAATCAAAGATGAAAAATCTAAAAGAATCCTTGTGAAATCAATAAAGGTTGAGCGTAATGGTTTATCTAGGAAAGAGTTGAGAAGGCTTAATTCTCTCAACCAAGAAACTGAAAGTTATACTTCAGTAACTAATCCAGCCGGACCCAAGAAGATATGGGTACCAAATAAAATTTAAAATTGTTTTGCAAGATGAGTCAGTTCGCAATGCTGAATCCTGAACTGACTTCCAAACAAAAAGATGATGAAGGACAAAATGGTCAAAAACAGAAGACTTTCCAGCTACCATCTGACGCTTGAGCTGACATGACAAATCACTTACAGCCACGTGTCAATCAGGGAGAAAAAGTAGATGTACATCCCTACAAATCTCAATGATTGTGACACGACTCTCATTCTGAAATCGATTGAAAAACACAATCTTGACGAAATTCTGTTCAATCAATTTCAAAGCACTCAAGATTCTTCAAAGAATTCCTAATTCAGAAAATCATGGAGCGATACAACATTGATGATGGAATCACCACAAGTCTGGATGAATTCTGTCAAAAATTTTCAAACTCCACTCTGTCGACTCAAATTGTTAGCAAAATCAAGAAAATTCGAGGATTGGAGAACTTGATTGATACAAAGGTCACCACTTTGTGTCCAGACGGCATCAAAGACTTCTACAAAAATGCCGTAATCACCAATAATGGAAAAAGCTTCAGGACAACCGTTCAAGACAAAAGCATTAATGTTGATGAACATTTGCTCTCACTAGTCTTTGGCTTGGACATAATCGGAGGATCTTCATCTCTAACATTCAGAAATGAAGAAAAAGGCAAGCTTTGGAATGTTACAGCACTTAACAGGGACGAGAAAAATTTCATTGGAACCATCTACCAACAGAGACCAGAATTCGCATTCCTGGCGATCCTTCTGACCAGAAATGTCATTGGTCATGCTCGGAATTTCTACACTCTCTCGACAGATAAACTAAAGCTGATCTATGCCATTTGGTTTGGAGAAAGATTTGATTGGAACAAGTTTGTCCTCAATCACTTGATCAAACAGGTTTCAGACGAAATTGAGAAAGCCAAAGGAAGGAAGGTTTCTGGAGAAAAGTTTTTATTAAGAAAAGGATACACTTATCCAGTTCAAAGGATACTAGATCATTTCTTCATTTCAAAATCGACACAAAGAGAAGAGAAACACAAATCAGTACCTACTGGAGTGAAGAAGAGGAAAGTCATTGAAGAAGAAAGAAGTGAAATTTCAGATTCTAGTTCAAGTGAGACTGTAAGGTTGGATGACAGAACTCTGAGAAGACAGAAAAGGATGTGGAACAAGCTTCAGGCAAAGAAAACTGAAATTGAAGACATAATTCAGATTGATGAAGAAAGTGAAGAAACTGAAGGAAATGAAGAAACTGAAGAAAGTGAAATTCCCACTGCAACGTATGGAGAATACACTAAAGAGAAAAGAGAAGCTATGGAAGATGCTGAATTTTGTGAAGCTGAGTATAAAAAGGAACTAACAAGTCATGATGTTCATTTTTATTATCATGAAACCGGTTCCTCATCACAAGTTCATGAGGCATCCACAAGCAAATCCACAACTGAAAGATTTCAGCATCAAGTAACTGAAGCGCAAAAACTGGAAAATTTGAAGGAGATCATTGAAAGTCTGATGCAGACTTTACAGCAAAAACTTTTCAATCTACATGATCTTGTTGGAAGAACTCATTATTCAGGTTTGAACAATTACTCCAACATCATCACCTTACGCAAATTATTTGAAGAAAGATTTCGCATATCCTCAAACAATGGGGAAGATGAAGATGAAGGTGTTGAAGCTGAAGGCAATGCTAAAGATGAAGAGGTTTATGCCAAACAGTTGGTGGAAGAACAAGATAAACAGATAGATGCTGATCTACTGACCATTCAACAAGATGGAGAAGAAATTGATAATCTGATCGAGAAGCTAACTACAGAAGAAGTTTTTAAAGAAACAATAACTGAGGAAGATGAAGAAGCCTCAGTTAAAGCTGTGTTAAATATCAGAAAGAAGCTTGTAACGTGTGTCAGATTCCTTGAAAAGTTGAAGACGATAAACTCTAAGGGGGAAGCTGAAATGAACTCAGCTGTTTAGTTTGATATCTTAATTGTTTTTGTTATGATTTCTTGCACTATTCTTTTATTATTGCTTTTAGGGAGGGTTATGATACATCATCAAAAAGGGGGAAATTGTTGGAAATATTATTTTGATGATGATTCGTCACGTAATTAGATAAATCACTTACAACCCATGATGATGAAGTCATAACTAACTGTTATAGTGCATAATGCAAGAAGAAGCAAGAAATGGTCTAGAGAAAATGTATAAGCTCTATCTAGAGTCTGAACGTTGTATAGGTTGTTTCAGACAAGCATTGTAATAGAATAGGAACTAGACAAACAGCTGAGTCAACAAGAAAACTGAGAATACTTATGAAGAACTGAGGGTTCAGACTCAGTTATGAGAAAATTGAAGAAGGTAAGTTCGCTGAGGGTTGCAGACTCAGTTGGCTTATCTAGAAAACTGAAGAACTGAGGGATACAGACTCAGTTGTCGAAGACTGAAGAACTGAGGTGGCAAACTCAGTTAGAAGTAGATTAAGTCGTGACTACAAATCAGGATTCAGGCAAGTCTGTGGTGACCTGAAACTGAACTATAGATCATGTATAACTGAGTAATCTTAAGGACAAAGATTATCAGTTATCAGGAGAAAAAGGAAGCTGAATGGTGTACTCCGACTTGGTAAATAAAAGTCGGATGTCAAGGATACAAGGTACTCAGTTTTGAAGAAGAGTAGAAAACTGAGTTAAGGCCTTGTTTAAATTTAAACTAACAAAATTACAAAAGGTCGTACATATGAACGTTGGCTAAATGACAAATATAACGGCTATAAGAGCTGGTTGACCATTACATCACCCCTATAAATACACAGAGAAAAAGGATTGAAAGCAAGTGAATCAGAGAAGTTTTGTATAGCACATATCTAAAGATCCAGATCCAGACACTCAGATTTCATATCTAGAAAAGGGGAAGCCAACAGAATTGCCTTGGAGATTTACAAGAAGAATCGAGTAGCCCATTAAGGGGGAAGAAGGCATCTTGGAGCTACAACGCCATATCCAGAAGAATCAGACAGCTCATTGAATTAATCATTTGATTAATTCTAAACCTAACCTTTGTGAAGAAGGGTTGGTTGTGCATAGTTTCAGGAGAGCAATTCCACCTTTCCTCAAATGATTGCAACTTGGTTGCCAAAGCTGTTGGTGCAGTCTGCGGATTGTGTATATGTCAGTGGTGAGTTGGTGAAGGAGTCATTCCACCTCCGAAGGATCAGTGTGCAGAATGAAGGGAGCCATCCTACCTTTCTTCATTATGTGTAGACAGTGAAACTAGGGTGTCGTGAAGGACTGTCATTGTGCTAGGATTTTGTAACGGTTATCTCATGATTCTAGTGATACCTCCTACACCACAGGAGAAGGGGAGACGTACGGGATTACCCAACCCGTAACTTCCATAAACAAATCTTGTGTTGATTTACGCTATGCATTTATATTCTTGCTGTGATTGATTTAATTCTTGTTATCTTCACACTCAAAGAACGTCGACACTAATCGAGTCGAAGATAAAAAGATACATAGGAGGTTCAGATCATTATTGACACATCTATTGCACTAAAGGCTAGTCTTATCCGCTGCCAGTTAACTGAGCTAAGAATAAGTCAGTATTGACTTATATTCAGTTGAGTTAACTGAACTCCGCACAAGTTAAAGGACAGGAACAAAACTGAACTAAGCATCAGTTTGAGTTTTGGAGAAACTCAGTTCCTGGGGCAATTCCAGTTCAGGAAAAGTTTTTGGTGACAAGTTTATTCACCCCCCCTAAACTTATGTTAGCCTTTCCAAGGGTCCAACAGTGTTGATGTTTTGGAAAGGATAAATGACTTAAAAGTTTCTGACTCTGCCCCTGCTGAAGAACCTGCTAGTAACACTACCAATGCAACAACTGAAGCAGTACAAGGATCTGTTGAACCCCTTACTAAAGCAACGGCAGAGCCTACTGAAGATGAAGCTCCTGTAAATCAAACTAATCATGATCTACATTGGTTGAAAGACCACCCTGTTGAACAAGTAATTGGCAACATACAACAAGGTGTAAGAACTAGAAGACAATTGGAAGCAATGTTTTCTATCTCAAATGAAGCCTAAAGTTGTTGAAGAAGCTATATCTGATCCAGATTGGATGATTGCTATGCAAGAGGAATTGAATGAGCTTGAAAGAAATCAAGTTTGGACACTAGTGGAAAGGCCTAATCATGCAAACATAATTGGAACTAAATGGGTATACATAAACAAATTGGATGAATCTGGTACCATTGTAAGGAATAAGGCCAGACTAGTGGCAAAAGGCTATTCTCAAGCTGAAGGAATAGATTTTGATGAGACATATGCCCAATTGCTAGATTGGGAGCTATAAGATTATTCTTGGCATGTGCTGCTTACAAAAACTTCAAAGTATACCAGATGGAAGTCAAGAGTGCATTCTTGAATGGCATTTTGGAAGAGGAGGTTTATGTTCAGCAACCTCCTGGATTTGAAGTTAAAGATCAAGAAGATAAAGTGTACAGACTTAATAAAGCACTTTATGGTTTGAAACAAGCACCAAGAGCATGGTATGAAACCCTATCTCAATTCTTAGTGGGCAATGGTTTTACCAAAGACACCATTGACAAGACTCTTTTCAGAATCAATGAAGGGGACAACACCCTGCTGGTACAAATTTATGTTGATTACATAATTTTTGGTTCTGAAAATGAATTGCTATGTGAAAAGTTTGCTAATATCATGAAAAGAAAGTTCCAAATGAGTATGATGGGAGAGATGAACTACTTCTTGGGATTACAAGTCAAACAAATGAAAGATGGAATCTTCATTCATCAAACTAAGTACACCAAGGAGTTATTGAAGAAGTTTGGCATGGAAAATAGCACCAAGGTATCAACTCCTATGAGTACTAACATCAGATTGGATGAAGATAAAGAAGGCAAAGATGTTGATCAGACTTTATACAGAAGGATGCTAGGCACTCTGCTATACCTCACTGCCAGCAGACCTGATATATCTTTTGCTGTAGGTGTTTGTGCAAGATTTCAATCAAAACCAAAGGAAAGTCACTTAGCTGCAGTTAAAAGAATTCTCAAGTATCTGAAAGAGACTTTGGGAGTAGGGATATGGTATTCAAAAGATGGAAGCTTCAAAGTTATATCCTACTCAGATTCTGATTATGCAAGATGCAAGATTGATAGAAAAAGCACCACAGGAACCTGTCAGTTGATGGGAAATAGACTGGTTTCTTGGTTCAGTAAGAAACAGAATTCAATATCAACTTCCACTGCTGAAGCTGAATATATTGCTGCTGGAAGTTGATGTGCACAAATACTTTGGTTAAGACAACAATTAAGGGATTATGGAATTGAAGAAAGAGAAATTCCTATAATGTGTGACAACAAAAGTGCAATTGCAATTACAGAAAATACTGTTTTGCACTCAAAAACCAAGCACATTGACGTGAGACATCATTTTATAAGAGATCATGTTGAGAAGAAAGATGTGGTGGTTCTTTACATCCCAACTGAAGATCAACTTGCTGATATATTTACTAAACCACTGGATAGTGAAATATTTGCTAAGTAGAGGACTGAACTTGGCATCATAAAAGTTGACTAAGATACTAATAATCAGCAATGTATTAGAATTCACCAAGGGGATTAGTCTTTTCTATGTTGGGTGAGCTCACTTAGCAGTTTAGTCATTGGTATCAACAATTCCATGTACTTGAATAAGTTTGGACAATTGAGCAAATGAAGTTGCCAAGAGGATTGGTCTTTGTCCTATTGGGTGAGCTCACTTGACAGATCAGTCATTGGTATTAAACTTCATCTTGTATTATCAGTTGGACAAAACAAGGATATAAGAAGATCAGCAGAGTGACCATGTTAGCAGGCTGCTAAGCCATCTTTATCAGCAAGTTGCTGGTCCAAGTCTGCTGAAGTTTAAGCCTACTGAGTTATACGTTACAAGACAGTCAAACTTAACTGAAAGTCAACACTAATTGGATATTATTCTTATCTTTATAACTGTGGTTACAAATATCCAACGGTTACAACTCTATAGAATAAGTTAGTAGGACACGTGGCAACATCACATTTACTCCAACTTTAATCGTGGTTAAATGCTACAGTATGTGTACAGTACCTATCTGACAGTTACCACCCACTTTCTTTCTCTTTATATACAGACATATACACACAGAAGCTGCATATAAATTTCAGATTGATTTTCTCTAAAAATACACCGTGTGAACACAGATTTACAGAGTTTTCTCTTCATCTTTTTCAAATTCTAATGGCGGATAAAGGTGATGTTCACATTGGAACGAGCCAAAGTTTCAGAAGGTTCGTTGTTGATGCTAACACTACTAAGCAAGCTATCAATATTGGTCAAAGAATCAGAAGGGTTGAAAGGCTAGAAGATATTCTAAATCTGAGATTGGAAAGCATCTCCTACACTAATGTTGTTAATTTCTGGAGGAACATAGTGATTAGAGAGGATAAAGAGGCATTTACTACCACTGTAAATGGTCAGGAGCTTCAAATCACTTCAAACCTACTGAGGGAGGTATTTGGATTTGGGCCTGGAAATGGTGCTCCTACTAATCCTGAATCAATGGGGCTGTCCAGATCGGAGTTCGTTGATACGATAAAGACCAACAATTCCATTAAATCATCACTGAGCATCAATGTGAAGCACATCAAAATGGAGCATAATCTGCTGAGAAAGATTATTGCTAGAAACATTCTTGGATTCAGTGGAAGCCTTGATACACTGTCTGGACCCAAGATTGACCTGCTGATAATCATTTACAAGAGTATGAAGTTTGATTGGGCCGGATTCTTTGTCCATTACATGAAGAAGGTGATAACAGAGGACAGAGAGGGGACCAGGAAGTCCAAGAGTCAGCCCTTAGGTTTGATGGTGCAGGCCCTACTGAACCATTTGAAGGTTGTTGATGTTGCACCTACAAAGATCAACAAGTCCAGATATAAGCCTGAAATCAGCTATCTCATCCCTGGTTTGGATGATGATGAAGATCTAGATACTGAAAGGACAGTGAGTGACAATGATAGAGATGATGATGCTGATGGTGAGCAGGTTAAACGAATTGCACAACCTGCTGCACCAAAGAAAACAACACAAAAAAGTAAGGCTGCTGACACAAGAAAGATTACTGAGATCTTAAAGCCTATGAAGACAAGGCAGCAATCAGTAGACCCTGATGAATCTACTAAGGTTCCAGTTGTTGTTGAGGCTGTTGAGCCTACTGGAGCTACAAAGAAAACTGCTGCTGAGATTGTGAAAGAACAACTAAAGGAAGACTCAAGAAAGAGGAAAGCTGCTAAGGAGCTTGAAGTTGAAAAACCTGCAAAGAGAATGAAGGAAATTGTGAAAAAGAAAAAGCATGGTAAAGGCAAAGAATTAAGGGTGTTAGAGGCCCAAAAGGAAGCTGAAAGTGTTGTTGAGGAAGCACCTGTACAAGGTGATGAGCCTACTGAGGCTAGAGAGGTTGTTGTTGAACAACAAGCTGTAGAGTCACAGCAGATTGCTGAATCTGACCCTGCTGTGAAATTTGTTGAACTTGTTCCTGACCCTGTTGTGGATGCTACAACTCAGGGGGAAAAAACACTGCTGCAGACCCTACTGATATACATATAAGTCAGGAGGGTCCTAGTGTGGAACAGTTGGAGGTAGTAGGGACAAATGTACCATCTAAAGAACCTACTGACCTGTTTGTATCTGTTGTAGATACATTGGCCCATCTTGTTGAAGCCTTTGGAGGACAACAAGCTGAGCAATCTGCTTCAAAGAAGCCCTCAATGCCATATGAAAGGAGGGAACAGAAATCAAAGAAAGAGAAGGTAGATCCCAACTTTAAAAAGGAGCAAAAATATTTTCAATGGAAGTTTGGATTCTACAAGAGACAAAAAGAAGCTGCTGATCCAATGAGTGGAATTGAAGAATGGGCTTTTGATCAGTTGGGTGTGGAAAGCCTACTGGAATTTGTGGATACAACTATGCTATAGACAAGGCTAATGGATCTACTGGAAGAAGGGATGAAAAATGCAAAAATCATGTTCAAGGATCCCAAGTATACACCTGACAGTGATGATTCCTCATCATCTAACTCTGATGATGATCATCCTTCCTTTTCTGGCCAACCCAGTGGCACTGCCATGGAAAGACCTACTGAGGAAGTAGGACAGGGATCTGAAGACAATACATCAGATCAATCTGATGATGCTGGCAAGTCTATTGAGGGTCAGAAAACTGATCATATGGATGAAGATATGGAGGATATGATCATGGATGATCTGGAAGCTCTAATCAATGATGGGGCTACTCTGGGTGATAACAAGCTGATCAGTATGTCTGACACCTTATTGTTTGTGGAGTCTGATGTAAATCATAAGGTTCAGTAGGCTGACTTATTAAATGAAGAGCTGGGAGCTATTTTCAATGAAGATTTAGAAGAACAGCTTGTTGTAGCAACATCCATGGAAGAGGCCATCATATTTACTCTTGATGATGTTGTGTTGATTGAAGAAGCTACTGAAAGTTCAGAAGATTCAGCTCAGTATCAAGAGTGGTTTGACACTCAAGAAACCTTGTCACAAGTTGCAGATCAGTTGCAAAAGATTGCTAATGCTAGAGGAGTATTAGAGGAAAATAATGCTATATTCCCTAAAGCTTTTGTTGAAGATGTGGTTCAGTTCTTTGAGTTACAAACAAAGACTGATATCTGAGTTGGAACATGAGGTTCAGTGGCGAGGATCGACAAAGACTGGACAAAGGTTGGAACCTTTGATGGGATTGGAGGAATCCCCTGCTAATATTGTGGAAGAGACTCACGTAGTTCGATCTCATGAGAGGCTAAAGCCATTGAAGGTAAAGATGGTCAGCAGACTGTTGTTGATGATGATGAACAACTGCTGGACTATGACTTCAGTGATGAGTAATTCCAAGTGCCTGCGGAAGAACAATATGCTGGTGAACCTGAACAGGCACATATACCAATTTTTGAAGAAGCACATTTCTTGGAACCTCAACCTGCCCAAGACCTTATCTTGGAAGACATATTTGGAGATGTGATTGGAGAAGGTCCTAATCCTGCTGGATGGGATAGGACAGGAGCCTTGGTTGTCAGCACTCACAGAGTAGATTACAATGTTGAAGAACCTACTGATAATGCTGCTGGACATATGGGTGAAGGTATGGCTGGTGTTGTACCAGCACATGTTTTGGATGAGTTAAAAGCAGTCAGAAATGATATTACACATTAAGGACTCAACTCAATAGACAAGAGCAAAGATTTGAAGATTTGATGAATCTTGTGGAGAATAGAGGAAGAACTACTGAAACAGTTGCTTCCAACATCACATCTACTCAATATGCACTTGCTGATTTAACCCTAGATGTGAGAAATATAAAGATGAGCACAGCAAGGAGAGATAAACATTTGGATGAATAGTTTGCCTCATTACACAAAAAGTTTGACAAGCTTGCTGAGGCACCCAAGTCTACTGTGGCTCAACCTGCTGGAACACCTCAACCTGCTGCATTGGATCCTAAGGTTACTGAGATGATCAATCTGTTGGAGCAAACTTTAGAAGGAAGGATCACTGCAGTTGACACAAGGACAGAGATAATGGAAGGTCAACTTGCCAACTTAGAGATCACACAAGAAAGTGTTCATGCCTTACTGTCCCGGTTTGTTGATGATGTCAATAAGGGGGAAGAGGGCCTTACATCATAAGCAAAGGAGGTTGCAAGAATCTTTGTGAAGAAAAGGTGGGAGAGTGACATAAATGAATTCAGGAAACCTGCACCTGGCAGGATTCAGCTAACTGATGATCTCCTACAAGAATATTGGAAGCTGTACAATGGAAGGAAGAAACCCAATGATGGCATGGGATTTCAGGAAGGACTTAATTCCTTCTTGGGATTGAAACTTTGGGAAACTAGGGTCAAAGCACTAAGAGCTTCTTATAGAGGTGGAAGAGGAGGAAGAGGTGGATGAATTGGAAGAGTGGGAAGCAAGCAGTCAGCAAGGGATTCACTGGAAGAATTTAAACATTTTTACATGGGACAAGGCTTCAGTGTTCATAACATAAGACTAACTCTACCAGAAGCCTGGAAGTGGTGGAAAGAACTGAACCATTGGGTTGACTTTACACCAATTGAAAACCAATGGATGCTGGATATTGTCAGGGAGATCCAGGAGTTCTATGAGAAAAGGGAAAGAGACAAAGGCAGAAACTAGATCAGCACATTTACATCATTTACTTCATTCTACTGATTCTAGTTTGTAATAAGTTTGAACAAATTTGAGTATAATGAGAAATTGCTATATTTGTTCTGTTTTTGTTTTTATCTTTTTGCTTTGCTGTAAAGAGGTATTGGCATCATCACTAAAAAGGGGAAAATTGTTGGACTTATTTTACATTTTAATGATGAGTGTCAGGCTAGCTGTTATAGAGCAAGGGAAAAAATATGTCTAGATCAAATGTATAGGTTTATTAGAGTTTGATCTTTGTATAAGTTTGATCAAACAAGCATTGTAATTAGGTCAGCTGACTTTATCAGCAGACCTATCTAGGTCAGTAAGGTAACTATGTCAGTAGACTAGTTTGGGACCTGCTGAAGACTGAAGGCTGAGGGTTCAAACTCAGTTATTGAAGGCTAAGTGATCAAACTTAGTATTTAAAGTCAAGGATATGGAATTAGAATTCAGGGAATTTTGTGATGACCTAAACTGATTACATATACCTTGTGTACAAGGTCTAAGTTCCATATGTTAAGTGGTGATTGGAACTTAGTTATGATCAAAATGGTGTACTCTAACTTCATAATAAAAATTTAGATGAAAAGCAGTCAGCTGAAGTGTTTCATAAACACAGCAGACTTTAGCTAACTGATTGATATGTACATCAGCAGACTATATTAAGTCAGACATCTACTGAGTATAAATCTCGACTTAATCGAAGGTTACATTGGAAGATTACAAGGATAATGATGGATTACAAGCCTTGATATTGTCAAAAAATCAATGGCCAAGATTAAAAGAACGTTGGAAAGATTCAGAGGATTAACCAATGGATTCAAGTCAAAGGGTGGACAGACTGGAAACTGACAGAAAGCAAACTGACAATGTTAGTACTATGAACAGAGACAGAAGGCAAGTCAAGATAGGGACAAATCTGAAACGGCTATGTTTGAATTTCAAACATAAGTCACGGGATTCTCACATATAAATAGAAGACTCGTGATTCAGATACAAGGGATGAAAAATAACAATCTACTTTGAGCTATCAAGTTTTTATCAAGATAATCACCCAACTGACTTCACTGAGCTTAAAGCTACTGATCCAGAAAACTCTTCAAGTGTAATCTGCTATCAAGTTACATCAAATTCACACACTTGAAGATATCAAGCTGCTGATCATTTCATCCTGATCAAGCTGCTGACTGTTGAATCATTCATTTGATTCAAACTTTCTTTTATAAGAAACCTGCTGAAGACAGATAAGCACTTAGGTGTCAAGAACTGTTGTTTGTGGTAGAGCTGGTGAAGAGGCAATCCTACCCTTCAAGGACCAGTGGGATACTTTGGAGCAGCAATCCTACCTGTTTCAAATATTCAGTTTGTGAAGCCATAGTCATTGGTGAAGGATGATGACTTAGGGATTTTTGTGACTGCAACCTCAAAGATCTCTAGTGAATTTCCTCCAACATCACAGGAGAAGAGTGGACTGACATGATTACACCACCTGGAACCACTATAAAATTTGCCTACTTACTTTCTGCATTTACTTTCTGTATTTAGCATATTAATCACATCAACTTACTGAAACTAGCAACTGATTCACACACTCACACTACTGAGTATCCAATACTTAGTATCATCTTTTAACAACAAGTAACAAGGCTTAATTTGAATATATTCTGCTGCAACACATTTAGTAATATCAATAGTCAGCAGACTACTGAGTGGTCAACAGACTACTGAGCAGTCAGCATGCTACTGACCTTGTTGAGTTTGTTAACTCCAAAAGTTTTAAGTGTTAAGTTTATTCACCCCCTCCCCCTCTAAACTTAACCAAAGCCTTTCAAGGGACCAACAGTACAAGATCCAAGGATAAATTCTCATTTGGATGAACATAGAATGGACTGGAAGGACTTAGCTCTTGATAATTACACCAGTTTATACCAAAAATGATCAGAAAATGACCAAGAACACAAGATGATCACAGATTTCTCTCATGAAACTGTGAAAAAAACCACATAAAAAGATGAAGAATGATGACGGTTAAAATAGTCTATCCTACGGCATCAATATTATATCCAATACAAGCTAAAAATAGTTTTTTCGACCTAAAAATATGAACCATTTACGTTGCATATCATATGTCGGGTTCGTGAGTCGAGAAATCTGCACTTAGCATTTATTTCCCCTGTTTCGATATTATTTCGTGCGTTATTTGATGATTTTTAGGATATGAAATATTGGGCTAAGCATGATGGACGAATCTGGAATGGACTGGACGAAAGGAATGGGCCTAGGGTATTCTAGAAGCATCCAAGTTAAGTCGGTGGAAGAAAAAGGGCGAAAATACCCTCGGTAACCCGAGGGGCGGTGCCGACTTACCGAGGTCCCAGAATCTTCCGAAACGCATTTTCTTGGACGAGGGGTCAAACTAGATGATTCTAAGTCGGTTTAGATAGCTATAAATAAGAGGCTTCACCTCAGAACATAATGTACTCAAATTATTCAAGGAAATTATGCAATAAAAGTTCTTTGTTCTTTATTTTATTATTTTATGAGTTCGGTCGGAGAGACGACGGAGTCGCCGCCTAGGGAGAGATCCGAAGGAGATCTACGCTCGTCTTCGAGGGTATGATTTTCTATCTTTTCCAAGATGTAGATCTATCGTCGTTATATTCGACTAGTATGTTTTAATTGTTTATTTAGTATAATTATGTAGTAGTTAGTTTATTTTACCCCATGTGTTATAGATCTGATTCGTTGGTGAAGAAATCATGAGATAGTAGTTGCGTTCTTCAGATCTGTGACGGTCTATATCGCTAGATCTGGATACCTAGTAAATTACTAATTCATGATAATCGGCGCCAGCTACGTTGATCGATAGATTTAATTTACATGTTTTTAGCCTGATCAACTATTTGCATGTTATCGTAAATTAACATGAAGGACCGCAAGTGAAGTGTTAATTAGGACATTATCTAGAATGGACCCTGAACGTCTCTTGGTCAATGTCGAATATGACTATCTAGGCGGGTTTGCGGTATGAGGTAAGACTCAATATCGGCAGCTCTAGTTCTTTATGCGTATGGGCTATTACGGACCAATTAAGGAGGGTAGCTTGCGTATAGATTATCTACTGCCATTGTTTGAGTAGATAGGGTTAGGAGTTGTACCCGTAGCTGAACAATGAATAAATTCACCAATGGGGAGGACTGTTGCATGTGTGGGGGGAATAACTAATTACTCGTAATTGAACTAATACATTAGAAACTCTTGTTGCTTAGTTGAACTTGCATATTCTTGTTAGTTTGAAGCACCAATACTATTGTCTATATATTTAGTTGGTCGTAGACCGTTATTGTGACAACTCAATCTTGATAATTAGACGTTCTTACGAGTCTCTGTGGGATTCGACCTTGACTCGCCAGTACTCTGCTATGATAGACCTAGTCCTATTGCTAGTAAGTGCTTTGCACGTGATCAAAGAACACTCTCAAATTTCTCCAGAATTTGAGTAAAGAACACAAAAAGCAACTGAAACTCTCAAGTTTAATGCTCTGATACCATGTTGAAGTTGTAAACACAACGAAAACGAAAAAAAGAAAGCAGAAGTATCATTATTCAAAGAATAATTAATCAAAGAGTTGAGTTACAATGCTGCTGATCATAGGGTATTTATAACATCATACACCTTATGAATCAGTTAATGGAAGTTACATAGTTTGTTACAACAGAATAACCGCTCTAAATAGAACATACAATGTTGCACTTTGTTGATTGTTAAGGGTGAATTTATACGATTTATAACGCTATATTCTATGATATTTTCCCCCGTAATTGTATTAATTTGCATAAGAAACGAGTGTTTAACGGAAATATTGAGTAAATGAGGTTTTAAATAAGTTATTCGCAAAATTGGTTGATTTTGGTGTTTTTAATTATGATTTTATGATTATTTGGACATTATTACATTTTGCGATGTTTTTATGTGTTATAGATACATGTTTGAGGCTCAAGAGATGATCAAAAGTTGATTAAGTTCGAGTTAATTGATGATAAAAGAGATAATGAAGGTATGAGATAGAGATAAAAGAGATAAAGATCAAGAAATCAAAATTCGATCATCCTGAACGAGCGTCCAGGTCCCGTCCAGAGTGGACGGGCGTTTGATAAAGTAGACGGGCGTCCAGTGGTGCGATTTTGATACAGAGAGTTTGGACGCTATATGATCGGGCGTCTGAAGCAGTCCAGATCTATCTGGACGGGCGTTCACAAGAGCGGACGAGCCTCCGCTGACCGACTTTGCTGAACCGACTTCAATATCTATATATAGCAGCTGTTTTCTCCACATATGGGATACAAGATACACATTATTCGAAACCCTAAACCTAGGGGCGGCTTTAGGCTGCGTTTTTCTTCCTTTTATTCCAGATTTATGCACTTTAGATCTAGATTAAATTAGCTACTTTTTTATGCACTGTTTCTGCAATTTTGAGTTGCTGAGGATATTCAGAAGCTAAAAGCTTCATCAAACGAGTATTGTGAAGCCATCCAACAACTGTTGATTTCGTTTTCATCGATTATACTGTGAGTTTTTATTGAAGGTTGTTTCTTTATTCATGTTTATTATGTTTAATTGCTCTTATATCGGAAGATATGCATGTGTCGATTGTTTATTATTGATGGAAATCTTTATAAACCTTAGATCACCATGAATAGGAATAGTATTTGAATCTATCCTAACGGAAGTTAATAGGTTTAATTGCTAGATTATAAACATAAAGTTTACACCTTTGGTTAGAAAACGCGTTAATCTTGCATTGGAAGATAATGGATTAATAGATGAACTTTCTAAGGAATTAGGGTTCATACTTAGATGAGGTGAATCACAACTTAGATAAAAACCACAATATAATCGGGATAGGAAATTAATGCTTGTTGGATAGGTGGATCAATCCTCATTTGTTCGTTAAACATTTGATTTAAATCCTTAAAAACTTGAATTTGTTTAGTAGTTTACTTTTATTTGCATCTTAGATTAGTTTAGTTAAAGGTTCGCAACCCGTATTCTTCCTAGCTTTGGATTATATCCTCTGTCTAGTTTTATTTTCGGTTTTGTTCTGTTTTATTCGCTGTTTAGGTTAGTTTCGTGACATAGTTTAGGTTAGACGAAAACTAGGATTTACAATTGTTTAGTTCCCCGTAAGATCGACCCGGCATTAACCACTATTACTACGATCCTTATACTTGAGGTTAACCGGATTATTACTTGTTTGTTTTGTGTTAATAAAATCCGTGACAAGTTTTTGGCGCCGTTGCCGGGGAACCGGACGGTTGCCTAGTTTTTTTTTTCGTTTTTCTGTTTTCTGTGTTTTAATTCCCTGTTTTAGTTAGGTTTTAGTTGGAATTTTGGGTTTTAGGTTTAGTTTACTAAGGGTTTTTAGTTAGAGTTTAATGTCTTCTTTAGTTCTCTTGTGATTAGATTTTCTCTCTTTCGTTTTGTTTCTTTCTATCTCTGTTCTCTTTCTCTGCTTTCCTTAACCCTGTTTTTTTCGCAAATTTTTTCTCGCTTCTTTTCTAGTTTTCCCGCTACCAAACGGGCGTCCTGGAATCTTGGGCGCCTGTCTGTTGGAAGATTTTCAATCATGTTCTGCTTTTCAATCCACTTAGACGAAGCGCCCATAAAATTTGGGCGCCCGTTCAAGTTTCTGACGACCAGATTTAGCGCTTTGGGCATCTGAACGCCCGTCCCACCTGAAAGTTAAGCGAGACGCCCGTCCAAACCTTTGGACGCCCGTCTGTTTATCTTTTCCTTAAATAATCCTAATTCCTTTCCTTTCTTTTCTTTTCTTAGGTTTTAATTTTTAGTCTAGGCTTTTAAATTTTCTTTAGTTTTTAGGTTCAACGCCTTGAGTTGAGTTTCGCTTATGCAAACTCGAGTCGAAGGACCACTACTCTTTTCACTGACCTCGAGCGGACCATAGTCCGACCTAACAGTGAAGACTTCGTTTGCCGATCCTTCCGCGGCGAAGGAAGTCCAACCGATCAAGAAATTGAACAAAACCGAATAAAGGAAATCGAAGATCTCGTAATAATGGCCGCCGAGGATAGACGAACGTTGGTAGACTACGCCATGCCTGGTGCAGTAACTGTCAACCCGGCTATCGTCTTACCAGCCATTACTGCACAAACTTTCGAACTCAAGCCGGGACTTATCCAGATGATGCAGCATGCATCAATTTTTCATGGCTATCAATCAGAGAATCCGCATACCCACTTACATACATTCTTAGAGATATGCGGCACTACACGCATCCAAGGAGTAAGTGAGGATGCGATCAAGTTGAAACTTTTTCCATTTTCTCTTAAGGGAGAAGCGAAGGAGTGGTACACTTCTCTTCCCTCTGAATCAATCACCACTTGGGCTGAACTCGAAAAGGAGTTTTTGAGTCAATACTTTCCACCTTCGAAAACAGCCCAGTGTTTGAACGAAATTTTCACTTTCTACCAAAAAGAGAATGAATCTTTCTTCGATTGCTGAAAAAGATTTAAATCTCTGCTAAGAAAGTGCCCCCACCACGGCTTGCCACTGCAAAGGCAAGTCAACACATTCTTTAGTGGATTGACCGAGCTTACAAAAGGCATGGTCAATAGTTCATCTGGTGGGGCATTTTTGAAGAAAACACCTGAAGAGGGATGGGCATTGTTCGAGGACATTGCTAAATATAACTATGCTCCATCCTATCAAGCTATTCAAGCACCTCCTCCTCCTAAGGTTGAGGAGGTAAACATGCAAATTTTGATCACCATGTTGCAGAAGCAGATGGTAGCACCTCAAATTTTAAATCCGATAAATCAAACTCCTTCTTTTCCGCAGAACCCTCGTGTTTCAGATGCGAAAATTGTCGTCGATCGCCACATGAATGACCAGTGTCAATTTAATCCCCCTGCTCCTTATCAAGTAAATGCTGTTCATGATTATGGACAGTACAATCAAGTCACATGTCAAAACTGTGACAATATGGGGCACACATCTAAATTCTGTCCTATGAACGGACAGAATGCTGAAGTGAATGCGTTCTATGGCCAGAACAACCAAAGGTTTAACCAAGTTTCTGGTCAGCAAAATTTCCAAAACCACGGGTTTAATCAATCGTCTAATTTCAACCCTAATTCGAATTTCATTCAGAATTTCAACAGAAACCCCGGTTTTGCTCAGAACCAAAGCTCGAATTCTTCCAATTCTACTCAAAGGTTCAATCAGAATTGGCCTTCTAATTCCAATTCTAATATCCAAAATCGGCCCAGCCAGCAATCCTCTCAAAATTTTCCAAACTCCCAAGGCTCTTCAAGCTCAGGAGACCTCAAGGCTGAATGGAACTCATTCAGGGAGGAGCAAAACAAGAATATTCAGCTCCTTATGAGTACAAATAAGAACCTTGAGAGGCAAATAGGGCAGCTGGCTGAGCAGTTAGCTTCAAGACCCCCAGGGCATCTGGTCAGTTTTACTGAAAAGAATCCTAAGGGCGGTCATGTTGCTCAGGCCGATATAAGCAACGACCAATGTAATCGACCTCATGCCAAAGAATGCAATATGGTAGAGAGGAGGCCAGTACGATGAATCTAAGCAGCGGTACTCAAGTTAGTGGACCTTCCGACCAGGAAACCACTAACCCCTCCTCGCCATCATTATGCGAGAGGGAAGCTGAGCACCTATACTCCCCTCTGTTGCAAGAAAAGACTCAGGTGGTTGATCCCCTGAGAGGTGAAAAAGTTGGAGATCCTCAAGTGGCTGATCCCTTGAGGACTAAAAAAGCAAGCGAAAATCAGGAGGCTGATCCCCTGACTACAAAGAAATCTGAAAAAGCGGTTCGATGGAAAGATCTGGAAGACAAAGCTGTAAGTGCATCTTCAAAGAAAGTCTTTTCTGAGAATGACCTTAAGAAGCTTCCATTTCCACCGAAAAAGAGCGGCATTTCCTTGAGTGAGGACAAAAAGTACGGAAAGGTGCTGAACCTTTTGAAAAATACTCAGGTAAATCTTCCATTATCCGAAGTCTTGGTCGAGATGCCTAAGTATACAAAATTCATCAAGGATGTTGTGTCTTCGAAAAAGAAGTTAGCAGGCATGGAAAGGCAAATTGGTGAGGATTGCTCCATGATCAATTATGAAGACCTACCAATTAAAAGAGGTGACCCTCGCAAGTTCGTACTTACAGATTAATGGGAGGTCTAGTCTTCCCTAATTCTTTGTGTGATCTAGGTGCCTTTATAAGCCTTATGCCAATGTCTCAGATGCAAACAAATTCGGTTTACAAAGCCTTCTAGAACCCACTACTATGAGTTTACAATTCACGATAGATCCTCTAAGAAAGCTTCAGGATCCCGAAAGACGCTTTGGTTGATTGATAGATTTACCTTTCCAATGATTGGTATGTTTTAGATATGGAGAAAGATGAAAACGCCCCCGATTCTTGGAAGACCTTTCTTATCTACACCTAGAGCTCTCATCGATTGTGATGGTGGGCAAGTGACTATCCGAGTTGGTGATCAAGAGGTGAGTTACAATGTCTTAAAGTCCATTCAAGTACCTTCGGCCCCTCCAACCGGCTTTTCCATTGATTATATGATGATGATTTCACCGATTATATGGACAAGCAAGTCATGGTCGTAGGTTTAATATGAGCGATTGGTTGATAATCTTAATACTCATGGTATGGTTAATCTAGATCAATTAGCAGCTGTTTTTGAGGAAGAATTGTTAAGAGGAGAAGTTGAGGCGGTGGGACCACTGAGTAAGCTCAGTGATGCTGAGTTGAAAGGTGGAGATCTTAAGTCAAGTTTGGAAGACCCCCCTGCTGATTTGGTTCTGAAGCCGTTGCCCAAACATCTAAAGTATGTGTTTTTAAGATATGGCGACAAGCTTCCGTTAATCATATCCGCCAAGCTGTCTCGTATAGAAGAGATGAAATTGATCAACGTCTTGAAAAAGAACGAGAAAGCCTTTGGATGGCAAGTAGGAGATATCGAGAGGATATCTCCGAACATCCAGATGCATAATATCAAGACTAATGAGGGTGCTAAATGTGTCAGACAGCCCCAGAGGAGGCTCAACCCTCATATGCAAGAAGTCGTTAAAAAGGAGATCATCAAGCTTCTGGACATGGGAATCATTTATGCCATTGCTGATAGTGAATGGGTTTCCCCAACTCAAGTAGTTCCCAAGAAAGGAGGAATTACGATTGAGAAGAATGAGAAGGGAGAGGAAATAGCATTGAGACTTGTTACTGGTTACAGAGTCTGCATCGATTATAGAAAGCTCAATGAGGTAACCATGAAGGATCACTTTCCCCTTCCATTCATTGACCAGATGCTTGAGCGTCTGGCGGGGCATGCATTCTACTGCTTTTTGGATGGTTATTCAGGATATTTCCAGATACCCATTGATCCAGCTGACCAAGAGAAAACCACTTTCACCTGCCCTTATGGTACATTCGCCTACAGGCGAATGCCATTTGGTCTATGCAATGCTCCAGCTACTTTTCAGAGATGTATGCTGGCCATCTTTGACGGGCTCGTAGAGAAGTGTATGGAGATCTTTATGGACGATTTTTCAGTTTTTGGTCAATCTTTTGATGATTGCCTTGACAATCTTGATCAAGTGTTGTCCAGATGTGTGGAAAAGAACTTAGTGCTCAATTGGGAAAAATGCCATTTCATGGTAGATGAGGGCATAGTTCTTGGCCACAAAATCTCCGCCAAGGGTATAGAAGTTGTGATGTGATTCTTACGAATCAAATCCTTTGTTTTGCCCAGGAAGAAATTGAAGGTAGTCAATACGAGCTATGATCCGCGCCTTAGACCAAGACTACGGTTGGAACGCCACAACGTAATGCTCACTTACGTTGATAAGTTCTCAAAGGGGGCGATCCTCCAATCCAAGAGAACCTCACACACACAAGGTGCACAATTAAGACAATGCTTAATCAATAATATTTCACTCAATGTAGGTATATTGATCTCTTCTAAAAGAACAAGTAGAATGCCTTTATATAGGCTACAAAATAAGAGACAAATAACTTTCTAAGCAATGTGGGACAAATTACTTAGTAATTTTCGCCACTTTATTTCCTAGTGGGCCTAACTTGCAACTAATAAGCCCAAATGACATTTATTTGCTAAAAATAAACACTTAACCCAATATACTAACATATGGGCAACTTTTGACACGGGGCTCAAGGCCGCTTTTATTTCAATAAAACACCGAAACTAAAATAAACAAAATAAATCACTATGATTGTAATTTAACCAAGCCCATCTTCATTGTCTTCAAATAATGCTTGGGCCGATCACATCATTCCCTCCTGGTTAGGGAAGGATCTGTCCTCGATCAAAGGGATACTTGAAACCACCTGATCAAATAGAAACCTTGGACCAACATACGCCAAGAGTCCATATATCGAATACCACCAACAAAATAGAACAAAGTGAACAATGAATCTGCCCTCCTCTCGTATAATGAAATGGAAGCAACATAAAAATTAGCAATAACGAAATCCAACGAATTACAATTCAGGAGGAACGGATCGTAATAATCGTAAACACCGTAACGCTTTTGAATAGCACCATCACGCCAACTCGAGTTCACAAATTTCAACAGCTTTCACCATCAAAATAAAGTGAATCATCTTGTACCGAACGGAAAGATGAATACAATTGTGAATAGTTGGTAACTCCTCAAATTCCACAAGATCCTCTCACAAGACTATATGAACATCTCAGAATAAGAATCTCAAAGGACAACCTCATTCATGCGAACTTCAACCTCAATCGGACTTACGCCACCTCAACGACCAATTCAAATCTCTAGTAAATAACAACAACATCAAAGAATATGAAGGTCAACATGAGCCTCGGGCGTGAGAACTGCCTCATCAACACTGTACCAACTCTTCTAAAATTTCGTGTCTTTTCAAATCCACCACACCTCACATTCTTTCTCTCACAACTCTCTCAAGATAATTGTTACACGCAAAGATCCGGGTCTAGCTTACTCTCCCAATCAAGATATACCAAGCACTACCGAACCCGCAAAACTAGGAAGCTTCATCTTTACCTGTGTCATATTATTATCCGGGATGAGCACATCTTCGCTCAACATTTCCAACCGCATGATCACGGTTATTCGGAGCATGAAGTACACGGAGCGGTTGTCGGTTCTAGTACCGCAAAGAATAGCAAATTGGTTGTGCAACAAAGAAAGTTTGTGCACCACGATTAAGATTAGCCATTTGCGCCAAGTAAAGTCTCAATAAAGCCCTTATAGCAGCCATATATACGCAAAAATCCTTTCAAACTTTGCATTATTTTCGCATTAAATGCCTTGCTAAATTCTTTGACAAGGGAAGCCAATCTCACTTCAAGATACTCATTACTCAAATTTTTAGAATGTTTAGAGTCCTCCATAGGATAGACAATAAATCCTCACCAAACTCTCGTGTTTGCACTCACCCTCTCTCTTGTGGAAAGTAAAGCACCTTTTTATGAACAAAGCAAAATAACAAGCAAAACGAATCTAGGCTAAAGGTGGGCTAAGACTCGGGTAGGACGGGTGTTTGGTTATGTCGGATTACGTCTCGCTGTGGACGTATGTTTAATGATATGGACGGGCGTCCGGATAAAATTTGATGGTTACGAAAATTAGGTTAACGGTGGTGGCGGCTGGGAATTTAGGTCAAGTTTATGTTTGCTGTTGGCTGTACACGGTAACAAAGCTGATTTCAGGCATGATAAATTACGAATTTGAAGTTGCACAAAAGAGATAAAATTTAGATATGGAAGTGTACTATTCAATCGCAAAATATCAGAATTTTTGGACGTAAATGGAAGATTTTACGGATTTTAAGGTAAGCATTGGTTTTCCGGGCAGTTTGTAGATCTAAACTGCAGAATTTTCAACAATTTTTTTGAATGGACTCAGGGAGAATTTCGAAAATCACAAAAGAGAAAAGTTGTAAGAAATTTAATTATCTACAACTTTTATCTTAACCACTTTTCGATTTGAGAATGTATTAGGGGTCAAAACACAAGAATACGAAGCTGATCACAGGATTTGACGATTTTGACAAATTTATTTGTTGACACTTTTTGAACGATTTCCACTGAGAATTTAGAGAAACACAAAGAATGAAACTTGTAGATAACACAAAGAACTAAAACATATAATTTTTTGGAATTTTTTTTGGAGTGGAAACTGACGACGAAAGAAGAACACGAAAACTGGAAAACAAAAAAATTCTGGGGATGTGGAGAACACAATTTGATGAACAACGAAGAACGAAAATAAAACGAAAAACGAAAAATGGATATTTGATTACCAACAATTACTGAGCTCTGATACCAACTGATGTGATTCTTACGAATCAAATCCTTTGTTTTGCCCAGGAAGAAATTGAAGGTAGTCAATACGAGCTATGATCCGCGCTTTAGACCAAGACTACGGTTGGAACGCCACAACGTAATGCTCACTTACGCTGATAAGTTCTCAAAGGGGCGATCCTCCAATCCAAGAGAACCTCACACACACAAGGTGCACAATTAAGACAATGCTTAATCAATAATATTTCACTCAATGTAGGTATATTGATCTCTTCTAAAAGAACAAGTAGAATGTCTTTATATAGGCTACAAAATAAGAGACAAATAACTTCCTAAGCAATGTGGGACAAATTACTTAGTAATTTTCGCCACTTTATTTCCTAGTGGGCCTAACTTGCAACTAATAAGCCCAAATGACATTTATTTGCTAAAAATAAACACTTAACCCAATATACTAACATATGGGCAACTTTTGACACGGGCCTAAGGCCGTTTTATTCAATAAAACACCGAAACTAAAATAAACAAAATAAATCACTATGATTGTAATTTAACCAAGCCCATCTTCATTGTCTTCAAATAATGCTTGGGCTGGATCACATCAAGTTGACAGGGCAAAAGTAGAAGCTATAGAGAAGATGAGCTATCCTAAGAATGTGCGTGAAGTGAGAGGCTTTCTTGGACATGTCGGTTTCTACAGAAGATTCATTCAAGATTTCTCCAAGATTGCCAAGCCCCTGTCTACTTTACTTAAAGAGGACGTTGAGTTCAATTTCAATGAAAACTGCAAGCAAGCGTTTGAGGAGCTTAAAAATCGTTTAATATCTGCTCCAATTCTTATATCGCCTGACTGGAACTTACCTTTTGAGCTTATGTGCGACGTATCGAACTATGATGTTGGTGCGGTCTTAGGACAAAGGCTTAACGGGAAATTCCAGCCTATCTATTACGCTAGTCACATGTTGAACCCCTCTCAAGTTAACTACACGACTACTGAAAAGGAATTATTGGCCGTAGTCTTTGCTATGGACAAGTTTCGTAGTTACTTGTTAGGAGCTCAAGTAGTTGTGTGGACTGATCACGCTGCTTTGCGATATCTGAAGACTAAGAAAGAGGCTAAACCGCGCTTACTACGTTGGATACTGACCCTACAAGAGTTTGACGTTCAAATTAAAGATAAAAAGGGTAGTGAAAACGTAGTAGCTGATCACGTTTCTAGAATGCTAAGTGAGGAAAAGGATGATCCAGATGATATAGATCTTTACTTTCCTCTAGAGAACATTATGCTTATCGATGGTTGTCCTCCTGATGTTCCATGGTATTCTTCCATTGTCAATTACCTTCATGCCCGATATCTCGATCCGGAAATGTCCTATCAGGAGAAGAAAAAGTTCTTCTCTTATTTGAAATCTTTCGCTTGGGATGAACCTTATCTTTTAAGATCTCAGAAGATGGTTTGCTCGTAAGATGTGTTCCGAGACTGAAGCAAATAAGATATTATTGAGCAAAGCCACAAGGACCCACCGAGGTCACTTTGGTCCGTGGAAAACCATTGCTAAGATTTTCCAATCCGGTTTCTATTGGCCTACGATCTTTAAAGATACAGAAGCTTTCTATAAAGCTTGTGATAGATGCCAGAGAACCGGTACTCTGACAAGGCGGTTTGACATGCCTTTGCAACCCATCCTAGAATGCGAAGTCTTTGATGTATGGGGTATCGATTTTATGGGACCATTCCCATCATCCTGCGGTAACAAATACATCTTAGTCTGCGTGGATTACGTGTCAAAATGGGTAGAGGCTCAAGCCACTCCTCACAATGATCATAAGATGGTAATGAAATTTCTTAAGAAAAACATTTTCGTGAGGTTTGGATGTCCATGTGCCTTGATCAGTGATGAAGGGACGCACTTCTGCAACCGGCCCCTAGAGAAAGTTCTTGAAAAGTATGGTGTTCGTCACAAGACTGGCACACCATATCATCCGATGACTAGTGGTCAGGTTGAGAGAAGCAACCAAAGTATTAAGAAAATCCTGGAAAAAAACGGTTAACAGTCATAGGAAGGACTGGAGTTTGAAGTTGGATGATGTACTGTGGGCATACAGAACCGCCTATAAGACTCCTATGGGTACATCTCCATATCAAATGGTTTATGGTAAGCCATGTCATCTCGCCAATGAGTTAGAGCATAGAGCTTATTGGGCTATAAAGTTTCAAACTTTGATTCCCAATCTTGTGGAAAACATCAACTGCAGCAGTTGCATGAGTTGGACGAATTCAGACTCCAGGCCTATGAAAGTGCCAGGCTTAGTAAAGATAAGATGAAGCTACTCCACGATGCTAAGATTAAGAAGAGAGAATTCCACGTCGGCGAACAAGTTCT
This sequence comes from Gentiana macrophylla, assembly GCA_026214975.1. Taxonomy (NCBI): domain Eukaryota; kingdom Viridiplantae; phylum Streptophyta; class Magnoliopsida; order Gentianales; family Gentianaceae; genus Gentiana; species Gentiana macrophylla. Next base: position 83,064,659 of record CM047810.1, read on the forward strand.
TTTATACAATTCTAGGTTACATTTGTTTCTGGAAAGATGAGGACACGTTGGTCCGGTCCTTCGAGATTCTCCAAATCATTCCCGGAGCGTTTCTAGAGCTTCGTGGTTACAAATGGTAAACCGTTTGAGTGAATGGCCAAAGGTGCAAGCACTATATTGGTGAGCCTAAAGAGAAACCTTTGATTGTCCGCTTTCGATATCCTCGGGTGTGGTGCTACGGAAGTCGAAGAATTTGATGAGTTTTCACCCGACCTGTTTTCAAAGGATGGCGGTAGTGGTCAATCTGAAGAAGTTCTAGCAGGTAGTTAGGATATGGAAGAGTTTGAGAGGGAGCGTCAGCTGAAACATCATCAGAAGGCTCAGAGAATGAAGAAGTCAACCATGGGGAAGTTTAAGCGTGTTTGGAAAGCTATTTAAGGTTTCACCCCATGTGTTAGGTGCTGTTTCTGCAGCCAAACTACTGATCAAAGTCTAGACGAGGTAGTGGCTGGCAGAAAGGTTAAATGGCCTGATCCAGGCTGAGCTTAACGGTGTCGAGCTAACGGCATTAACCAAAAGCGCCACTAGGAGGCATCCTAGATATCGTTAGTTTTAGTCGTTTTTGTTTTGTGCTTTTGTAGTTTAGTATTTCAGTTTAGTATTTAAGTTTAGCTTACTAAGTTTTGTTTTTTTTTATATCTGTCAGTTAGTTGTGCTTTCTAGATATGGATTTCGGAGTTCTACCAGAGGAGTTCCCCTTCCTTAGGAGGATCCCGCTTATCACTGTAGATGACGGACCGGGAGGAACTATAGTGTTGCACGTAGACTTTGACATTAGTACCCGCGTCAAGACTGTCACCTATGTTCTCATCGTTCCCCGCTGTTCGGGAGGTGGAGACTTCACTACTGAGGAGTTACAGGAGGCTCTAGGACGTCCGTACACAATCCTCAATGATCCGATGCTGACAGATTTAGCGCTAGTGCTGCAAGCTGAACATTTTCGAGGTGTTGATGTAGCTGGTGAGGATTGGGGTTTGCAAGATGAGTATGACTTCCCTCCGGCGATTGACATGCTCCGCCGTCTCATTCGAGTGATAGATTGGTCGGCCATTTACGATGACTAGCATTCTTAGGTTGTTTCGTCGAGCAAACGACGTAAAACAACAGCGCTTGGTGGGAGGTAACCCACTGTTTTCTATCTGTTTTCTATTTTGTTTTTACTTGTTTTCTAGTAATTTTATGTACTTCGTTGATTTCCAGTTGTATTTTTGAAGTTTTAAGTAAGTTTAATAAGAAAGTGCAAGTTTGAGTTTCAGATTGTATGCATTTCATAATTTTTGCATTTTTCTACCCTGGACGTCCGTCCAGAAGTCTGGACGCCCGTCCGCCTTGACCAATTATTGGACGAGCGTCCACTAAGTCTGGACGCCCGTCTGATATTTTCCCTCCAATCCTGTATGTGATTTGAACTCTTGGACGAGCGTCTGAATAACTGGACGCCCGTCCAGTTCATCTAATTTTCCAGTGGACGCCCGTCCGGTTTCTTGGACGCCCGTCCGGTTTCTTGGACGCCCGTCCAGCCTCTGCCTATATATACTCCCTCAACGCATGAACCTTCATTTTTCAGGATTTCAAACCGCAAAAACCGTTTCCTCTCCCTCCTTTTGACCTAAAATCTTCAATTCTAAACCATTTCGAGCGATTCAAAGTGCTATAGGCCGCTTTTGATCCCCTCTCTTCGATTTTCATAGCCAAATTCCCCAACATACGATCTTTTTGGAAAATCAGGGCCCTTTGTAGTCCGACTTTTTAGGGAAAAAATCCGATTTTGGGAGCCAATTTGGTGTTGTTTGGACTAATCTTCATCTTGATCAGCATCTACTCACGCTACTTGGTAAGTTAGTAACAACTTTTCTAGATTTTATTCACGTTTTTTTTGAGTTCGATCTTTGGGTCGGCTCGTTCACTTGAATACTACCTTAATTCGTTTTTTTTTTCTGGTTTTGTGTTTCTTTCTGCTCTGTTATGGTGATATGGTGTTGTGATGGGTGATGAATGGGTTGTTGGGTGATGATTATGGTTATGGTTGTGGTTTGGTTGCCTTGAAATCCCGCTTTGGATGTTAAACGGGTAACTTGTTGTGAATGGGGATTGCTTTCGTGTAGCCTAGGCTTGAATCATGGTTCGTAAGAAGGAAATAGTGAAGAGACATGGTAAGGAAGTGGCTAGGGAGGCCGGAAAGAAACGCAAAGAGTTTGATACTACCTTAGTTGATCCTAACCGGGGTGTTAGTATTCGAGAACAACCCCATAGAGCCACTCAAACTAGGACGACCTTGAGGGATGAGCCAACCTCGGAGTCTGAGACGGACGACGATATTCCTTTGGTGAGGATGCCTAGAGCTCAGAGAGGTGGTGGGTCGTCTAGGGTTGAGGAGGCTATGGATGCTCCTCGAGAAGAGGAACCGGTGGAGACTAGGGCTGCTCAACCTAGGAAGAAAGCCAAAACCGTACCCCCTATGCCTATGCCTCGTAGATTCGTGAACCCTAGGGCCCACGATGCATACACCAAGCACTATTTCTCAAGGACTATGTTGATAGAAAGGGCTACATTGGAAGCCAAGGTCGATCCAGGGTTCATCAAATTATTAAAGGATCGGAAATGGGACGCCTTGATGACTATCCCGACTACCCCGGTAAATGGCTCCCTCGTTCGGGAATTTTACGCTAACTGCTCGGAAACCGACTTGGAGACGGGAGTAGTTGTGGTTAGAGGGGTACAAGTTCCGTTTACGCCGGAGGTGATTAATCAGAAGTATGGGTTGGCAGCTTTTGAGGGTCGGGACTACAAGGAGGAGATTGTACATAGACAGAGTTTGGGGCAGGAGCCTTTGGAGGAGTTACGGTTGAGAGTTTGCCCAGATGTGGCTTGGACATCGAGACCAGGAGGAGACCGGAAAGAGTTAGTCACCACGACCTGGACGGAGGACTGGAAGGTCCAGTGTCGATTCATTCAGAGTCGGTTGTTGCCTAAAAACAACTTGACACACTTTCATATTGGTGACCTAGGCATGCTGTATGCATTGCCGTTTGGCCTGAATGTGGATGTGGGACAAGCATTATACGACGAGATATCTATCAACCAGAAGGTTTATACGCGGAGCTTGATCGTCCCTCACCTGATTCACGGTTTGTGTATTGACGCCGGTGTGCCTGAGTATGGAGCGGATCATGGACCGAAGAACCCGAGGCCGATCTGAGAGAGAGAGGTAAGCCTTTTCTCGGACACCGAGTCGGGGCACCGCAGAGCCTGGTTTAAATCATCAGCACCGCCTCGAGCATCCTCACTTCCTACTTTATCTCCCTCAGTCCGGATGAGGTTGAGTATGGCCAACAGTGTTCGGAATTGGTTGGAGGATATTCGGACTTCTCAGAACAACATTCTGACGATCCTGCAGTGTATCAGTGAAGGCCGGCAGCCAAGGGATGACAGAGTCTTCAGCCCGAGCATCATTGATTACCATTATTCTGACGAGATTGAGCAGGCCATTGCAGATGTTATTCGAGAGTCAGAGTCGTCTGATGAGGAGCAGCCTGATGCCCCTGGGGGTGATGTACCTCCGGCTGATGATTCTCCGGCTCCGGGGCAGCCATGATTTTATTTGTCTATTTTTGGATTTTTGATTTGCCTTAAATACTGTGATTGTATATTTCTTGCTACTTTTGATTACGTGATTCGTTTCATTTAGTTAACATTTATTATTTCTGATGGATCATGTAAGCCATAAGGCGTCAGTACTTTCTTTCATACTTTTATTCAACTGGTGGATGTATTTAATGCTTTATCTTTTGGTATTACTCGTTCTTCTTATCTCTTTTCATTCTGGTATCGTTCCCCGTTTTCCCCGAGATGTTTCCGTGTTTGTCCAGTAGTGCAGGTATAATTCTAGCGATTTTGTCAAGCTACATTGTACGATTACGAGTTCTCAGTATCACTATGTAGGCTCCGGCCTGACCGACGGTTCGTGTATCGGTTTAAATCAGCTAAGTCTTTTACCTTTTCTTTTAATTCTGCACAACATGAGGACATGTTGATCTTTAAGTGTGGGGGAGGGAATGATTTGACGTGTATCTATACATATCATTTGCTTACATTCATTATGTTATGTTTCTATGAAAAATGAGCTAGAATTTTTGAAATTTTTCGACATTTTTGTTTTTGTTTTGTCCCGAGTAGGCAATTCAATTCGATGTTCGTTATTTTTATAGTCATCCAAGCTATATATCATATGTTTGATAAGTTAGTTGTTTCACCTGAGATCTATTTTTCACGAGCCATAGTGAATGATGAGCTAATTTATAAAGTTATACCCCTTTTGGACGAGTGATTTCTGATTTTCTTATAAGTCATGTGCTTAGTGCTACGTACATATCTTGAGATTTATGATAGTTTGTATTTAGATCCGGAGTATGTTATACTGTGAATATCTAAGGTTTGAATGTGATAAGTAACACGTAGCTTATTGTCAAATGAAAAAGTTGAAAAATGTAAGAATTAATTGGGTGTGTCGAAAGCTAGTCGATGATTTGAGTGTGATAGGGTATACCATGTATGTCCTATACCACTATGATGACTAAAAGCTCACGACAGTCAGGAAAAGCTGCCTTATGATTGGAGTAAGGTAGGGTATATCTCGAATATCCTATTCTGCTATGACCGGGCAATAGCTCATTCTGATGTGTGTTTAAAGTGAAATAGTTAAATCAACTTATATAAAAGAAGTGTTATGAAATGAATGAAAGACAAAGTTATCGTCTATCTTATCCCCAGTAGAAACTGATAGATATGCTGTAGGGATTATCCTCTGAGTATTTCAGAAAGGCCCTAGATATGCTCTATCATCTTTTTCGGGATATTTTACGTTTGTAGGGTACATCTTATGAGTGTCATTTATTGCTAGTCTACGAGGGGGTATTAGCTAGTTTTGCTTCGAGTTTGGATTTAGTGGAAGTTTTCTATGGCTTTGCACACACACACTGGTGAACCTCTGATTTATTTATCTATGCTATATTGTCTGAGATGTCTGTTTTCGTTTCGAGCCCTAATTTTCGTTTTGTTTTGCTCGGGACGAGCAAAAGCTTAAGTGTGGGGGAGTTGTTAAGGGTGAATTTATACGATTTATAACGCTATATTCTATGATATTTTCCCCCGTATTTGTATTAATTTGCATAAGAAACGAGTGTTTAACGGAAATATTGAGTAAATGAGGTTTTAAATAAGTTATTCGCAAAATTGGTTGATTTTGGTGTTTTTAATTATGATTTTATGATTATTTGGACATTATTACATTTTGCGATGTTTTTATGAGTTATAGATACATGTTTGAGGCTCAAGAGATGATCAAAAGTTGATTAAGTTCGAGTTAATTGATGATAAAAGAGATAATGAAGGTATGAGATAGAGATAAAAGAGATAAAGATCAAGAAATCAAAATTCGATCATCCTGAACGAGCGTCCAGGTCCCGTCCAGAGTGGACGGGCGTTTGATAAAGTAGACGGGCGTCCGGTGGTGCGATTTTGATACAGAGAGTTTGACGCTGCATTTAACGGGCGTCTGGCGATCGAGATCTATCTGGACGGGCGTTCACAAGAGCGGACGAGCGTCCGCTGACCGACTTTGCTGAACCGACTTCCATATATATATATAGCAGCTGTTTTCTCCACATATAGGATACAAGATACACATTATTCGAAACCCTAAACCTAGGGGCGGATTTAGGCTGCGTTTTTCTTCCTTTTATTCCAGATTTATGCACTTTAGATCTAGATTAAATTAGCTACTTTTTTATGCACTGTTTCTGCAATTTTGAGTTGCTGAGGATGTTCAGAAGCTAAAAGCTTCATCAAACGAGTATTGTGAAGCCATCCAACAACTGTTGATTTCGTTTTCATCGATTATACTGTGAGTTTTTATTGAAGGTTGTTTCTTTATTCATGTTTATTATGTTTAATTGCTCTTATATCGGAAGATATGCATGTGTCGATTGTTTATTATTGATGGAAATATTTATAAACCTTAGATCACCATGAATAGGAATAGTATTTGAATCTATCCTAATGGAAGTTAATAGGTTTAATTGCTAGATTATAAACATAAAGTTTACACCTTTGGTTAGAAAACGCGTTAATCTTGCATTGGAAGATAATGGATTAATAGATGAACTTTCTAAGGAATTAGGGTTCATACTTAGATGAGGTGAATCACAACTTAGATAAAAACCACAATATAATCGGGATAGGAAATTAATGCTTGTTGGATAGGTGGATCAATCCTCGTTTGTTCGTTAAACATTTGATTTAAATCCTTAAAAACTTGAATTTGTTTAGTAGTTTACTTTTATTTGCATCTTAGATTAGTTTAGTTAAAGGTTCGCAACCCGTATTCTTCCTAGCTTTGGATTATATCCTCTGTCTAGTTTTATTTTCGGTTTTGTTCTGTTTTATTCGCTGTTTAGGTTAGTTTCGTGACATAGTTTAGGTTAGACGAAAACTAGGATTTACAATTGTTTAGTTCCCCGTAAGATCGACCCGACATTAACCACTATTACTACGATCCTTATACTTGAGGTTAACCGGATTATTACTTGTTTGTTTTGTGTTAATAAAATCCGTGACATTGATCTCTCAACATCATACTGAGCCTAAATTTAGTCGGCTGAACATGCTCAGTTGATTATTTACTGAGCTGAGTGGCTTGCACTCAGCAGACTAACCTCATCACATATATTGTAGCAAAGTCATGTAGTAAATTTTAAAATCCAAGTGGGTATCATCCATTGGTAGTAGATGTAGTTTTTGGCTGAAATACCATAGTATTCACTATTCTTGTCTTTACTTTGTGCATACTTGTTGCTTGCTTATCTTGTGTCATATTTCCTGCTTACACCTTCGTTCTTATCTTATATCAACTAATGTATACGATATTATTTTCATTCTAGCTTGTATTCAATGTCAAAATGATTAGAACACTGAATTGTCAATGCATATACAATGACACTAAGTTTTCGAGTGTTCCAACTATAAAATTTCTTAAACTTGTATTTGCTTACACATATTTTTATCATCTCAAATGAAAGTTTAGATTGTTTGCAATCTATCTTGATTAGCTTTATAAGCTCAATTCAGCTCAGATATCAAACACACTTTGTGAAACTGTATTGACAATGTCACTGCATCTAACGGGCTTTCTTTGTGATTTAGTTGATCTTAGTAAATTTTATTGAGTATCTAGGTCTCCTAAAAACCATGTTTAAGTTTTTTAAGTCAAGTTAATTTATAATTCATATTCTAACTTGATCATACAGATGATATTCGCCAAGGATTTTAAGCGGTGCAAGAAAAAAAAGAGAATATTTATTAAATAGCCATTCAACCCTGCCATCCTTCTGATTGTTAATTGACCTTTAAAAGATCCCAACAAGTGGAAATATAATTTTTCTATTGATGCTACTTCAAAATGCCAAAGCCATTGTTAGTTGGAGAGCAGATTAGGCAGAACAACAACTGAGCTTAACTTGACATCGTCTAATTTTTCAGCTTCGACATTTGCTTGATTTAAGACAACTTTGTAATTGTATCCCAGAGTTTTAACTATCAAATTCAACTATTTGATCTTATATTTCCTGTTTATATATGTCTACATTAAATGTCTTCATTATCAACAAGAAGACAATGAGAATGTCTTTCAAATCGTAGGCAACCCTTCTTTGATGGTAATTGCTATGAATAATGAAAGAAATCCCTGAGATTGCATTTGGATGCTTTGGACATTGGTCTATCGTATGTGATTGAAGATGGTCCATTTGTGCCAAAAAGCCTATTATAATGAACAATGCTTATATCACAACTGATGTTGTAAGCTCCCAATAGTCAGGTAAGGATAAGACGAAATTGTCCTTAAACTCTTAGACAATGTCTATCAGATTTAATGCATTGAACATGAATGAGGCTAGGTATATGTTGCATGTAATTCTGCCAAACAAATTACGATTAATTTAAAATGAAACATGAAGGCACAAACCCAGTCAAAGAGTCTAAATCAATATGTTGCTGCATGATTATGAATTGATTAAAATGATGCCTAACGAAAATTCAAGAAACAAAACTAATCGGCTAGACCAAACTGAAAGAACATAAACTGCGGTATTTCAGTCGTTCGTCATATAATTAAAAAACCAAACTGTTTAATACAAATTGGTTTCAATTGGAAAACGTTAAAATTGTTTTAAACCGGACTATACCAGATACCTACTTCTATATTAGTCTGCTTAATTTGCTCCTACTCGGCCCATTTATTTTTTTATTTTTTTGAAAGGTAGCCCACTTATCTTTTGTATTTGTAGTATATTATTGATCCATCATTCATTTTATATCGTAAACATTCGGCTTTTTGTGATCAGTTCACCAACTCATCTTTAATATATTGATCTCTTAGAATAAGAACACAACACAAAATAAATCAATTCGTAACTCACACCCCCTAACTCACTCTTATCTTTTTGCTCTGTCAACACCAATATTTGAAATCACTCAACTTTTTTATATGTGTAAAATTTAGTTATGTTTCATTTCTCTCCCGCCTTCTTAAGAAAATAATACGTTCATCTATCTCCGCTGATCTCATCCAAATATTATTTTGACTTAGGTGTGACGATGCCGAAAATTGTCGGGTAATAAATCCGGGGCCTTTTTCCTTAGTGACAACCTGTTCAATGGCGGAATCCTAAAAAAGATGTGAAACAGAGGGTGTTTGGTGGTGGTTTAGACTGCACTTGAGATGTTGTTTCTCAAGCTGCCTACGTATCCTGTCATTGTTCAGGAATCAAGTCTTCATAGTTCCTTAAGGATTGTTTATATATAGGGGCTTGTGCCCTAGCATTATGTGTGTCGTGTTCGTGTTGGGCTCTAGTGTCGTGTTCCCTAAGGAAGAGATAATTATGATCTGATCTCCTTGATTTTAGGAGATAATTATGGACATATTAAATGTCAGAATCAGAGTATTTATGATTTGGGATTCTTTCCTTTTTTATCTGTTAATACAGACGTGGGAGATTGGACCCGAGATAGGCTCGGGCTGAGCTTCAGGGGCTCGTTTACGCCTAGGCCGACCTGCCGAGGTCGGGGAGTAGCCAATAAGAGCTCAGCTAGGATTCTTGGTTAGGGGTTCTTGGCCTTTATACTTGACCTTTTGTCTTTAGTTATGGTTGGATTATTATGTGGATGACACGTGGCGAGGTGCCGATCAGACCTCCGTCAAGGTGTTAGTTTAATATTAATGATGTGTAGGGGTTAAATCTTCATTTGTGAATTGAAATGATTATGATAAATTCTATATTATCTTATTTGTGTCCAGCTAGGAAGTTCGGTGATAGATGTCAGGTTTGTTGTTTTGGGTGATGGATGATGGGTGGTTGGTTTTGAGATATTATTTTTCCATTGGTAGACATTTGTTCAGTATAAACAATATATTTAATCATCTATTTGGCTGTACTTGCATAATATTTGTTGGAAATAAAATTTATGTTTTGATGATAATTCGTCATATTTAATCTGTTATTATCTTAACCCCATTGATGGAGTGCTGAAACCAGCTGTTATAGTGAAAAGCTAAATGATGTCTAGAACTGAATTTATAGGTTTTACTAGAGTCTGATATTTTTATAGGTTACATCAGACAAGCACTATAATAGATAGAATTGTCGTAAAACTAAAAACTGGAAATCATCTAAGAAACTGGAAAGACAAATCATCGAAACTGACTCAGAATACACCTAAAACTGAAGCTCACTCAGAACTGAAAAAGGTAAGTTCGCTAAGGGACACAGACTCAGTTGGCTTATCTAGAAGACAGAAGAACTGAAGGACACAAACTCAGTTATTGAAGATAGAAGAACTGGGGGTTCAAACTCAGTTTATGAAGACCAAGTCAAGACTGTAAAGTTAGACTTCAGGCAAGTTGGTGACCTGAACTGACTTTATGGATCTTGTATGAAGACCTAAGAATCATAAGGACATTGAATTCTTAGATGATATATACTTATTGTGTACACTGGTTACGTCAATTATAACAGATGAAGAATTGGAGTACTGATATTTGAAGAAGAGTAAAATCTCAGTTAATGCTCCAAGTCGATCAAGAAATCGACAATCGACGAACTCAAGATAAAAAGCGATCGAAACTTAGTTTTATAAGTCAGTCATCCAACAACTGAAAGTACATTCGAACGTTGTAAAGGAAGCAATGTTATTGGATGAAATACTGACAAGTCAGAACGGTCACAAAAATATAGCCGTTACAAGATAGACGTTGATACAATTCGAATTCAAGCAAGATGAATGTTGGACCTTACACTATAAATAGAGGACTTTGCACCAAGAATCATATACGAAGATTTATCAAGAATTAACAAGATAACAAGCATTTTTGTGCACTAGTCTCGGTCATTCAAATTGCTGTCATCTTTGCGCTAACAAGATCAATCAAGAATTTCTTCAAGTGTTCAAGCTACACAGAATTCATCTAGATTTAGACGCTTTGAAGAACCACAAACAAGAATCAATTTATTGATTCTCAGCCCAACTTTGATTCATAATCAAAGGTTTAGACTGTGAAGCAATCCTGTGAAGGATTTGCCAAGGACAGTTGTATCCGCAGTCGGGTAGACTGTGTTTGTGGTGGTAGCTGGTGAAGAGGCATACGTAACCCTTCAAGGACCAGTGGCTCAAGCATTTGGAGAGCAGCAATCCAACCTGTTCTTTAACTGATTAGATAGTGAAGCTAGGATTAGCCAAGGACTATTGTTTAGGACTTTTGTAACAGCTCACCTCAAGAAGTTCTAGTTGAATTTTCCTCCTACACCACAAGTGGGAAGAGAGGGCTGATGGATTACACCACCTAAACCTCTATAACTCTTGTTTCATTTATTTTATGCATTTACATTCTGTTACTTATTTATTACAGCATTTATTATTTTTTTCACAGCATACTGAAGAACTGATTGTTACACAACTCACAGCTCACAAACTGACATTCACCAGAATTCAGTTTTACACACTCAGCTTTCACAGAGAATAACAAGATCAATAAAAAGGCTAGAATTATATCCGCTGCCGGTTGACTAAGTTTTGTATAAGACAATTTAACTTAAACTCAACTTTGTCAGCTCAACTCCACACAAGTTAAAACTGAACCTTAATTTGATTTAAATACAGTTTTTGGTGACAAGTTTATTCACCCCCTCTAAACTTGTGTTAGCCTTTCCAAGGGACCAACAATTGGTATTGGAGCAGTGTTTCTTTAACAAGCAGTTGTTAAAAACTCAGTTGCTCTATATCTCTTCTAGTTGTTCGTATTGAAAAGCCCAATTTTCAGTCTCTTTAATCAGTTTTCACTCACTCACAATGGATAACAATCAGTATGCCAGACAACTGCTTATGTGCAACATGGATTGATTTGACGAATACAAACGTCGCATGCAGGCTTTTCTAGCAGCTACTCATGACGAGATGATGGACGTGCTCATTGATGGACCAATCTAGATTACTCACATGCAGACTGTTGATGGAAATCAAGTTCGAGTTCCAAAACCCAAGGCTGAATGGACCAGTGATGATCTCAAGCGAAACAATCTCAACAATGTTGCTATGGACTTTATTCTCAGAACTCTTGATAGCAACATGTACTTAAAGGTGAAAGATTGCACTACTGCTAAGGAAATGTGGGATAAACTTCAGTTAGTTTGTGTAAGAACTGACTCAATCAAAGAGAACAAGATCTCAGTTGCAAAGCAGAAGATTGAGAATTTCAAGATGAAATCCGGAAAGACCATTGACCAAATGGAGATGAGATTCGGTGCTATCATAGATGAATTAGACCTACTCAAGAATGAATACACAAAGAAAGTAATCAATACAAGAATCTTGCAAGCCTTGCCAATGTGTTGGAAGATGAAGGTCACTGCTGTGGAAGAATCTAGAAGACTTGACATAGAGGATTCCTTCAAAATCTTCTCAGATCTGAAAGCTTATGAATTCAGTGAAGATTTTACAAGCACATCTGTAATAATCAAAGCCCTGAAAGAACCAAAAACCACAGCACTTGCATCAGCATCCAATGACTCTCAAGAAACATCCACAAATAATCTTCAATAGTTGGATGAAATGGAAGAACAAATGGCACTTATGATGAGTCGAATCAGAAGAATGAAGAATGGTCTTCCTGTAACTCAGAAGTTCATTAAGAAGACTCCTGAGAAAAGGAAAGATGATGAATATCTTTGCTTCAACTGTAAGAAGCATGGTCACTATAAAGCTAAATGTCCAGAACTGACCAAAAAGACTCAGCAACGAAGAACCGGCAGAAGAGCATTGTTAGCTGGAGATGAATCTAACTACGAAGCTGGTACAGAAAGGTTATCTGACGATACGGCTTTAATGGCTCACATGGAAGATTCCAATGAGGTATGTGAATCAAATTCCAAATACAGCTCAGCTCAGATTTCCATGCAAAATGCATGTTCTTCAACAGCCGATTCCAATCCAAAGAACTCAGAATTAGAAGAAACTCTTGATTAATTGATGAGTCAGCTTGTCACTATACAAGCTGGTTATGAATCAATCAAAGCTGAGAAAGAAGTTTTAATTCTATAAGGCAAAAGATTGAAAGATGAACTGAACACGTTAAAACTAAGCAGAACTGATAAAGGAAAGAATCAATGTCGATCTCATCGCATCGCGACAACAAGCCGAATCTTTTGCTCAATCTAGTTCAAAGAATCGGATTCAAATCAGGCAAGCTATATGGAGATAGAACTGGCTTAGGATTTGATACACAGCAAACTTTGAAGGGAGGAACGAGTAAGGCAACTGAACCTAATGCCAAAACTGGTGTTAAGTTCATAGCTGAACAGTGTCCTCAAACTAAGAAGCATGTTGAACCAGTAAAACAAGTTCAATGTGAATCAAGTCAGTCACAGCGTCAGTTTTCAAATAAGTCGGCTGTAAACAACAACAGATTCAACCAAAAAGGTAAAACAGTTGTACATCATGAAAATCAAAAAAGTAGAACAACTGCTGAATTTACTAAAGCTAATCAGGCCAAGAACCAGAAAAACTTCAGTCAAAGTAAATCCAAGAATATCAATTATTCAAAGATTCACAAAGTCAGGAGGAAAGACAGATTATTTCCAACTGATGATGACTAGAATTTCTCTGAATCTACTATTAAAACTGAAAGAAACAATCATTTCAGACAAAAAACTTATTATAAGTTTCAGTCTAAAGGTCGTGAGAGGATTCACGTCGATCGTCGCCAGAAACCTCGCCAAGGTCAAGCCATGACCTCGATTACAAAAGAAATGATGGTTATTATTCAAGTTTCAATAATAGGAAGCATCATGGCAATCAAGCACAGTCAAAGGATCTGAGAGATCATATAAATAAGACACAGTCCAAGCATAGACACTATGGGAGTGTGGCTTACATATATGAAAACAAGTGCAACAATATCCATAAAATACCTAAATGATATATTCCTAAGGTTGTACTGACAACTGACCCTCATGGACCCAAACACAGTTGGGTATCTAAAAATGTTTAATTTATTTTGCAGGACATATGGTACTTTGACAGTGGATGCTCAAGACACAGGACAAAGAGCAAGGACTGTCTAAGTAATTTTATTGCAAAAGATGGACCAAAAGTCAATTTTGGAAGTAAAGACAAACCTGGTTTCCCCAAAGGTTATGGTAATTTGATCAGAAATGGACTCACAATCAATAATGTATCTTTTGTAGAAGGATTGCATTACAATCTACTCAGCACCAGTCAATTCTGTGATATGGGATACAGAGTCACGTTTGACAAAGATTTCTGCATTGTCGTCAGCGAAACAGCATTTCAAGTTGTTCTAGCCGGAAGAAGAAAAGAGAACATGTATGTGCTGGATATACAGACCCTGAATCCGGATCTAATCCACAATTGGATCGTCAGATCTGATTCACAGCACCGATCGAGACACTCGATCATGAACAGCGGAAGCTACGAATTAAATTCGCATGTGATTTTACCACGATTTTAATTCACATAATTAATTAACAATCTACAAGAAGGTTAGTAGATTTACCTCAACGGAAAGAGATGAGAAATTCGACAAAAGGGAGAAGCCACAATCTTCCGGATTGTATCTCCTAGCGACGACTGGTGGACGTCGATCCTCGCCGTAGAACCTCCTCGAATATGCACAAGAAAAACCCAAGGTTTTTTTTTCTCTAAATGACTAAGGCAAGAAACTAATTTTTCTTCCTTTTATTTGAATTGTGGCGCAAATTCATGTGTGTATTGTGCTAGGAGGAACTCTCTTTATATAGGAAAATAACTAGTCAAGAGAGTTATCATTTTCACACCACAATTACCTATTCCCAAAAAGAAAAGATATTTTTGCTACAAAAATAAGAAATAATTCCCAAAAAATCAATCTCTTAATTTTTCCATTAATTATCCAACAGATAGATAATTAATTAATTATACATATGAGATAATTTATAAAAATTTCTTTTTCCTAATTTATCAACAGTATAATGGCGCCACTTTTATCATTTTTTAATAAAAAATGTCTTTTCTATTTTACATATTATTTACCAAATAATATTGCATATTCATTAAATAGACCAACTATTTAATTTATTTTCGAGGTTCCATAAAACGAGAAAACGCTCGCGTGTTAGGAGCCAACCCGGGGACCATAGACCTATAATCAGTAGCTACAATAAATTGAATAAAATATTCATCGAACATAATATTTCTACTCAACTTATTAATTCCGGAATTACGCCACCATAAATCCGAAACTGAACTCTATTGATTATAGATATAAAACTTATTCTCAAAACGTCGAGTTGAGTCGATAAGTGTCCAATGATAGAATCATTACATATAAACTAAACCTCCATAGACTATCCGTAATGAAGTAGGATTATTTCCGTAAACCTTCTTCAATATATCTTATCCTTATTTACCATTAACCCACTAGTGATCAATTAGTTCATAACCAATACGAACTCCGCGGATCGATCAGTTTCTAGGATCAACAAATAAGGGGATTGTCTTTCTACTTCCCGCAGGAAGGATTGGATTCTATATCTGTGAGACACACACTTCTCACTCATTCCAGAATAGTGCCAACGTGAAAGTGATTCGGACCGCGCTTCTTAGCGATCCTTAACGAACACATCAAACCCTATCCTGAAACTAGTAGGAGTATGCAATCACTTTAGGATTAAGGTTAATCCATTTATGATCATCTTGTGATTTAATAAGATTTATCAATCATGGAATTATATGAGAAACTCATATTAAATCGGTCCAGTCATATATGACTACATCATATATAAATGCCCCACTTAGACAACCAATGTCGACGGTTCGGGTAAGACGGTCACACCATAAAGTGTTCTGTGCGCATTAATGGTGGTTTAATCAATAGACCCCATACTTTGATTAAGTTCACCACAGACTAATCGTTCAAGTGTATCACCACAAACTTAATCCTCATGCAAGACACACTAAGTTATATGGCTCATATGATACGACTTGGGGTTTTCAGCAATGTATTACTTACAAGCACGAAGCAAGTAATAAGATGAGAATAAATTTATCATTTATTAATTCTAAAAAAATTACATAAATTATCTTTCGGGTGCTACTTGTTGAAATAGTGTCCTAAACCCAATCGGGTTGGACCGGATCCGACCGGGTCGGATCGTTTATACTATTTCTTTATGTTTATACATATATATTAAATGGCTTTTATGTTGTCATATATCTGTTCTTTTAAAGAACCAATTATGAATTGTTATGTGATAACGTCCTTAGTATTAAACTGTGATAGTGAAACCATGATAGGCGATTATGGTTGATGAGATCTCTAATCACCTTAATAAGTTTGATACTTAAATGTCTCTAGGTGATGATGTACTATTAAATAGGGCATTGATAGTATAAATGACTAGCACGTATTGGATGTCTTCGTCTTTAAGGCGAGGATAGATCTCGCTCTATCGAAGTGTAGAGACACTTGACCGCGTGGACGTGTATTAGAGAATGCGTCGTTAGGTGACCCACTTACACGAGATAAGTGTCACACTATGTGGCGGTTGTGTAATTATCCTTTGACCGAGTCTTCATGGCATCACGGTGTGGATTGTCATGCTTTGACACTATTGAGGTTTCCCAGCCACGGGCGATCATGCGGTAGTGATTGGGTATGATCTTCAAGCATCGCGGAGTATACATGATTGGTCGTCCGGGAATCGCGTATCCTATGATTGGGATCGAATATCCGAAATGGCCTTCTTATAAGGAATGTCTTACTCTCGTGAATCTTTGCAAAGTGGGAGTAAATGAGTTACTTTGAGAGAGCTTGATATCCAGATTATAAGATACGGTCGTTGATGTTTTGACACTTTCGACTAACGACCGTATGGATATTATTACAAATGATAGGATTGTAAGTTACACGGTAATCTGTTTCACATGAAAGGTAGTAGTCATTGCATTTGACTCTTCCGATGATTGGGGTCACGGTGTGTTGCTGACGCTATCCCGTGATCGTTAGGCATGAAGGGCATTTTCGTAATTTGCACCTTGTGTCTACGGCCAACATATTCGAAGCCTATCGGGTCACACACACATAAGAACATCTAGCCGGATTAAAGTGTGGTTATAGATGATAACCAAATAAGGAAAGTTTATCTCGAGACTATAAAGGTTATAGTGGTAAATTAATATGGTGGTATTTATTTATTATGAATAAATAAAATACAAGATATTAATTATATTAATTAAAGAATATTCCGGAAGCCAATTAATGGCTAAAGGGGCGCATATATTATTGTGTATAAGATACACTTGGATTGTGTAATTTAATTAATGATATTACATATTATTAATATTAGATATTAATAAAATAAATTAATATATATTGTGAGTGCATGCGTGTGTGTACATTACATGCAATTAGATTTGCATGCATGCGCACCGTGTGTGTATGTATATATATATAATATATAGATTTATTTGTGTAATATATATATGTGATATATATACACATATGTAAATTGATTTATGGTAATATAATAAAAGATAAATATTGTCAATATAAGATCTTGACAATATCTTGGAAATAATCAATATAAGATATTGACAATATCCTAGATTTATTTAATATGAGATATTGTAATAAATGAGATAAATCAATCAAATATATTTTCCTTATTTTATTGGAAAAATGTTTTCTTCTCCTCCACACCTCTTGGGCGCCACATCCATTATAAAAGGGAGGTGGGTGTCAAGCTCTTTTGTACATCACAATTCCAAGAACTAATAGTTCTTGTGTAAAATAGAGAGCATCATATTGAGAGTTGGAGAGAGGGGAAAAAGGCCGGTCTAGCAACCGGAGTTTTCCAATAGCAATCCATGATGGGATTCCGCGGTCGTTCGTGTGGACTAGCGGTAGAGGCCGAACACTGGGCGGCTCTATCGCAGAACTACTCTCCTAGACGGTCAAAGCGTCGATCTTTTAGATCAACCAAGGTAACCACCGTCTACTACTTGTTTGTTTATTGCTTAAACGGTCGATCTTGGGTAAAAGGAAATCAAAATTTTAAATTCCATTTGCGTTCCCGCGTAGATTTCTAACAAAGGTGGTATCGAGCGAGCTTGAGCTTAAGCAATAAGCATGTTATTATCGTAGTTAATTTTATCGTTTAAATCACGTGATTAAAAGATGAAAGATTTTAATTCGCAAAATTTATACACGAAAAGAAAAAAAAAAAAAAAAAGGGCGGCAATGGTGGTGCTCGGCCGATCGGCGCGGCACCACCACCACCGTGTGATCGCCGGCGGCGGCGGCCTCCCGGCTCCGGCGGCCTGCCGGCGTGATGCGGTGGCCCCGCTTTGTTTTTGTGTATTTTGTGATTTAATATGGTTCATAGTTGTGATTATTAATTTCCCTTTGTTTAGTTGTGTCGTGTGCTAAACCAATGGTTCAAATAGTTTGGTAATTTGGGATGCCACACAGATTAAAATAATAATGGCCTTTCCAAAATTTGTTTGGAATAGGCTGTTTTCTTTCCAAATATTTGATTTGGGAAAAGCGCTTAGCTTTGCTTACTTCCAAAATTTTGATTTTGGAAAGTGGCGAGAAGCTTAAAACCAAAATTATTTGGCTTTTCCAAATATTTGATTTGGAATAGCTGCGGTCCTTTTCAAATATTTGATTTGTAAAGAAACTTAGCTTGCGCTACTTCCAAAATTTTGATTTTGGAAAGTGGCGAGCTTAAGCCAAATTTGTTTAGAAACCATTGCATCCCTTTGATTACGAATCAAAAGGAAAGAAACAAAAGAGAAATAATTTTAATTTTGATTTATTTTGGAATAGTTCTAATTAATTAAAATTAAAATTAAAATCGGTTTAAAATTAATCGTTAATTTTATTTCGATTAAAATCATTTAATTAATTAAATGTTAATTAGTTAATTGATTGGATAAAATTATTTAATAGATTAAATGTTAATTGATTAATTAAGACGCAAGTAGTTAAATTTTAATTTTATCTTTTTCATAAGATTTTATTGTATGGATTAGATATAGTAGATATAATATGATTATATGGACCCGATTGATTATGGACTCGATCGATAGGATAGATGTGAATGATTTAATTTTTCTGTTGTTTTAAAAAAAAAATGTCCTAGGCCGTTATGAAGAACGTGACTCTAGTTTATTTTCTGCATTTATCCCATTCCTCATTGACTCCCAAGTGTGCGGCGGGTGTATTTATTTTATTAGATAGAATTAAATGTAACAAGAATGGAGCGAAGATGGAGACCAAAAGAAAGACGAAAAATAAAGATCCCATTGGAGAATGGCGCATTAAAGATCCTATTGGCGGTTGCAAAGCTACCCTTAGATTGTGACCCGCGGTTTCGTCGGTTGTATTCAAACCGCACCTAGAAAAAAAGTCCATGATCATACCGGTTACTTTACGCATTTATTTATTTTGTGCTTGTATTTATTTTATATGATACGATAGATGCATGACTAGGCACGATCTAGATAAATGTGTAGGATGTATGTCTATAGAGATAGATATATTTGACGAGACCGTAATTAAATTAATTAAGAGAATTAATTCAAAATTAATTAAGTGAATTAATTTACAATTACTCCCACAACAAAAATCGAGTTATAATATGTCTCCCAATATTATAGTGACGGTGAAGAGCCCTTGTTCGGATCCAACTGATCGCCCACGCCGGGAGTTGACCTACCACGGGTATATCGTCATTATCGAGATATGATCGTTATGAGATCTCATGAATACTTGGGTTACGACTCGACTAAGAATCTTGCGGTGATTGGCCCACGCCGGACCGTCGATTTTAGAGACATAAGGTTGACTACCACATAGGCGATGTGAATCGTCAAAGAGTTGACTAGTCAAACCATCGGAAGTCGCGTTAGACGCGATTGGTAAGAAAGTATCTACCCGTCGAATTGACCCGGTCGATCGCCCACGCCGGGATCGAGTCAACTAGATAGGATTCCACCACTAAAGGATTTTGAAAAATTCTTGAAAGTCAATTGGGAGTAGTTGACTAGTGGAGAGCAAATCATAATCCCAAAGACCATATTTGATTTTGCGTGTATAGACAACAACACTCTTTTATCTTCATTTTTTATGTTGTAGTTTTAGCAAACTTTATATTTATGTTTTATTCTCGATTAGTAAAACCAAATTATGACTGTTAATTTTGAGAAACGTTCTCAAATATGGTTAAGTAATTTTAATTCTTTTAAAAGAAGCAATGGCATGAGCAATCCCGTTATAGTAGTTAGAGACAAGGAGATTACATAATTGATGCAGTGCTCCGAGACTTTAATTATTAATGAAAGCGGAAGCTCATGATATGATTAAATCATTTGAAATAAGTTTCAACGAATTAGTCATATATTGGATACGATCCAAGATGATCATTCAGTCATACGATGAAAATTAATTCAAACGTTGGATAAGAATGACTACATCCAATTTTGGAAAGGTTGTTTTCAAAATTGTAAGATTTAAGTATCGACTTATTTCTTTAATCATTGCTTAAAGGTTAATTAAATAGTTAATGTTTTAAATACGATTTAAAAGGTTAAGTAAACTGTTTAATAAACTTTAGATTTTCTTTATGAAAGGAAATCAAGACATAGCTCATGTGATTTTTCTTAAGTCTTATGAAGACTACACTAAGAAATATTTACAAGTGCTTAAAGGATTAAAAAAAGGGAAGGTTAGGGCATGTGCTTAAATATAGAGCTTATTGAAGTTTCTATTCTAGGCAAGTGAGTTGAGATAAATCATCTAAGTTCAAAGTCAACTCTAAGATATATGATATCTTACGAGTCTGATTAAATTAGAAAGATTAAATACAGATATGGAAGGTGAAGCAAACGTTGTAACACTTACCATATTCTGGATCTAGTAAACTGATAAGGGAACTAAATAAATGTTATTATGTTCCGGTTCTTATGAAGAACGTACTTTCAGTTATCCGTCAGGATTTGAGAGACATATTCAATTGTAAAGAATAAATGTTATTTAGATAAAGTTGGAAGGTCACTGAATCTGACATACTAGATTGAAGTCACTATATAGTTGATATGTGTGATGAGATCTTAACTAAATATTTGAATGGCTGTTATCCTTGATATTTGTAGTTGTTCTAGACATAGTCTCTCTGGAAGGGAAGCGTGTAATCAAACGTCATTCTGATGATGTTGAACCATATGATTATGAATCATATAGGTAATACGTATCTTATCTAAAGATGACTAAAATACCCTTTTATGAAAAGGTTATAAATTCTAGAAAAATTGTCTAAAGCCTAAACATACCGATGTTTGTTGGCTTATGACAATTAATGCCACAAATAATTGTTTGTTAATCTCTATGACTATTTTTAGAAATAGTCAAGTGTACTTAGTAAAGTAAAAAATTCGGAAGCCCGAAAAGTTCGAGCTAGTACGAATATGAGATTGATGAGCTACTTAGGAATTAATCTTCAATTGGATTGAAGTAATTAATACCTGAAGGGTGTTTCAGAAGTCGTCTGAAAAGGAATAAGATTCTCCCTTCAAGGATACCATCTTTGGGATACGCAATTAGATTGTGTTCCCAAAATGGAAATAACACTTTATATGATAAAGGTGTGACGCAAGCCATGCGAAATATCCCTTACCCGCTTCGATAGTGCCCTATACTTAACCGAGTTCCAAAGAATAAAGGTTGAATAAATTCCATATTAGATATGGAAGAGGATAATGTCAAATCTGTCTTAACCGATGATTTGAAGTTGTCATAAGCAAAGTCAGAAAGGGTTGGAGCCTAGTACGACATATGCAACTTTGTGGAATATCTCAGCAAGTATGCTAGATATTATTTACTGGTCCGCGGAGCAAAAGGTGTTTGTCTCCAAACATGCTGTCTTCTAGAGGAAAGTGTTTCTTCCAAAAGAAACAAGTGGGAGTGAATCGAGATCTCAAAACAGTTTGAGATCCACAAAGATATATTCAACCATAGAACGTGAGCGGACGCCACATAGTGATGAGGTGTAGATCATCGCCAAAGGCATTGCACACAAAAGTTCTATAAGTCTGTGGATGACCTTAAGCCTGAAAAGGCTGCTGGTATGTTCATCTTGAAGAATGAATATCTCACGACTTATGAAAGAATGTTTGAGAGGCAATATTGAGAGATATGGCTAGAGCCATTAATATCTGAATTAGATTCCATCAGTGACAACCAGGTTGTGAACCTAGTCTGCCTTACCTAAGGGAGTGTCCTCGAAGGTCGACATGGATAGTAATATGATTACCATAAGGCTATAGTGACGGCTGAAGGGCATGAGGTGTAAACCTTATAATTGTCTTTATGCTGGCAGCTGTGCCCGGTTCTATTCAGACTATGCTTGTTGTAACTTCGTATCATGACTATATGATAGTGTTGAAGACGTTGGGCAGAAAGCTCGATGTTCATAGACAATAACATGACACGTAAGTCCACGAGATCCATTTATGGACTCAAACAAGTTTCTCTAGACGATTTCTTTGTTTGATAATCAAAGGAGTTTGATTTAGTCAAAAGAAGGATATGCCCAATGTGCAAGATGGATAGTGGGAGTGCATTATTATTTTTGAGTAAGGTATTGGATATCTCTCTCATGAATCATCTCCCCATGTCACAGTCAATTAATGTTTGGTAATTCAAGATCTTTACGAAAGCACTTGGATTAGCAGTTCTTATTTTTAGAAATAAAAATCTATAGCGATAGATTTAATCATTTTGTTAGATTATAGTTTACCTATATAGATGTGATGCTAAAAGAAGTTTAGCATAGATCGCAAGATCTATCAATGTTAGGGCGTTGGTCCTAAAGATGAGGTGAAAGATGATGTTTATGGAAGGTTTCCTTCGCTCTGCGATAGGAACCATCATAAAGGAAATGCCGATGTTCACGATTCATGAAGAGTCATGAGCAAGTATGAAAGTAAATCGTAAATGTCGAGAATATCCTTAAACAAGTTAAGGAAGAATTCTTGGTTTATCGAAACTTGGAGTTAGATAAATATAGTTAAATGACGTATATCCCGAGTCTTACGAAGGCGAGTGGGAACTACAATGCAGGTTTGCAAATACTTTGAATAAGTGATACAAAGAAGTGGAAATGTTCTAGCCTATGGGTCACTTTGTAAGTTCTACAACTAGGCCAAAACACAGTAGTGCCTTAGAGGCGCAGCGGGAGCAGTACATGGATCTAGAAGGTTCATTCCTGAACCTTGTATGGTACTTCCACCTTTTCTATATAGTTGATATAGTAAGTGGATTCATTGCTTGAAGCAAGGACCGTGGTCTCGCCGAGAGATTCGTGTGTGTGTTGAGGCGGTTCCTTTGACTTGGTCATTTGGAACGTGATATGAAGATAGTCTCGAGTCCCCACGGATAGTGATCCGTTTATGGATAGGGCTGGTTGCAAGTATTGCATGAGATTCTTGTGTTTCAACTTGGTCTTGTGTGTGCGAGTGATTGGTTTTAGGCCAAGTGGGAGATTGTTGAAATAGTGTCCTAAACCCAATCGGGTTGGACCGGATCCGACCGGGTCGGATCGTTTATACTATTTCTTTATGTTTATACATATATATTAAATGGCTTTTATGTTGTCATATATCTGTTCTTTTAAAGAACCAATTATGAATTGTTATGTGATAACGTCCTTAGTATTAAACTGTGATAGTGAAACCATGATAGGCGATTATGGTTGATGAGATCTCTAATCACCTTAATAAGTTTGATACTTAAATGTCTCTAGGCTGATGTACTATTAAATAGGGCATTGATAGTATAAACAGACTAGCACGTATTGGATGTCTTCTGTCTTTAAGGGCAGGGATAGATCTCGTCTATCGAAGTGTAGAGACACTTGGGTATGCGTGGGCGTGTATTAGAGAATGCGTGACGTTAGGATCGACCCACTTACACGAGATAAGTGTCACACTATGTGGCGGTTGTGTAATTATCCTTTTGACCGAGTCTTCATGGCATCACGGTGTGGATTGTCATGCTTTGACACTATTGAGGTTTCCCCAGCCACGGGCGATCATGCGGTAGTGATTGGGTATGATCTTTCAAGCATCGCGGAGTATACATGATTGGTCGTCCGGGAATCGCGTATCCTATGATTGGGATCGAATATCCGAAATGGCCTTCTTATAAGGAATGTCTTACTCGTGAATCTTTGCAAAGTGGGAGTAAATGAGTTACTTCGAGAGAGCTTGATATCCAGTTATAAGATACGGTCGTTGATGTTTTGACACTTTCGACTAACGACCGTATGGATATTATTACAAATGATAGGATTGTAAGTTACACGGTAAATCGTTTCACATGAAAGGTAGTAGTCATTGCATTTGACTCTTCCGATGATTGGGGGTCACGGTGTGTTGCTAGACGCTATCCCGTGATCGTTAGGCATGAAGGGCATTTTCGTAATTTGCACCTTGTGTCTACGGCCAACATATTCGGAAGCCTATCGGGTCACACACATATAAGAACATCTAGCCGGATTAAAGTGTGGTTATAGATGATAACCAAATAAGGAAAGTTTATCTCGAGACTATAAAGGTTATAGTGGTAAATTAATATGGTGGTATTTATTTATTATGAATAAATAAAATACAAGATATTAATTATATTAATTAAAGAATATTCCGGAAGCCAATTAATGGCTAAAGGGGCGCATATATTATTGTGTATAAGATACACTTGGATTGTGTAATTTAATTAATGATATTACATATTATTAATATTAGATATTAATAAAATAAATTAATATATATTGTGAGTGCATGCGTGTGTGTACATTACATGCAAATTAGATTTGCATGCATGCGCACCGTGTGTGTATGTATATATATATAATATATAGATTTATTTGTGTAATATATATATGTGATATATATACACATATGTAAATTGATTTATGGTAATATAATAAAAGATAAATATTGTCAATATAAGATCTTGACAATATCTTGGAAATAATCAATATAAGATATTGACAATATCCTAGATTTATTTAATATGAGATATTGTAATAAATGAGATAAATCAATCAAATAGATTTTCCTTATTTTATTGGAAAAAGGTTTTCTTCTCCTCCACACCTCTTGGGCGCCACATCCATTATAAAAGGGAGGTGGGTGTCAAGCTCTTTTGTACATCACAATTCCAAGAACTAATAGTTCTTGTGTAAAATAGAGAGCATCATATTGAGAGTTGGAGAGAGGGGAAAAGGCCGGTCTAGCAACCGGAGTTTTCCAATAGCAATCCATGATGGGATTTCGCGGGTCTGTTCGTGTGGACTAAATGCGGTAGAGGCCGAAGACTTGGGCGGCTCTATGCAGAACTACTCTCCTTAGACGGTCAAAGCGTCGATCTTTTAGATCAACCAAGGTAACCACCGTCTACTACTTGTTTGTTTATTGCTTAAACGAAGTCGATCTTGGGTAAAAGGAAATCAAAATTTTAAATTCCGCTGCGTTCCCGCGTAGATTTCCTAACACTACTCCCAACAGTATGTTGTAGATTGGACTACAGCAGTTGTAGAAACTTGTTTACTTGTGCATACCAAGTCAGAAGTCATCGGGTTATGGCACAAGAAACTGAGTCATCTTAACTTTGATGACATCAACACACTTGTCAAGAAACAGTTAGTAATTGGACTACCTGAGATTACCTACAAGAAGGATAGCTTATGTGATGCTTGTCAGCAAAGAAAGCATACAAAAGCAAGTTTCAAGACTAAGTCTCAGCATTCTACAAACAGAGTTTTAGAACTAATGCATATGGACTTATTTGGACCTATCACACCAATCAGTATCAGTGGAAAGAAGTATACATTGGTGGTTGTAGATGATTATTCAAGATATACTTGGGTTATTTTCTTAACAAAGAAAAGTGAAACCAAGCAAAGACTTACAGAACTCCTCAAAAGACTTCAGAACCAGAAGAGTGACTCAGTTGTGAAGATAAGATCAGATAAAGGAACTGAATTCCTCAACAAAGTGATTATCGAATACTGTGAAGAAAATGGTGTTTTACATCAACTTGCGACATAAAGAACACCGCAAATGTAATGGTGTAGCCGAGAGAAGAAATAGGACACTCAAAGAAGCAGGAAAGGACTATGATCTGTGAAGCAAAAGCCCTGAAAGATATTGGGTAGAAGCAGTTAACACAGCTTGCTACACACAGTAATGCGAGCCCTCATGAATAAGAGACATGAGAAGACACCCTATGAAATTTGGAATGGAAGAAAACCAAATGTTTCATACTTTCATGCATTTGGAAGCAAGTGTTTCATACACAATAATGGAAAAGATCAACTTCATGTTTTTCAGTCCAAAGCTGATGAAGGAATATTTCTGGGATATTCAAGTGTCAGCAAAGCATTTAGAGTACTGAACAAAAGGACACTTAATCATGAAGAATCAATTCATGTAGTGTTTGATGAACCAAACTTTCCTGGTGAGAAACTGAAATCAAACCAGAACCCGTTTCTCAGCCTCAGTTACCAGTCTACCAGAATCAGTTTATGTTGACATTGGAAGATTAAGAGTTTCAGAATCATTAGATCAAGATCAACCTTAGTTTTCAACAACTGAACCACCTACAGTTGAACAACATGATTCTGACCCAGTTCAAGATGATCAAGATGAAGAAAATCAAGAACCAGCTTCTGAAGAACCAGTTCAACAGAATATAGATCCCTTGATGCAACCCTCAGTATATCAATGGATGGGGAATCACCCTGAAGAATAAGTGATTGGTGATACTCAAGCTGGTGTTCGTACAAGACATAACTAGATGCAATGATTGCATGTTTTCTATCTCAGTCTAAACCTAAAGAGATAGAAGAAGCTTTGAAAGATCCAGATTGGATATTAGCTATGCAAGAAGAACTGAATGAATTTGAAAGAAATCAAGTATGGGAACTAGTAGACAAACCAGATCATGTAAACATCATTGGCACTAAATGGGTTTACAGAAACACGCTTGATGAAGATGGGAATATCATCAGAAACAAAGTTAGACTTGTAGCTAAATGATATTCTCAAGCTGAAGGCATAGATTTTGATGAAACTTATGCACCAGTAGCAAGACTTGAAGCAATCAGACTTTTTCTCACTATGCAGCTCATAAGAAATTCAAAGTGTATCAGATGGATGTCAAAAGTGCATTTTTGAATGGTATTCTTGAAAAAGAAGTCTATGTTCAACAACCACCTGGATTTGAAATTAAGGATCAAGCTGATAAATTCTTTAGACTGAGAAAAGCTCTATATGGACTAAAGCAAGCACCAAGAGCTTGGTATGAAACTCTATCTTAGTTTCTAGTGGATAATGGATTTATCGAAGGAACCATCGACAAGACTTTATTCAGAATGAAAGTTGAAGAAAGTACTTTACTTGTTCAGATCTATGTTGATGATATTATCTTTGGATCTGAAAATGAGCAACTCTGTGAGAAATTTGAAACTTTAATGAAGAGCAAATTTCAAATGAGTATGATGGGAAAACTGAATTATTTTCTCGGTTTACAAGTTAAACAAATGGATAATGGGATATTCATTAACCAAACTAAATATACAAGAGAATTGATCAAGAAGTTTGGAATGGAGAAATCAGCTGGCATTTCAACACCAATCGGGACTAACATCAGATTAGATGAAGACAAAGAAGGCAAAGATGTGGATCAAACTCTCTACAGAAGAATGATTGGAAGTCTACTTTATCTTACAGCAAGTAGACCAGATATATCTTTTGTTGTTAGTGTTTGTGCTAGATTTCAAACAAGACCTAAAGAGAGCCATCTCACAGTTGTAATAAGAACCTTGAAGTATTTGAAAGATACAGAAGGAGTTGGGAAATGGTATTCAAAAGAAGGAGAATTCAAACTGATATCCTACTCAGACTCTAACTATGCTGGATGCAAAGTGGACAGAAAAAGCACTTCAGGCATATGTCAGTTGCTAGGAAATAGACTTGTGTCATGGTTCAGCAAGAAGCAAAACTCAATCTCTACTTCAACAGCTGAAGCTGAATATATCATAGCTGGAAGTTGTTGTGCTCAAGTTTTATGGATTAGACAACAACTGAGAGATTATGGGATAGAAGAAGGAATGATTCCTATAATGTGTGATAATACAAGTGCAATTTCTATAACTGACAATCCAGTTTTGCACTCAAGGACGAAACACATTGATGTGAGACATCACTTTATAAGGGATCATGTGGAAAAGAAAGACACAACAGTTCTCTATGTACCTACTGAAGATCAGTTGGCAGACATCTTAACTAAGCCATTGGACAAAGAGATATTTGCCAAACTGAGAACTGATTTGGGTATAATCAAAGTCAGTTAAGTCAGTTTAAGCCAGAGATTCATCAAGGGGATTGATCTTTTTATCTGTTTGTTCGCTCACTTAATGATCGATCATTGACATCAACAATCTCAAACTGACCAACTGAAACTGAAAGATTTGACGGAACTAAAAGTTATTCAAAAACTGACCTCAAGTATCAGTTCATTAAACTGAACCGACAACGGTTACATCGCATTTAATTCCCGCCGTTTGTCAGAACCTGTTGCTTGTACACCTCCACTAACTGCAGAACAGTACATGCATCGGTTACACAAAACCGTCAGGAATTTGAAAGGCTTGTACTAAATCCCCACAAATCATGTACCCACTCAACTAAACCGTCTTACAAAACCACCTATATATCCACCCTCTTTTGCTTATCATTTCACACACATAAGAAAGATCAAATCTTTTTCTGTCAAAAGCCAAAAATTACATTTTTCTTATTTTTTTTCAAAACTCTGAAAATTTTAATGGCAGCTTCAAAGAAAACACAGGAAGAAAGGCTCATTACTAAGTTGGATACTTTATCTTTCGAGCAATATGAAGAACTTTGCAGCAACACCCTTTTAGCAAGTCTTATTTACGAGAAGATCAAATGTCAGCCAGGATTAAGAGACATCCTGGAAGTTACTTTCAAAGAAGAATGTAATTTAGAAGGGATCCTACAGTTCTGGGAGAACATGAGATTAATAAGGAACTCCCTAATCACAAAAGTTCGAGGTGAAAGAATCATTGTTAATGAACAAGTCATCAGGTTGCTATTTGATTTCAAGGAACCAGTTGTGAAATCAATAGATTTGAGTTGTTTACCACTCCAAAAGAGCGCCTTTCTCAGACAAATCTCCTCAAGTAAGGAACCAGCAATTGTTGGTACTCATTTCGATGAACTCAAACCAGAGTTTGGACTCCTCGGCAAATGGGTCAGTAGACACATCATTGGCCAACACAAAGGAATAGCCAAGTTATCTGATGACAGCATTTATCTGATGAACATAATCTGGGATGAATTTGAATTCAATTGGGCAGGTTATGTGTTTAATCAGCTAAAGCAGCAACACTTAGCTAAATTGGAAAGTGTTCGAAGAGCTCAAGTTGAAGGAAGAGAAATAGTTGGAAGATTTCGACTGAAAAAGTCACACAGTGGAGTTATTCAACACTATTTAGAAAGACTCAAGGCAGGTAATGCAGCAGAACAAACTGCCGGTGCATCTATACAAAGAATGGATACATCAACTGGAGATGTAGCTATAGTCCATTCTAGGAAAGAAAAGGCTTCTCAGCCTGGAGAAAATAAGCAACTGTGTCTCAGCAGATAGCAGAACACAAAGGAGTCAAACGAAAGGCTGACTCGGAGAAAGTTAAGTCAGTTGGCAAATGTTTGTTCCCAGGTACTTCAAGTCAGTTAGCACCAACTGAGGGGGAACAATAACTGACACCTGGAGTCACTAGACAGGACGTTATAGCAACTAAAATTGTTTCTCGATTACAACAGACGATTTCAGAGAAACAAGTTTCCGTTATACATGCTGATAAGGAGCAACAAAGCATTTTCAAAGAACCGGCTCAACAACAAGCTCAAAGAACCATCTCGCTTTTTGAAGTCGGCTGAATCATCAGGCTGATGAAGATGAAACTCAATACTGAAGATTGTAGAGACGCTACTCTAGCAAGTGAAGAAAAGTCATTATTGGAAAAACTTGAAATCAAGGATTTATACACTCTATTTCCATTAAATGAGTTTCTCACAAATTGTTTCAGAAGATTCACTGAAATAGCTAAATGAGGAAAATCAGCCACGTCATCAGTTTTAAATAATCAATAGAAGAAGGATGATGACAAAGATGATGAATCAAAGAAAGAAGCTGATAAGGCTACAGATTTACAAACTAAAATTCCTCCTCAAAATCAGCAAAAATATTTGCCAGTTGGAAATCAATCAACTGACAACCAGCAAACAGATGGAAAGGATGAGAATCAACAACTTATGGTAAATGAAGATGATACTCAGCCTAAGATTCAACAAGAAGAAGCAACGGATCCAACTGAATTTTTGACAAAAGATGAAATGAGCAAAGTACAAGAAAATATGAATATTATGCTCAACCAAAAGGATGCTTACAATGGCCTTTTGAAAAATATTTCTGGATACTTGGATTATCGAAAGAAGACGGACGTCTCAATCCACACCAAGTTGGATTTTATTCAGAAATCATCTTCTAGCTCAGCATCAGAAATTCTCAGTCTTAAAGAGAAACTTGAAGTCTCAACCATGGAAGATAGAGAGACACATGCTCAAGCACAATGGCATTTAAATCAGCGCATTTATGTGTTAGATACTCAGCTGAAAGAAGTGCTTGATTCTCAAAAGACTATCTCAACAGACCAACATGCAACCCATCAGTTGGTAAATCAGTTGTATGATGCCAAAAAAGGGGAAGCCGAAGAAGAAAAGCTGAGATTACTTGACGAAAACATGAAGCTGGAAGAAGAACTGATGAAATACAAATCACAAGCAGATCCTTATGTTCTTGTAAAAGAACTAACTGACAAACAACTCATTGAAAAATACAGTCAACCTGGAGAAAGGAGAGCTACGTTAACAAAGGATTTGTGGATGAAGTTTGTCAATGATCACAACAATGTCAAGCTGAAGTACAAATACAAAACTTATGAAGAATCTCTTGCCTACTTCTTATCTGACCAGTTTTACAATCAAAGGATGGCACACTATAAGAAGATCAAGAAGATTGAAGAAAAGTTGCAGATCAAAGACAAAACTGAACAAATGAAAGCTGATGTTGCAGAATTTGAAAACTACTATAAGGATGAATCAGCTTTACCTAAGTTAGTCTTATGGAGAAAGTGAAAGCTTTCTAGTCAAGTAGACTACAACAGAACTTTCTACAAGGAAGACACGAAGCTAGAAAGAGCATTTCAGCTTCATGATAAGGAAAGGAAATTTGACTTAGTTACACAGAGAGCACAGAAAACAATTTAGCTCTTATTTCAGCTTTTACTAATGTGTAACTATTCCAGTTTTTGCTTATCTTAATGAAATCTAGTTTCCAGTTTTACATTGATTTTAATTGTATTTATCTTTAAGCTTTTTCTTTTAAGGAGAGTTTTGGCATCATCAAAAAGGGGGAAATTGTTGGAAATAAAATTTATGTTTTGATGATAATTCATCATATTTAATCAGTTATTATCTTAACCCCATTGATGGAGTCTTTGAAACCAATCATATAATGAAAAGCTAAAAGATGTCTAGAATCGAATGTATAGGTTTTACTAGAGTCGATATTTGTATAGGTTACATCGCATAAGCAATCGTAATAGATAGAAGTGTCGTAAAACTGAAAACTGGAAATCATCTAAGAAACTGGAAAGACAAATCATCGAAATTGTCTCAGACTACACCTAAAACTGAAGCTCACTCAGAACTGAAAAAGGTAAGTTCGCTTAGGGACACAGACTCAGTTGGCTTATCTAGAAGACAGAAGAACTGAGGAACACAGACTCAGTTATTGAAGATTGAAGAACTGAGGGTTCAAACTCAGTTTATGAAGACCAAATCAAGAGTGTAAAGTTAGACTTCAGGCAAGTTTGTGGTGACATGAACTGACTTTATAGATCTTGTATGAAGACCTAAGAATCATAAGAACAATGAATTCTTAGATGATATATACTTATGGTGTACTCTGGTTAAGTCAATTATAATCAGATGAAGAATTAGAGTACAGATATTCGAAGAAGAGTAAAATCTCAGTTAATGCTCCAAGTTAGTCAAGAAACTGACAACTGACGAACTCAGTATAAAACTGATCAGGAAACTCAGTTTTATAAGTCAGTCATCCAACAACTGAAAGTACATTCGAACGTTGTAAAGGAAGCAATGTTATTGGATGAAATACTGACAAGTCGGAACGGTCACAAAAATATAGCCGTTACAAGATAGACGTTGATACAATTCGAATTCAAGCAAGATGAATGTTGGACCTTACACTATAAATAGAGGACTTTGCACCATGAATCATATACGAAGATTTATCAAGAATTAACAAGATAACAAGCATTTTTGTGCACTAGTCTCGGTCATTCAAATTGCTGTCATCTTTGCGCTAACAAGATCAATCAAGAATTTCTTCAAGTGTTCAAGCTACACAGAATTCATCTAGATTTAGACACTTTGAAAACCACAAACAAGAATCAATTTATTGATTCTCATTAACTTTGATTCATAATCAAAGGTTTAGATCGTGAAGCAATCCTGTGAAGGATTTGCCAAGACACGATTGTATCCGCAAATGGGTAGACTCATGTTTGTGGTGGTAGTGGTGAAGAGGCATACGTAACCCTTCAAGGACCAAAGGGCTCAAGCATTTGGAGAGCAACAATCCAACCTGTTTCTTTAACTCGATTAGATAGTGAAGCTATGATTAGCCAAGGACTATTGTTTAGACCTTTGTAACACCACCTCAAGAAGTTCTAGTTGAATTTTCCTCCTACACCACAGGGGAAGAGAGGACTGACAGGATTACACCACCTGGAACCTCTATAACTCTTGTTTCATTTATTTTATGCATTTACATTCTGTTACTTATTTATTACAGCATTTATTATTTTTTTCACAGCATACTGAAGAACTGATTGTTACACAACTCACAGCTCACAAACTGACATTCACCAGAATTCAGTTTTACACACTCAGCTTTCACAGAGAATAACAAGATCAATAAAAAGGCTAGAATTATATCCGCTGCCGGTTGACTAAGTTTTGTATAAGACAATTTAACTTAAACTCAGCTTTGTCACCAACTCAACACACAAGTTAAAATCGAAGCTTAATTTGATTTAAATACGATTTTGGTGACAAGTTTATTCACCCCTCTAAACTTGTATACTTTCCAAGGACTCAACAATATTATTGATGTATCGCATATATTACCATATATTGTTCCTTTATAATTTGTGAATTCAAATCAATAATTTTATTTGTTCATGAGAACCGTGAAAAACCGAAACCAAGTCAAAACAAACCGGACCAAACAAATGGTTTTAAGCTTAAAAATGTTTTAGTTGATTTGAAAATTTAGAAACCACCTAAAACAGTTTGGTTTTAGAAGTGGAAAAAACAGACAAATGTTAAAAATGACATTGTAGAGATATAAATATGCTCTTAGTCATCCAGTGAGATTTTTCTGGCAAAAAGAACAATTATATTCCACTATACTCCATATTTTATGTTCTCTCGTACATAATTACATAAAAGAATATATATTTTTAATCTAAGCGTTAAAAGATCGTAATTCTTTCATCATATTTTTTATTTTTTTCATCCTCTATATTCTAACATCTCATCTAATATTTTTTTTCCAATGTCTCTTTCGAGGTCATTTCGTAAAAAACATCGAAATTGTGGAATAGTGGAACAATGGATTTGAAGGTTTATCCTACCGAAAAATATTGTAACGGACCGAATATTTGTGCCATCGAATAATTGATTTGTCTCACCTATTTTTTCCACTATTCTGATTCACATTTTTCCTTTTTTTTCCCATCCAGAAAAATAAACTGATCAAACCGGATATATTGGTTCCGACATTATGATAACAAACTTTCAAGTATTATGAATTTTTTCTGTTTATATTTTAAAAGAAAGGAAACATTGTCTAGTCAAATGGAAAATTTTCCTTTAATTATGCTTAAAAAAATTCCTTTAATGCCATAAAAAATCTTCCGGCAGATTAAATGCCCACATCTAAAGTGTCATTTTTTTCACGATTTTCTTTTCTCTTTTTTTGATGGCCTTTTGCTTGTAACACGGTTTCTGATGTTTGATGAATAAATAAGATTTCCTTAAAAATCAAAAATCAAAAATCAAGGAGGATTAGTAGTCCGTGATGGACTACACGTTC
The DNA here is from genome assembly GCA_026214975.1 of Gentiana macrophylla. Lineage (NCBI taxonomy): Eukaryota > Viridiplantae > Streptophyta > Magnoliopsida > Gentianales > Gentianaceae > Gentiana > Gentiana macrophylla. The sequence goes on from CM047810.1 coordinate 83,098,641, forward strand.
AGTTACCGCTCAAGAAATTTAAACATACCCTCAAAAAAAAAAAAAAAACAAAACAAAACAAAAATTCCATTCCAGAGCAATTCTGGCCATGAAAATTTCGATCTGCATTCAATCATGTTTTCTACTAATAATTTAATCCAATTACTGAATTATAGCTTCCAAACGTGTCCCCCACCGACAATATACTCATAAATATACAAATAATTGAATGAAATAAAAATATTATTCACACATGATAGAGAGTCTGCAGAACCATCTTCTTCCAAATAACTTCTACTCCTCCTCCTGAACTACAAGACAGAGTATTTACCAAAACGAAGCTGCATTTTTGGGGAAGAACATTTCAACGTTTTCAAGAAAAGGTAAGCTATTACTAGTATTCATATTATAATTGTACTATATTCTTGTTTTATATTTTCAAGAAAGTTTACATTTTATTATATAAAAAAAAAGCGTTGCATTTTCCCAGGGAACTGGTCGGCGAGTTTCACGGAGGCTTCAAAAAAATTTCTTGTTGAACTAAGAACCATAAGAATCTTTATGGTTTTTGTTTGGTTGTTTAAGAGTTTACAGAACAAAAATATGTCTCCTGAAATATTTGAGAAAGGTTCATGGATTCCCAGGTCGACTTCTTTTGTTGTGATGTGGTTTAGAGCTTTGATATTCATTGTTATTACTGGAATCTTGACCAAATGGGCAATTCATGATTTGGGTTTGGCAATATTTCAAAGGGATTTTGATTATTTGAACTTAAACACTACTAGTGGTAAAATCTTACCTCAGGAAGTCAAAGACTTTAGCTTTTCTGATGTTACTCATACTAATCCAAGATCCCACCAGAATCTGAGTAATATCCAAGAAAATGTGACTAAATCCCATGATGTTTTAGTTGAAAAGCTTTTCAATTTGAATTCAACACAGGAGGAAAAGCAGTTGGAAACCCATGTGGAAGTGGAACCAAGAACTGTGCCATGGATTTTAACTGAATCCGAGTTGAATTATTCGTCAAATCTGCTGGGTAATTGGTTGGCTCCAGGTGGAGATCTATGTAAGGATTCAAGAACAGTGGATATCAGAATCGCGGGTTTAGACGGCAACCAAGACATCGAATTGTCGACTGGAGAAACCCACGAGTTCAGTTTCCAGGCATTGGATGAATCTAATAACCCTGTTTGTTTAGGTGGTGATTATTTCGAAATTGATTTGTCTGGTGAAAAATGGAAATCTAGGCCTCCAGTTAAGGATTTCGGAAATGGAACCTATAAATTTTCACTACAAGTCCACCAAGATTTCGAAGGAGTGTATAATCTTACTTTGATTCTCCTTTTTCGACATTTTGAAGGATTGAAATTCTCCCCTGTCAAACACGCATTTGATAGAGTTCTTCGCGTTATACCAATCAGGTTTCGTGTATCTTCAGCTAGATTACCAGAAATCAGACAATGCAAGAATCCTGATTTCAACCTAGATATTTGGTCAGGTAGATGGACTAGGCATGCCAAGAATGATAGCTGCCCTATTAGTGACGATGGACGGTATAGATGTCAAGAACCGAGCTTTCCGTGTGAAAATCCATGGTGTAACGGCCCGTTAGGATCGATTGAGAGTAATGGTTGGGTTTATTCAGCTCATTGTTCATTCAAGATGTTCACAAGTGAAGAAGCTTGGAATTGCTTAAACAATCGGTGGATTTTCTGGTGGGGTGATTCAATCATTGTGACACTATTAGGAACATTCTGCATTTCATTCTTGATTTTCAGGACATTGATACAGTTCCTAGAAGATTCGAAATGAACATCACGAACCCCAAGAATCCGTCCCAAACAGTTCGAATCACGAGCATATTCAACGGTCATTGGAACGAAACAGGTAATTATCTGGGCTTAAATTCTCTGACAAACCAAGACTACAGAGAATTGCTGAAAGGCTACTTCTCAGGCGACATTGTTCCCGACACTTTGATAATGAATTCTGGCTTACATGACGGAATCTATTGGCCAACGATCCGAAGGTTCATCAATGGAGCAGAATATGCTGCAGTCTTTTGGTCTGAAATATTGGGAGGAATAAAGAAAAGAGGGTTGAAACCACCAGAAGTTATATATAGAACGACGATAGCAACCGGTGGTTATGCAAGAAGATTAGCATATAATCCTCAAAAAATGGAGGCATTTAATGGGGTAGTGCTTGATAAGTTGAGGAAATATAAGGTACTTAACAGAGTAATTGATGATTTTGATATGACATTTCCTTGGCATTATGATAATAGAGCAAATGATGGTGTACATTATGGCCGTGCACCATTGAAGAAACAATGGAGAGATGGATTGATTGGTCACCAATACTTTGTAGATCTTATGCTTGATCATGTGTTGCTCAACGCGTTATAAGCTATATAGTGTCGCACACACGACACGATCAAAATCTGAGCCCTTATCTTGATATGTTAAAAAAGAACACGGAATTCTATTACAAGGAGTGTTCATTGTGCATCGTTATCGTTAGATGTACACACCTGTCATACATCTAACGGTTTTGACTAATGAAGACTTCATGCAATAGAACTGTAGGAAAGCCGGGGCCTCGGTGTTCCAAGCTGGCTGCCTGAGAACAATTTTGAAGACAGAATCATACAAGATTGGTAGCTAAGAGGGCTTTTGTGAACTTTTTAGTGAATCTCTTTTTGGCTTCCATGGGATTCTGTAGTGGTATATTTTTCCACTTAGATTAAAAGAGGAGAAAATTAGATACATGGAAAAGTAATTTCTTGTTTATAATGTTGTTTGAAGAAGTATAAAGTACTCTGAAAAGTTGTTATTGGGCACTTTAATTTACTATAGTGAAAGTGTTGTAGACTATTCTATTCATGGGATTTTTGGATTTAATTTTAAGAGAAACGGCACTTTATCATGTGGTTTAGCGTATAAAGTCTTTACTCCTATGATATATTAATATATGTTTTACTTTTTAGAGTTTATCACATAAAGTCGTAACTCTCCTATGATATATTATTATATGTTTTATCCCCTGTGGTTTTCCGTAAAGCGATTAATAACATCATCAAGACCACTCTATATCTAAAGCTTTGTTTGTATCATATACACGAGTTACAAATTCAACAATAAATATACTAAGCACCATAAGTAAAATCAATGAGAATGAACTCATTTGGAAGATGACGTGAATGTCATGTTGTAGAATCTCGTATTATATAATGACTTTATTGACAAAATGCAAAGATTGATGCTTAGTGACGACCCCAAAATCAACAAGTAGAGACTCTTGCTTACCAACAACCTTCAAATGAACATGTAGAAATATATCTTCCATGATCATCTCTAATATTCCGATTTTCGGAAGAAAAAAAAACAGACGTGTCATTTTGCGAAAACGAAATATTATATTCATTATTTATTCTTGGAAAAAAAGAAAAAAAAAATTATATATATATATATATATATATATATATATATATATATATCTTATTATATATTTTCAAGGAAAAAATCACAATCAATCTTAATTGGCCAATTGACCACCCAAACCCGGATAGAGCACGACGCATAAAAAATCTCTCCCCTTAAAAAAGAAAAACCACCCGTAAAAGTTCCTCTCTACAACCACCCACCATTCCACTCAAAAGAAAAAACCCTCATCCCACGATTCATCTCATCATCCGTCGGAGGTTTGCTTATTTCCAAACCAATTTCTGTGAAAAACCACCCCCTCCACCTAAAAGTTCCTCTCTGTGAATTGATTTGTGTTCGATTCCATATGCTCTCTCTGAATTGATTTCTCTGTGAATTGATTTTAGTTTTTAATCATCATTTTCTCTCTACCGAATATTCTGATGGAAACTCAATTGCCACCGGAATCTGATTTCGTCGACGGCCCGTGGCGGTCGAAACATTCAAAGGGGTCGATTTATTTTCAACTCCATTATCAATTTTAGCCGAAATGGGAGGTGAAGGCGGCGATAATCAACGGCGACATCGAGAGACACCGAATTCTAAGAAGCGGCTAATCCTCAACGCGAGGAGCGGCTTGATTCGAAATTCGGGTTGGATCTCTTTCTCGAAGGTGATAAACGGCTCGTTGGCTCTCACGTCGTGATCTCAGTAAGTTTGTGCCGAATTTGATTCGAAATTCGGGTTTGATTAATGCTGCTTAAAAGTAAAGTTTAGTTGAGTTATAGTTAGTTTTGCAGTAAATGATACCTTTTTTTTGCTGAAATTATACAGTCTTCATGGGAAGATCAAGAAACCCATAAGATGCACAGTTGAGTGGATCTTTACTTTGTTTGTCAGGTAAATGTTTGAGACAGTAACTGTGAATTCGTCATTTGATAAAGTTGTTATTGATTTGTTTTTTCATGTGGAATGGCAATGTCAGGATGGTTCGACCGTGTTCGATTCCATATGCTTGCAAAGTTTTTAATTTTCTCCTCGCGTAATTTCGATTTCACGACAGTGTGAGCCGACAACAAAAGGATGGTGAAATTGACATTCATAGCGTGCCTTCATCGTTGGACTTATTTCTTAGTTTTGATGATGAGTGCCATACTACTAGTTATATAGTGCAAAGGCAAAAAGATGTCTGTATAAAATGTATAGGTTTATTAGAGTTTGATTCATAAATAGGTTTGATCAATCAAGCATCAGAAAAGGTCACCGATCGCTTATCACAGACCGGTCTAGGTCGATAGGGTAGATAGGTCAAGAGGATCGGTCTCGAACTCCGCCAAATCAAGATCGAAGGCTGAGGGTTCAAACTCAGTTAATGAAGGCTAAGGGATCAAACTTAGTAGTTAAAGTCAAGGATATGGAATCAGATTTTAGGCAAGTCTGTGATGACCTAAACTGATTACATATGCCTTGTGTAGAAGGTCTAAGTTCCACAAGTTGGATGATGTTTGGAACTTGGTTATATTTTAAAATGATGTTATCTAACTTCACAAATAAAAGTTAGATAAAAGTAATCAGCTGCATTCTATTTTACAAACAAATAAGATGTTCAGCAGACTGATTGGTATTACAGCAGACTGATGAACCTGCTGATATATACCTCGATTAATTCAAGATTATTGGAAGGTTACATGGATAAGAATAACCAACTACCTCTCGACTTATCAAGCAAATCAAAGGTCGAGATTAAAAAGACGCTGGGATGATCCATATTTTTATCCATTGGATACAAGTCAAAGTGGTGGACAGATCAGATCACAAAAGTAATCCCGACAAAGGTCACCCTATGAATAGTGACACGCGCGAATGAGATGGGACAAAAACAAGGAACGGTCACATTTGAATTTCAAATTCAAGTCACATGCATTCCTACCTATAAATAGAAGACTTTCAACTCAGAAAAGGATGATGAATTTTTGGGATAAACTTTAAGTGACAATATCGAAATAAGAACACCTCGCGAACTTACATCGAGCTTAAGGTCAGCGATCTAGTTATTTTCTTCAAGTGCATTCTGTGTTCAAGCTACATCAAGCATACACACTTGAAGACCGCAAGTCAGCCGATTATATCATCCTAATCAAGCCGCTGCAATCAATCATTTATTTGATTCATTCTTTATTTTATAAAGAACTCGCCAAGACAAAGTGAAGCATCCGTTAGTGTGAAAGATCTGTTGGTTTGTGGTGGAGCCGGTGAAGAGGCAATTCTACCCTTCAAGGACCAAAGTGGAAGACTCAGGAGCAAAGAATCCTACCTGCTCCCGCCAGCTTTGTGAAGCCATAGTTATTGGTGAAGGACAAGCAACCTAGGATTCTTTGTAACAGATAACTCAAAGATCACTAGTGAATTTCCTCCAACATCACAGAGAGAGAGAGTGGACGACAGGATTACATCACCTGGAACCACTATAAAACCTCGCCTACTTACTTTCTGCTTTTACTTTCTCACTTATTTTTATTTCACTCATCAACCTATCAATCTAGCAAATCAAATCACACACTTGCACTATCGAGTATCTATACTTAGTATCATATTTGACAACAAGTAACAAGGCTTAATTTTGATATTATTCACGCACAAATTCAAAGAAATCGAATCACGAGAGACTCATCGCTTATCGCCAGACCTCATCAAGTCTCAAAGCAGACTCAAGTATCGCAGATCGGGTTGCGAATTTGTTAACTCCAAAGTTTTAAGTGTTAAGTTTATTCACCCCCTCTAAACTTAACCAAAGCCTTTTCAAGGGACCAACAATTGGTATCGGAGCAAAGGCTTCGCTCAAGGAATCTTACTTGTTGTGCTTGTGAAAATTCTTTAAAACTTTCTTTCAAGTTACCGATTTTCAAGACTTGCATCATGGACAACACACAAAAGATGCTAGAACTATGTTGATGTGTTCTCTTGATAGATTTGATGAGTATAAACGCCGAATGCAGGCATATCTTGTCGCTACCCATGATGAGATGATGGATGTACTAATCAAGGACCACCTGAGATTACAAAGGCAAGAATAAAGGTGACAGAATCGAGTACATTCCTAAACCAAAAGAGAATGGAATGCGTAAGATGTAAAAGAGCAAACCTCAACAACATTGCTATTGATATCATTTACGTAACCTTGGATAGCAATATGTACATGAAGGTTAAAGATTGCAAGACTCGCAAAGGAACTTTGGGACAAGATTCACTTGATCTCGTGAAGGCACCGATGCAATAAAGAAGAACAAAATCGGTGGGCTAAAAGGTTTCAAAAGTTCAAGATGCTACCTAATGAAACCATTGAGCAAATGGAATCAAGATTCAATGCTATACTGGATGAACTTACCCTGCTGAGTGTAAGTTATTCAAAAGAGGAAGTAAACACCAAAATTTTGGAAGCTTTACCTGCAAGAGATGTTTGGAAAATGAAGGTGACTGCAATTGAAGAAATGAGAAAGTTGCATGAAGAAGACACCTTCAAATTGTTCTCTGATCTTAAGGCCTATGAATTTAGCAAGAAGTCGGTGCTCGAATCGAAAAGGAAGAACCAAAGACCATCGCATTGGTCGCTTCACATCATGAAGAAACATCAGAGGACAGGATGATATGCTAGATGAAATGCAAGAGCAAATTGCTCTCACCGAGCAAGAAAATCGTAATGATGAAGACCGGAAAGGCCCCTACAAGAAATTTCACAAAGAGACCTACTTGAAAGAAGGAAAGAAGAACCAAAGAAAGATAATGACTATCTATGCTTTCATTGCAAGAAACCGTGACACTTCGCACTGATTGTCCCGAGTTGAAACAAGGCAAGGAACTCGATTATCTTTGCTTCAACCGTAAGAAGCCTCGACATTTTAGACTGATTGTCCGCACTCATCAAGACCAAAAGTCAACAAAGAAGACTTGGCAAGAAGGCTATGGTTGTCAAGATGAATCAAAGCATGAAGTTGAATCAAAAAGGAAATGAATCGATGACACCGCATCAAGTTGCGTATATGGAGGATTATGCTTTGATGGCTAATATGGATGAAACTGAGGAGGTATACAACATCAGATCTATAAACACTCCCGCACTGGAAGTGATTGTGAATCAACCTCGTGGTTCAAATCCTAGAAATTCGACAACAATGGGACTTTGGATGCCATCCTTAATCAATGAGGGTAATACAATCCGGCATGAGGTTGTGAAGGCCGAAAAGAAACTCTTGAGTCGAAGTTGGAAGATTGAAAGTCAAATTAGGGTTCTCAAGGGTAAGGAAAAGATGTTGAATGTAATCAAAATAAGTCTCACGAACATCCAAAGCAGCCTCTCGAATCTGCTGAACCATCTTGTTCCAATATCGCATACAAATCGTGAAAGCCTTATGGGGATAGAACAGGGCTTGATTTGGAACTCAAAGAATCTAACAAGAGTGGATCCAAAGAAGGTTATCGAACCTAGTACCGCACTGGTCCTAAGTTTGTACCTGCACTAGATCCAACTCCCAGTAAGGTTGCTGAAGCAGTAAAACCTAATGAGAATGCTTCAAGGAAGCAAAATCAGAAGTCTAAGAAGTCAACAGCTCCTAGTAAAAAGAATAAATCCAAAAATAGGACTGCTGTGCCTTCTAAGTCACCGATAGCGCAGACTGCTACCAAGTCCGGCCGACCACGTAAGGTAAGAAATGTGAAATACTCCAAGGATAAGAATCCTAAACCTAAAAATGTTGATCATTCAAGGGATACTTATCTTGTGGGAAAGGTAGACTGCTCCTCACCGATGATGATTGGAATATTTCTCGCATCTAATGTTAAAAATAGTAAGTATAACCATATTGCTAGTGGTAAAATCCTAGGCAATGGAATCAAGAGAGGACTTACACAAGACCTCAAAGAGACTCCATATTACAGTAGTCGTTCCTAACAGACAAAGACACCTATGGTTATGCAAATGTTTCTAACAACAAGAATCATTTCAAACAAAGATTATGTACCAAAAGGCCGTAAAACATATGTGGTTCCTACACAACCTATCGTTAGAACCTATGGATGTGTGGAATACATGTATGAACCAAAGTATGAACCAAAGTATGACACATTTAGAGAAGACCTTATGGAAACATACCAAGGGTCATGCTTGCCATCGACCACTATGGACCCAAACAGTTTGGGTACCTAAAATGCATTAACTTTGTTTTGTAGGTGTCCGGTACTTTGACAAAGGATGTTCCAGCATACATGACAAAGAATAAGCACTGTCTAACAAACTTTGTGGCAAAAGATGGTCCAAGGGTGAATTTTGGCAACAAAAATACACCTGGATATACAAGAGGATATGGCACACTTATCAGAAATGGACTTACAATCAAGAATGTTGCATATGTGGAAGGACTGGATTACAACTTGCTGAGCACTGGACAATTCTGTGATATGGGATACAAGGTCACTTTTGACAAAGACAACTGCATTGTCATTAGTGAAAGAGGTGATCAAGTTGTACTTGCTGGTAGAAGACAACAGAATATGTATGTTGTGGATTGGTCTACTGCAGTTCCAAAAACCTGCCTGATAGTGCATACTAAGTCTGAACTCAATTGGCTATGGCACAAGAAGTTGAATCACTTAAACTTTGATGATATTAATCAGTTGGTAAAGAAGAAACTGGTGGTTGGTTTACCTGAGATCACATTTAAGAAGGATGCTATATGTGATGCTTGTCAGCAAGGTAAACAGATAAAGTCAAGTTTCAAATCAAAGACTAAACAATCAACTAATAGAGTGTTGAGCCGATGCACATGGATCTTTTGGACCAATAACTCCAACAAGTGTAACAGAAAGAAATACACCTTAGTAGTTGTGGATGATTTTTCTAGATACACTTGGGTGATATTTATGAACAAGGAAAGTGAAACACTTCAAAGCATGCCTAATCTTTTGAAGAGATTACAAAATGAGAAAAGTTTAATAATCCATAAAGATAAGATCGATCGTGGTACCGAATTTCTCAACAAAGTTATAAGAGAATATTGTGAATGTAATGGTGTACTTCATCAACTTGTCATCGCTGGTACACCTCAAAGAAATGGGGTTGTTTGAAAGAAGAAACAGAACCTTAAAGGAAGCAGAAGAACAATGATTTGTGAGGCATTGCTACCTGAAAGATATTGGGTCAAGCAAGAAATACAAAGATGCTATACACAAAATAGAACATCAAGAAATGCAAGAAGTCAAAGACACCTTATGAGATCTCGGAATGGAAGGATACCTAACATATCCTATTTTCATCCATTTGGAAGCAAATGTTTTATTTTAAATCATAAAGTTCATTTGAAAACATTCCAACCAAAATCGATGAAGGAATTTTCTTAGATATTCTTCAATGCCAACAGAGCATTCAGTGGTATCGAACAAAAGAACATCAAAACATGAAGAAACAATCCATGTTGTGTTTGATGAACCTAAGTTTATCGGGTATGGAAGATAAAGATTGTGAACTCACCGAGAATCAACAAGTCACCGATCCAGATTGTGTTGAAGTTTTGGAAAGATTCAATGACTTGAAAGTTTCGACATCGCCTCGCTGAGCACCCCGCTAATAATGTTATCGATGCAACAATCAAGGCAGCTTCAAGGATCTCACGACCCTCGTAGAAGAAACTACAAAGCAGACTCCTATCAAGATGATGTTCTGAAAATCAAAATAACCAAAATCCACAATGAAAGAAGGAATCACCCCGCCGAACAAGTTATTGGCAATGTACAAAGCAAGGTGTGAGGACTAAGACAACCTGAAGCTATGTTTACTTGTTTTCTATCTCAAATGGAACCTAAAGTTGTTGAAGAAGCAATTTCAGATCCAGATTGATAATTGCTATGCAAGAAGAATTAAATGAATTTGAAAGAAATCAAGTTTGGACACTAGTTGAAAGACCAAGTTATGCAAATATCATTGGTACTAAGTGGGTATACAGAAATAAACTTGATGAATCAGGTACCATTGTGAGAAATAAAGCAAGACTAGTTGCAAAAGGCTATTCTCAAGGTATGAATAGATTTTGATGAGACTTATGCACTGCTGCAAGATTGGAAGCTATCGATTATTTTTGGCACATGCCGCATACAAGAACTTCAAAGTATATCAAATGGATGTCAAGAGTGCATTTTTGAATGGTATCCTAGAGGAGGAAGTTTATGTTCAAAGAACCTCCTGGATTTGAAGTTAAAGATCAAGAAGATAAAGTGTATAGACTCAACAAAGCACTTTATGGATTGAAGCAAGCACCAAGAGCTTGGTATGAGACTCTATCTCAATTCTTGGTGGACAATGGTTTTACAAAAGGGACCATTGACAAGACACTTTTCGTAATCGCTGAAGGGACAAAGACTACTGGTACAAATTTATGTGGATGACATAATTTTTGGTTCTGAAAATGATTTACTTTGTGAAAAGTTTGCAAATCTAATGAAGAGTAAATTCCAAATGAGTATGATGGGAGAAATGAATTACTTTTTGGGATTGCAAGTCAAACAAATGAAGGATGGAATCTTCATTCATCAAACCAAGTACACCAAGAAGTTGCTGAAGAAGTTTGGCATGGAAAATAGCACTAAGAATTCAACTCCTATGAGTACAAGCATCAAATTGGATGAAGATAAAGAAGGCAAAGATGTTGATCGACATTGTACGTATGATGATAGGCGCCATCAGACTTCATCACGCCAAAGAGACCGATATATCCTTTGATGTAGGTGTTTGTGCAAGATTTCAATCCAAACCTAAAGAAAGTCATTTAGGTGCAGTTAAGAGAATTCTCAAGTATCTTAAAGAGACTTTGGGAGTAGGGTTATGGTATTCCAAGGAAGGAAGCTTCAAAGTAATATCCTACTCAGATTCTGATTATGCTGGATGCAAGATTGATAGAAAAAGCACCTCAGAACTCCGCCGCTTAATGGGAAATAGACTGGTCCTGGTTTAGCAAGAAATGTAATTCTATTTCAACTTCCACTCTGTCGAATACATTGCACCGGAAGTTGTCGTGCACAAGTACTATGGCTAAGACAACAATTAAGGGATTATGGAATTGAAGAAAGGGAAATTCCAATCATGTGTGACAACACAAGTGCAATTGCAATCACAGTAAAATCTGCTTTTGCACTCAAGAACCAAGCACATTGATGTGAGACATCATTTTATAAGAGATCATGTTGAAAAGAAAGATGTGGTGGTTCTATACATTCCTATCAAGATCAACTTGCTGATATTTTCACTAAACCACTTGACAAAGGAAAGATTTGCTAAATTAAGGACCGAACTTGGAATATTAAAGATTGACTGATATTCAAAGAATGTACTCGAATTCACCAAGGGGATTAGTCTTTGCTATGTTGGGTGAGCTCACTTAGCGATTAGTCATTGGTATCAACAATTCCATGTACTTATGTTTGGACAATTGAGCAAATGAGGTTGCCAAGGGATTGGTCTTTGTCATGTTGGGTGAGCTCACTTGATGATCGGTATTGGTATTAAACTTCATCTTGTATTATCAATTGAACAAAACAAGAAGAAAACAAGGATCAAGAGAGTACTATTATCGCAGTCAGTCGCTGAGTTTACTTATCGCCAGATCACCGAGGGCACCCCGAGAGGTTTACCTCGCTGGAGGGAACTTTACTCACCAAAGTTATTTAGGTCAAAAAGCGCTTTGGCGGATATTTATTCTATCTTTTATTACCATAGTTAAACCATCCAACGGTTACAAACGTTATGGAGGAGTAATGGGCCACGTGTCAACATAGCATTTAATCAGATTTAATCGTGGTTACCTCAATGTACGCGGCAAAGGATGTGATCAACTACCCAATCGCCTATAAAATCGATCATTATACAACAGAGCTTTCTCCACTTGCAATTTCGCTTTATCTCTCGCCAATTCTACATCGTGTGTACACAGATTTGAGAGCAATTCTTCCTCATCTTTTTCTTATTTCAATGACGGAAAGAGTTGAAGTTCAAATCGAATCAAGCCAAAGTGTAAGAGGCTATGTTGTTGATGCAAACAGAACGGAACCGCCATTAATATAGGTCGAAGAATAAGAAGGTTTGCAGTGCCTGGAGAACAAACTCAACATCGATTAGAAACGATATCATACACCAATGTTATTGATTTCGGAAGAATATTGTTATAGAAGAAGGAATCAAGCATTCAAAACCATCAGAATGGTGAGGAGCTTGTAATCTCCTCCAATCACCGAGAGAAGTGTTTGGTTTTGAAGAAGTTGTTGATGGTTCACCAATCCTCAAGCTATGGGATTGACAAGATGGCTTTTGTAGATCGGGATCAAGACAGATGCAACTATCAAATCAAGCATCGTGCATCAACCGCAAAAACATTGGTAATGAATACAATCACGAGCAAGCTCATTGCAAAGAACATACTTGGGCTAGTTGGCGTATGGATACTCTATCGTGACCCAAGATAGAGTGATGATTATCATTTGCGTAAGCATGAAATTTGATTGGGGAGGTTATTTCATTCATTATATGAAGAAAGTAGCCAAGGAGGACAAATTAAAGAAAAGGAAATCAAAGGCCTTACCTCTAGGTTTGATGGTTCGCACTCACGAATCATCCTGAGGTTCCCGACCTTGAACCGCTTGACATAAATCACCCGTATACAAGAAGGAGATTGATCATGCGATTCCTGGACTAGATGATGATGAAGAGGTTGCTGGAGAGCCTGCTGGTGATAATGATGATGGAGATGACGGTGATGCTGGTGGTGAGCAGGTTCAGCAAACTAAGAAGATATCCATCAAACCTGCTGCACCAAAGAAAACTGCTGGAAAGAGAAAGAGTGCTGATGTTAGGAAGATTACAGAAATCTTGAAATCAAAGAGAACAAGAAAGGAAACAGCACAGACTGCTGAGTCTGCTGAGGGTCAAGTGGAGGTTACTGACCCTGCTGTAGGTGCAAGAAGAACTGTTGTTGAAGTTCTGACAAAACAACAGAAAGAAGATAGTAGAAAGAGAAAATCTACTGGACATGATGATGATGATGATGAACCCCTATCCAAGAGGATGAAGGAGGTTGTCAAAAAGAAGAAGTATGGCAAAGGAAAAGAAATGAGAATCTTGGAAAAACAAAAAGTCCAAGAAGAGCGCAGCAGAAGTTAAGAAGAGGCTGTTGAGGCTGAGCCCTTAACTATTATTCCACCAGTTGTAATCAGTGATTCCTCACCTGATGAGGTTATTAAGTCTACTGGAAGTGAACAGGTTGTTGTTGAGCAATCTGTTGAAGAATCACAAGAAATTGCTGTACTGCAGCCTCGCCAGAAGATGTTATTGGTGAATCTCAAGTCGCACAGTTGTTGTTGAGCACTGTTAAAAACCACAAAGAATCATCGAACTCGCTGTGGTAGTTGAAGAGGTGATTGAAGACTTGATTGAAGACCCTGCAAGTTTGGCAATAGTTCAGGGGGAAGAGCAGTTGCTGCTAACCCCGCTGATGAGCATGTGAGTCAGGGGGAATCAAGTGTGATACAGATGGAAGTAGTAGGTACAACTACACAATCACAAAGAACTCTTTGACTTTCAAACATCCGTAGAAGAGACTATGAGTCGCTTGTTGGAACCTTTGAGGTCAACAAGCTACCAAGAAGCCGCTCAGAGAGATCTTTCATGCCCTTTGAGAGGCATGTGAAAGAGAGGAAGAAAATCAAGATTATGTGGATCCCAAACTTCAAAGAAATTGTCGATTATTTTCAATGGAAGTTTGGTTTCTACAAGAAACAAAAGCCACCACAACCTATGACTCGATTTTGAGGAATGGGCTTTTAACAAGTTGGGAGTGGAGAACTTGTCGGATCTGTTGATACCTCCTCGCCGCAATCCAGATCGATGGATCTATTTGATGAGCAAATGTAATGAGGAGGGTATTAAGTTCGTAGATCCAAGAGATGGAGATGATGATTCTTCCTCATCATCCGACTCCAAGAGGAGATTTCCCTCAGACGGACCAGGAGGAAGCAGCAGTGGGACCGCATTGATAAATGAACCTTCGCACAACAAATTACCGATATTGGTAAGTCTCGCCGAGGGCCAAAGCAGATTGGAGAAATGGATGAGGATCTACAGATCTCACCTTGGATGATCTTGAAGCACTAATCAATGAAGGAATCACTTTGAGTGCTGGTAGGCTAGTTGATGAATCTGCTACATTTCATGTTGTAGAGCCTGCTGGACAACCTGAAGATGAACAGATTGTTGATTTGGATCAAGAAAAGGCCACTGACTTTAGTGAACTGAGTGCTAGTTCGAGGAATCCATTGAATATCAAAGTGGATTTGACTTTCAAGGGATTCTCACCAAAACTGCCATAACTCTGACCAAGATTGGTCATGCTGAAGGTTTCCAAGTGGATAATACCAATATCTTTAATCCACAGGAAATTGAAGAGGAGGTACAGGTTGCTGGAGTACAAACAGCACCTGGACAAAGGTTGGAACAGGAGGTACAGGCTGCTGAGTCTCAAACAAACTGGACACAAAGTTGGAACAAACTTTGGGTTTGGAGGAAACCCCGCGTTGATGAGGCTCAGCCAGTAGTGGAGCCTTCTGAGCCAAGACCATCAGTAGGAAGGATAATCAAGAGGTCGCCGGTGTTAATCAAGAAGAACAAATTACTGGATTATGACTACAAAGATGATGAAGAATTTCAAATTTTTGGACAAGAAGAAGTTGTTGAGGAACTCCGCACAAGATCCAAATCATGGAAGACATTCTTGGTACAATGGTTGAGGAAGGACCTCCCCTCTGGGAGAGATTTGAGTAAAGCAATGGTCATCGAGAGACAACAGCACAATATAGAGTTGAGGAGCTCACGATGGACCTACCGATAGTAGTAGAATGACTAGTGGAGTGCCAATTGAAGTTGTCAATGAGTTAAGAACTGTAAGAAATGACATGCAACAGCTTAAGAACTCAATTGGACAGAAGAAACAGAGATTTGAAGAATCTGATGAAGATGGTAAATGATAATGACAATCTCATCGATACAGCTTGCTTCAAACTTTGCATCTACTCAAAATGCTATGAATGATTTGATACTAGATGTCAAGGGTATCAAAGTTGGAAATAAAGCAAAAGACAAGTCTCTAAAAGACCAACTTATTTCTATACATGAGAAACTTGACAAGCTTGCTGAAGCTCCTAAACTTGCTTTGAGCCTGGCCAAGCACAACAACCTGCTATGCCTGATCCCAAACTCACTGAAAGGATCAACAGACTGGAGGAGACATTGCAATCTAGGATCACTACCATTGATACTAGAACTGGAACCATGGAAGGCCAATTGCATAGAGTGATTGTATCACATGAGGGTATTCATGGCCTCATCTCCCGTTTTGTTGATAATGTCACTAAGGGGGAAGAGGGCAAATCAGCTGCAGCAAAGGAGGCTGCAAGACTCTTTGCACAGAAAAGATGGATTGATGATACAAATGCTTTCAGGAGACCTGCACCTGGCAGAGTTCAACTCACTGATGATCTCCTGTCACAATACAAGAAAGAATTTTATAACAGAAGGAGACCTTACCATGATATGGGATTTCATGAAGGCATGGGATTTCATGAAGGCCTTAACTCTTTCTTGAGTTTGAAATTTTGGGAAGCAAGAGTCAAAGCTCTAAGGGCAAACAACAGAAGTAGAAGGAGTAGCAGAGGTGAGAAGGTGCTACCTATTACAAAGGCAAAGGACTCACTGGATGAATTCAAGGAGCTGTATATGAGGTTTGGATTCAGAGTGAATGACATCAATCTTGTCCTGCCTGAAGCATGGAACTAGTGGAAACAAGTCAATTCTTATATTGATTTTACACTAATTGAGAATGTATGGATGAGTCAAATGATAGAAGAGATCGTGAGCCTATCAAGAGCAAGTTTGAGAAGGCTATAAGAGAAAGAGAGAAGAGACAGAGATCAAAGATATTTACATTATTTTATCTTTGCTGATGCTAGACTGTAATACTGTGAACAAATATTTATAATGAGAAATGACTGAATTTGTTCTGTTTTTGTTTTTATCTTTTTGCTTTGCTGATTAGGTGAGGGTAGTGGCATCATCACCAAAAAGGGGGAAATTGTTGGACTTATTTCTTAGTTTTGATGATGAGTGCCATACTAGCTGTTATAGTGCAAAGGCAAAAAGATGTCTAGATAAAATGTATAGGTTTATTAGAGTTTGATTCATAAATAGGTTTGATCAAACAAGCACTGTAAAAGGTCAGCCGATCGCTTATCGCCAGATCGGTCTAGGTCGATAGGGTAGATAGGTCGAGTGGACTGGTCTGAACCTCGCCAAATCAAGATCAAGGCCGAGGTTCAAACTCAGTTAATGAAGGCTAAGGGATCAAACTTAGTAGTTAAAGTCAAGGATATGGAATCAGATTTTAGGCAAGTCTGTGATGACCTAAACTGATTACATATGCCTTGTGTAGAAGGTCTAAGTTCCACAAGTTGGATGATGTTTGGAACTTGGTTATATTTAAAATGATGTAATCTAACTTCACAAATAAAAGTTAGATAAAAGTAATCAGCTGCATTCTATTTTACAAACAAATAAGATGTTCAAGAGATCGATTGGTATTACACATGATCGATGAACTCTCTGATATATACCTCGATTAATTCAAGATTATTGGAAGGTTACATGGATAAGAATGACCAACTACCTCCGACTTATCAAGCAAATCAAAGGTCGAGATTAAAAAGACGTTGGGATGATCCATATTTTTATCCATTGGATACAAGTCAAAGGAGTGACAGATCAGATCGTCAAAAAGTAATCCTGACAGTGTCAGTCCTATGAATAGTGACAGAATGCGCGAATGATGGGACAAAAACAAGGAACGGTCACATTTGAATTTCAAATTCAAGTCACATGCATTCCTACCTATAAATAGAAGGCTTTCAACTCTAAAAGGATGATGAATTTTTGGGATAAACTTTAAGTGACAATATCGAAATAAGAACACCTCACCGAACTTACTCGAGCTTAAGGTCAGCGATCTAGTTATTTTCTTCAAGTGCATTACGTGTTCAAGCTACATCAAGCATACACACTTGAAGACGCAAGTCATTGATTATATCATCCTAATCAAGCCTGCCGCGAATCAATCATTTATTTGATTCATTCTTTATTTTATAAAGAACTCAACAAAGACAAAGAAGCATCTCATTAGTGTGTGAAAGATCTGTTGGTTTGTGGTGGAGAGCTGGTGAAGAGGCAATTCTACCCTTCAAGGACCAAAGTGAAGACTCAGGAGCAACAATCCTACTGCTCCCGGCCAGCTTAGCTGTGAAGCCATAGTTATTGGTGAAGGACAAGCAACCTAGGATTCTTTGTAACAGATAACTCAAAGATCACTAGTGAATTTCCTCCAACATCACAGAGAAGAGTGGACGTACAAGATTACATCACCTGGAACCACTATAAAAACCGCCTTACTTACTTTCTTCTCGCTTTTACTTTCTCACTTATTTTTATTTCACTCATCAACCTATCGAATCTAGCAAATCGAAATCACACACTTGCACTAATGAGTATCTAATACTTAGTATCATATTTGACAACAAGTAACAAGGCTTAATTTTGATATTATTCACGCACAAATTCAAAGAAGCTGAATCGTCGATGAGACTCATCGCTTATCGCCACCCTCATCAAGTCTCAAAGCAGACTCTGAAGTATCGCAGATCGCTTGAAGTTGCAGAATTTGTTAACTCCAAAGTTTTAAGTGTTAAGTTTATTCACCCCCCCTCTAAACTTAACCAAAGCCTTTTCAAGGGACCAACAATTGGTATCGGAGCAGTGCTTCAGTTCTGAAGGAATCCTACTTGTTGTGCTTGTGAAAATTCTTTAAAACTTTCTTTCAAGTTCTTGATTTTCAAGACTTGCATCATGGACAACACACAAAGATGCTAGAACTATGTTGATGTGTTCTCTTGATAGATTTGATGAGTATAAACGTCGAATGCAGGCATATCTTGCTGCTACCCATGATGAGATGATGGATGTACTAACTGAAGGACCACTGGAGATTACAAAGGCAATTAAAGTGGGTGACAGAACTGAGTACATTCCTAAACCAAAAGAGAAATGGAATGCGAGAAGATGAGAAAAGAGCAAACCTCAACAACATTGCTATTGATATCATTTACAGAACCTTGGATAGCAATATGTACATGAAGGTTAAAGATTGCAAGACTGCAAAGGAACTTTGGGACAAGATTCACTTGATCTGTGAAGGCACTGATGCAATAAAGAAGAACAAAATCAGTGTGGCCAGAAAAAGGTTTCAAAAGTTCAAGATGCTACCTAATGAAACCATTGAGTTGTAAGAAGCCTGGACATTTTAGACCTGATTGTCCAGACCTACTGAAGACCAAAAGTCAACAAAGAAGACTTGGCAAGAAGGCTATGGTTGCTGAAGATGAATCAGGCTATGAAGTTGAATCTGAAAAAGGAAATGAATCTGATGACACTGCACTGGTTGCAGATATGGAGGATTATGCTTTGATGGCTAATATGGATGAAACTGAGGAGGTATACAACACTGTATCTATAAACACTCCTGCTGGAAGTGATTGTGAATCAACCTGTGGTTCAAATCCTAGAAATTCTGACAACAATGGGACTTTGGATGCCATCCTTAATCAACTGAGGGTAATACAATCCGGCTATGAGGTTGTGAAGGCTGAAAAAGAAACTCTTGAGTTAGAAGTTGGAAGATTGAAAGCTGAATTAAGGGTTCTCAAGGGTAAGGAAAAGATGTTGAAATGAAATCAAAATAAGTCTGCTTTGAACATCCAGCAAGACCTCTCGAATCTGCTTGAACCATCTTGTTCCAATCTGCATACAAATCGGAAAGCCTTATGGGGATAGAAACAGGGCTTGGATTTGGAACTCAACAATCTAACAAGAGTGGATCCAGTGAAGGTTATCGAACCTAGTACGCAGGTGGTCCTAAGTTTGTACCGCACTAGATCCAACTCCCAAAGGTTCTTGAAGCAATAAAAACCTAATGAGAATGCTTCAAGGAAGCAAAATCAAGTCTAAGAAGTCAACGACTCCTAGTAAAAGAATAAATCCAAAAATAGATCTACCAGTGCCTTCTAAGCTCTTGATAGCAGACACTGCTACCAAGTCTCTTTGGACCACGAAAAGGTAAGAAACAGAAATACTCCAAGGATAAGAATCCTAAACCTAAAAATGTTGATCATTCAAGGGATACTTATCTCGGGGAAAGGTAGACTGCTCCTATTGATGATGATTGGAATATTTACGCATCTCTTGTTAAAAACAAGTAAGTATAACCATATTGCTAGGGTAAAACCTAGGCAATGGAATCATCGAGGGACTTACACAAGACCTCAATGAGACTCCATATTACAGTATCGTTTCCTAACAGACAGCACACCTATGGTTATGCAAATGTTTCTAACAACAAGAATCATTTCAAACAACATTATGTACCAAAAGGCCAGAAAACATATGTGGTTCCTACACAACCTACTGTTAGAACCTATGGATGTGTGGAATACATGTATGAACCAAAGTATGAACCAAAGTATGACACATTTAGGAGAAGACCTTATGGAAACATACCAAGGGTCATGCTTGCCACTGACCACTATGGACCCAAACAGGTTTGGGTACCTAAAATGCATTAACTTTGTTTTGTAGGGTGTCTGGTACTTTGACAGTGGATGTTCCAGACACATGACAAAGAAATAAGCACTGCCTAACAAACTTTGTGGCAAAAGATGGTCCAAGGTGAATTTTGACAACAAAAATACACCGGATATACAAGAGGATATGGCACACTTATCGAAAATGGACTTACAATCAAGAATGTTGCATATGTGGAAGGATTTGGATTACAACTTGCTAAGCCTTTGGACAATTCTGTGATATGGGATACAAGGTCACTTTTGACAAAGACAACTGCATTGTCATTAGTGAAAGAGGTGATCAAGTTGTACTTGCTGGTAGAAGACAACATAATATGTATGTTGTGGATTGGTCTACTGCAGTTCCAGAAACCTGCCTGTTAGTGCATACTAAGTCTGAACTCAATTGGCTATGGCACAAGAAGTTGAATCACTTAAACTTTGATGATATTAATCAGTTGGTAAAGAAGAAACTGGTGGTTGGTTTACCTGAGATCACATTTAAGAAGGATGCTATATGTGATGCTTGTCAGCAAGGTAAACAGATAAAGTCAAGTTTCAAATCAAAGACTAAACAATCAACTAATAGAGTGTTGGAGCTGATGCACATGGATCTTTTTGGACCAATAACTCCAACAAGTGTAACAGGAAAGAAATACACCTTAGTAGTTGTGGATGATTTTTCTAGATACACTTGGGTGATATTTATGAACAAGAAAAGTGAAACACTTCAAAGCATGCCTAATCTTTTGAAGAGATTACAAAATGAGAAAAGTTTAATGATCATAAAGATAAGATCGGATCGAGTAATGAATTTCTCAACAAAGTTATAAGAGAATATTGTGAATGTAATGGTGTACTTCATCAACTTGTCATTTCTTTGGTACACCTCGAAAAATGGGGTTCTTTGAAGAAGAAAGCAGAACCTTAAAGGAAGCGGGAAGAACAATGATTTGTGAGGTATTGCTACCGAAAGATATTGAAAAGCAAAAGAATACATCTGACATGCTATACACAAAAGCAGAACATCAATAAACAAGAAGTCTGCCAAGACACCTTATGAGATCTGGAATGGAAGGATACCTAACATATCCTATTTTCATCCATTTGGAAGCAAATGTTTTATTTTAA
The DNA here is from genome assembly GCA_026214975.1 of Gentiana macrophylla. NCBI lineage: Eukaryota > Viridiplantae > Streptophyta > Magnoliopsida > Gentianales > Gentianaceae > Gentiana > Gentiana macrophylla. Next base: position 83,119,928 of record CM047810.1, read on the forward strand.
ATCATAAAGTTCATTTGAAAACATTCCAACCAAAATCGGATGAAGGAATTTTCTTAGGATATTCTTCATCAAGTGAGCATTCAGTCTATGAACAAAAGAACATCAAACATGAAGAAACAATCCATGTTGTGTTTGATGAGCCTAAGTTTATTGGTATGGAAGATAAAGATTGTGAACTCTTGAGAATCAACAAGTCACCGATCCAGTTGTGTTGAAGTTTTGGAAAGATTCAATGACTTGAAAGTTTACGATCATCGCTTCTTGAGCACCACCGCTAATAATGTTATTGATGCAACAAGCTGAAGCGGTTCAAGGATCTGCTTGACCCCCTGTAGAAGAAACTATAGCGAGACCTACCAAGATGATGTTCTGAAAATCAAAATAACCAAAATCCACAATGGTTAAGGAATCACCTGTTTGAACAAGTTATTGGCAATGTACAGCAAGGTGTGAGGACTAGAAGATAACTGGAAGCTATGTTTACTTGTTTTCTGTCTCAAATGAAACCTAAAGTTGTTGAAGAAGCAATTTCAGATCCAGATTGGATAATTGCTATGCAAGAAGAATTAAATGAATTTGAAAGAAATCAAGTTTGGACACTAGTTGAAAGACCAAGTTATGCAAATATCATTGGTACTAAGTGGGTATACAGAAATAAACTTGATGAATCAGGTACCATTGTGAGAAATAAAGCCAGACTAGTTGCAAAAGGCTATTCTCAAGCAGAAGGAATAGATTTTGATGAGACTTATGCACTGTTGCAAGATTGGAAGCTATCGAGTTATTTTTGGCACATCTTGCATACAAGAACTTCAAAGTATATCAAATGGATGTCAAGAGTGCATTTTTGAATGGTATCCTAGAGAGGAAGTTTATGTTCAAAGAACCTCCTGGATTTGAAGTTAAAGATCAAGAAGATAAAGTGTATAGACTCAACAAAGCACTTTATGGATTGAAGCAAGCACCAAGAGCTTGGTATGAGACTATCTCAATTCTTGGTGGACAATGGTTTTACAAAAGGACCATTGACAAGACACTTTTCGAAATCGTGAAGGGGACAACACCTGTGGTACAAATTTATGTGGATGACATAATTTTTGGTTACGAAAATGATTTACTTGTGAAAAGTTTGCAAATCTAATGAAGAGTAAATTCCAAATGAGTATGATGGGAGAAATGAATTACTTTTTGGGATTGCAAGTCAAACAAATGAAGGATGGAATCTTCATTCATCAAACCAAGTACACCAAGGAGTTCTTTGAAGAAGTTTGGCATGGAAAATAGCACTAAGAATTCAACTCCTATGAGTACAAGCATCGATTGGATGAAGATAAAGAAGGCAAAGATGTTGATCGGACATTGTATGAGAAGGATGATAGGCGATCTCATCAGACTCACCGCCAAAGAGACTGATATATCCTTTCTTTGTAGGTGTTTGTGCAAGATTTCAATCCAAACCTAAAGAAAGTCATTTAGGTGCAGTTAAGAGAATTCTCAAGTATCTTAAAGAGACTTTGGGAGTAGGGTTATGGTATTCCAAGGAAGGAAGCTTCAAAGTAATATCCTACTCAGATTCTCGATTATCTTTGGATGCAAGATTGATAGAAAAAGCACCTCAGGAACACAATCGCTTAATGGGAAATAGACTGGTCTCCTGGTTTAGCAAGAAATGCAATTCTATTTCAACTTCCACTCTTGAAAGTGAATACATTGCAACCGGAAGTTCTTTGTGCACAAATACTATGGCTAAGACAACAATTAGGGGATTATGGAATTGAAGAAAGGAAATTCCAATCATGTGTGACAACACAAGTGCAATTGCAATCACGAAAAATCTGTTTTGCACTCAAGAACCAAGCACATTGATGTGAGACATCATTTTATAAGAGATCATGTTGAAAAGAAAGATGTGGTGGTTCTATACATTCCTCTTCAAGATCAACTTGTCGATATTTTCACTAAACCACTTGACAAAGAAAGATTTGCTAAATTAAGGACCGAACTTGGAATATTAAAGATTGACTGATATTCAAAGAATGTCTTCGAATTCACCAAGGGGATTAGTCTTTGCTATGTTGGGTGAGCTCACTTAGCAGATTAGTCATTGGTATCAACAATTCCATGTACTTATGTTTGGACAATTGAGCAAATGAGGTTGCCAAGGGATTGGTCTTTGTCATGTTGGGTGAGCTCACTTGACGGATCGATCATTGGTATTAAACTTCATCTTGTATTATCAATTGAACAAAACAAGAAGAAAACAAGGATCGTGAGAGTACTATTATCGCCCAGTCAGTCTTGAAGCCTACTTATCGCCAGACTGGCGAGGGCACCTCACTTTGAGGTTTACCCTGCTGGAGGGAACTTTACTCAGTCAAAGTTATTTAGGTCAAAAAGCAGTTTGGCGGGATATTTATTCTATCTTTTATTACCATAGTTAAACCATCCAACGGTTACAAACGTTATGGAGGAGTAATGGGCCACGTGTCAACACAGCATTTAATCAGATTTAATCGTGGTTACCTCAATGTACGTGCAGTGACAGTATCAACTACCCACTGTCTATAAAATCAGACTGTTATACAGCAGTTTCTCCACTTGCAATTTCTGCTTTATCTCTGCCAATTCTACATCGTGTGTACACAGATTTGAGAGCAATTCTTCCTCATCTTTTTCTTATTTCAATGGCGGAAAGAGTTGAAGTTCAAATCGAATCAAGCCAAAGTGTAAGAGGCTATGTTGTTGATGCAAACAGAACGGAACTGGCCATTAATATAGGTCGAAGAATAAGAAGGTTTGCAGGCCTGGAGAACAAACTCAACATCAGATTAGAAACGATATCATACACCAATGTTATTGATTTCTGGAAGAATATTGTTATAGAAGAAGGAACTGAAGCATTCAAAACCATCGTGAATGGTGAGGAGCTTGTAATCTCCTCCAATCTGAGAGAGAAGTGTTTGGTTTTGAAGAAGTTGTTGATGGTTCGATCAATCCACGAAGCTATGGGATTGGACAAGATGGCTTTTGTAGATCGATCAAGACAGATGCAACTATCAAATCGATGCAGCATCAACGCAAAAACATTGGTAATGAATACAAATCTGAAAGCAAGCTCATTGCAAAGAACATACTTGGGCTAGTTGGCGTTATGGATACTCTATCGGGACCCAAGATAGAGCGATGATTATCATTTGCGAAGCATGAAATTTGATTGGGGAGGTTATTTCATTCATTATATGAAGAAAGTAGCCAAGGAGGACAAATTAAAGAAAACGAAATCAAAGGCCTTACCCCTAGGTTTGATGGTTCGAGACTCTGCTTTGAATCATCCTGGAGGTTCCCGACCTTGAACCGCTTGACATAAATCACCCGGATACAAGAAGGAGATTGATCATGCGATTCTGGACTAGATGATGATGAAGAGGTTGGCCGGAGAGCCTGCGGTGATAATGATGATGGAGATGACGGTGATGCTTTGGTGGTGGCGAGTTCAAAGAAACTAAGAAGATATCCATCAAACTGCCGCACCAAAGAAAATCTGGCTGGAAAGAGAAAGAGTGCTGATGTTAGGAAGATTACGAAACCTTGAAATCAAAGAGAACAAGAAAGGAAACAAAGACAGATCGGCCGAGTCTGGCCGAGGTCAAGTGGAGGTTCTGACCTGCTGCAGTAGGTGCAAGAAGAAGAATCATTGTTGAAGTTCGACAAAACAACGAAAGAAGATAGTAGAAAGAGAAAATCTCTTGGGACATGATGATGATGATGATGAACCCCTATCCAAGAGGATGAAGGAGGTTGTCAAAAAGAAGAAGTATGGCAAAGGAAAAGAAATGAGAATCTTGGAAAAACAAAAAGTCCAAGAAGAGGCGTCAGTAGAGAAGAAGAAGAGGTTTGTGAGGTGAGCCCTTAACTATTATTCCACCGGTTGTAATCGGTGATTCCTCACCCGATGAGGTTATTAAGTCTCATGAAGTGAACAGGTTGTTGTTGAGCAATCTGTTGAAGAATCACAAAGATCATCTGCACTGCAGCCTCTTTGTAGAAGATGTTATTGGTGAATCTACCGAAGCCGCACAAAGTTGTTGTTGAGCAATCTGTTTGAAAAACCACAAAGAATCTATCAACTCTTTGTGGTAGTTGAAGAGGTGATTGAAGACTTGATTGAAGACCCTGCAAGTTTGGCAATAGTTCAGGGGGAAGAGCAGTCTGCTGCTAACCCTGCTGATGAGCATGTGAGTCAAGGGGAATCAAGTGTGATACAGATGGAAGTAGTAGGTACAACTACATAATCACAGCAACCTGCTGACTTTCAAACATCTGTAGAAGAGACCATGAGTCTGCTTGTTGGAACCTTTGGAGGTCAACAAGCTACCAAGCTTTACTCCCAGAGATCTTTCATGCCCTTTGAGAGGCATGTGAAAGAGAGGAAGAAAACTGAAGATTATGTGGATCCCAAACTTCAGCAAATTGCTGATTATTTTCAATGGAAGTTTGGTTTCTACAAGAAACAAAAGCCAGCTGCTGAACCTATGACTGATTTTGAGGAATGGGCTTTTAACAAGTTGGGAGTGGAGAACTTGCTGGATCTGGTTGATACCTCCCTGCTGCAATCCAGACTGATGGATCTATTTGATGAGCAACAGAAGGAGGAGGGTATTAAGTTCAGAGATCCAAGAGATGGAGATGATGATTCTTCCTCATCATCTGACTCCAGAGGAGATTTCCCCTCCGGACCAGGAGGAAGCAGTGGGACTGCATTGATAAATGAACCTTCTGCACAACAGTCCACTGATATTGGTAAGTCTGCTGAGGGCCAGCAGACTGGAGAAATGGATGAGGATCTACAGGATCTCACCTTGGATGATCTTGAAGCACTAATCAATGAAGGAATCACTTTGAGTGCTGGTAGGCTAGTTGATGAATCTGCTACATTTCATGTTGTAGAGCCTGCTGGACAACCTGAAGATGAACAGATTGTTGATTTGGATCAAGAAAAGGCCACTGACTTTAGTGAACCAAGTGCTAGTTCTGAGGAATCCATTGAATATCAAAGTGGATTTGACTTTGAAGGGATTCTCACCAAAACTGCCATAACTCTGACCAAGATTGGTCATGCTGAAGGTTTCCAAGTGGATAATACCAATATCTTTAATCCACAGGAAATTGAAGAGGAGGTACAAAGTTCTTTGGAGTACAAACAAACTGGACAAAGGTTGAACAGAGGCAGCAGTCACTGAGTCTCAAACAACACTGGACACAGTTGGAACAAACTTTGGGTTTGGAGGAAACCCTGCTTTGTTGATGAGGCTGTTTGTAGTGGAGCCTTCGGAGCCAAGACCACTTTGTAGGAAGGATAATCAATGAGGCTCTTTGGTGTTAATCAAGAAGAACAATTTCTTTGGATTATGACTACAAATGATGAAGAATTTCAAATTTTGGACAAGAAGAAGTTCTTTGAGGAACCTGCACAAGATCCAGTCATGGAAGACATTCTTGGTGCAATGGTTGAGGAAGGACCTCCCCCTGCTGGGAGAGATTTGAGTAAAGCAATGGTCATCAGTAGACAACAGGCACAATATAGAGTTGAGGAGCCTGCTGATGGACCTACTGATAGTAGAATGACTAGTGGAGTGCCAATTGAAGTTGTCAATGAGTTAAGAACTGTAAGAAATGACATGCAACAGTTAAGAACTCAATTGGACAGGCAAGAACAGAGATTTGAAGAACTGATGAAGATGGTAAATGATAACAGACAATCTACTGATACAGTTGCTTCAAACTTTGCATCTACTCAAAATGCTATGAATGATTTGATACTAGATGTCAAGGGTATCAAAGTTGGAAATAAAGCCAAAGACAAGTCTCTAAAAGACCAACTTATTTCTATACATGAGAAACTTGACAAGCTTGTCAAGCTCCTAAACTTGCCGAGCTGGTCACGCCGCACAACAACTGCTATGCCCGATCCCAAACTCACCGAAAGGATCAACAGATTTGGAGGAGACATTGCAATCTAGGATCACTACCATTGATACTAGAACTGGAACCATGGAAGGCCAATTGCATAGAGTGATTGTATCACGGAGGAGGTATTCATGGCCTCATCTCCCGCTTTGTTGATAATGTCACTAAGGGGGAAGAGGGCAAATCAGCTGTAGCAAAGGAGGCTGCAAGACTCTTTGCACAGAAAAGATGGATTGATGATACAAATGCTTTCAGGAGACCTGCACCTGGCAGAGTTCAACTCACTGATGATCTCCTGTCACAATACAAGAAAGAATTTTATAACAGAAGGAGACCTTACCATGATATGGGATTTCATGAAGGCCTTAACTCTTTCTTGAGTTTGAAATTTTGGGAAGCAAGAGTCAAAGCTCTAAGGGCAAACAACAGAAGTAGAAGGAGTAGCAGAGGTGAGAAGGTGCTACCTATTACAAAGGCAAATGACTCACTGGATGAATTCAAGGAGTCAGATATGAGGTTTGGATTCAGAGTGAATGACATCAATCTTGTCTGCTCAAGCATGGAACTGGTGGAAACAAGTCAATTCTTATATTGATTTTACACTAATTGAGAATGTATGGATGAGTCAAATGATAGAAGAGATCGAGCCTATCAAGAGCAAGTGAGAAGGCTAGAAGAGAAAGAGAGAAGAGACAGATGAATCGATATTTACATTATTTTATCTTTCTTGATGCTAGATCAGTAATATCATGTGAACAAATATTTATAATGAGAAATGACTGAATTTGTTCTGTTTTTGTTTTTATCTTTTGCTTTGCTGATTAGGTGAGGGTAGTGGCATCATCACCAAAAGGGGGAAATTGTTGGACTTATTTCTTAGTTTTGATGATGAGTGCCATACTAGTCATTATAGTGCAAAGGCAAAAAGATGTTTAGATAAAATGTATAGGTTTATTAGAGTTTGATTCATAAATAGGTTTGATCAAACAAGCATCGTAAAAGGTCACGATCGCTTATCGCCAGATGGTCTAGGTCGATGGGGTAGATAGGTCGATGGCTGGTGCGAACTCTTGGCAAGACCCAAGGCCGAGGGTTCAAACTCGATTAATGAAGGCTAAGGGATCAAACTTAGTAGTTAAAGTCAAGGATATGGAATCGATTTTAGGCAAGTCCAGTGATGACCTAAACCGATTACATATGCCTTAATAATAGAAAGGTCTAAGTTCCACAAGTTGGATGATGTTTGGAACTTGGTTATATTTTAAAATGATGTTATCTAACTTCACAAATAAAAGTTAGATAAAAGTAATCAGCTGCATTCTATTTTACAAACAAATAAGATGTTCAAGAGATCGATTGGTATTACAATGATGATGAACCTGCTGATATATACCTCGATTAATTCAAGATTATTGGAAGGTTACATGGATAAGAACAGCCAACTACCTCTGACTTATCAAGCAAATCAAAGGCTGAGATTAAAAAGACGTTGGGATGATCCATATTTTTATCCATTGGATACAAGTCAAAGGGTGGGCAGATTGCCTTTGTCAAAAGTAATCTGACGATTGTCGATCCTATGAATAGTGACAGAATCGCAATGATGGGACAAAAACAAGGAACAGTCACATTTGAATTTCAAATTCAAGTCACATGCATTCCTACCTATAAATAGAAGACTTTCAACTCAGAAAAGGATGATGAATTTTTGGGATAAACTTTAAGTGACAATCTCGAAATGAAGAACACCTGCTTGAACTTCTTGAGCTTAAGGTCATTGATCTAGTTATTTTCTTCAAGTGCATTACGTGTTCAAGCTACATCAAGCATACACACTTGAAGACGCAAGTCGTTGATTATATCATCCTAATCAAGCTGCTTTGAATCGAATCATTTATTTGATTCATTCTTTATTTTATAAAGAACCTCTTTGAAGACAAAGAAGCATCTGTTAGGTGTGAAAGACTGTTGGTTTGTGGTGGAGCCGGTGAAGAGGCAATTCTACCCTTCAAGGACCAAGTGGAAGACTCAGGAGCGACAATCCTACTGCTCCCGATTTTAGCTTGTGAAGCCATAGTTATTGGTGAAGGACAAGCAACCTAGGATTCTTTGTAACAGATAACTCAAAGATCACTAGTGAATTTCCTCCAACATCACAGAGAAGAGTGGGCGTCTGAGGATTACATCACCGGAACCACTATAAAAACACCCTACTTACTTTCTGCTTTTACTTTACGCACTTATTTTTATTTCACTCATCAACCCATCGAATCTAGCAACCGAAATCACACACTTGCACTCATGAGTATCTAATACTTAGTATCATATTTGACAACAAGTAACAAGGCTTAATTTTGATATTATTCATTGCACAAATTCAAAGAAATCGAATCGTCAATGAGACTCACATTTATCGCCACCCCTCATCGAAGTCTCAAGAGACTCTGAAGTATCGCAGATTCTTGAAGTTGCGAAATTGTTAACTCCAAAGTTTTAAGTGTTAAGTTTATTCACCCCCCCTCTAAACTTAACCAAAGCCTTTTCAAGGGACCAACACTTACTAATGGTCTTCCGCCAACACAGGGTTAGATTATGGCCGACGTCTTCCTCATGCAGATTTCTACAAGAAACAAGGTAATTTTTTGTTCACTAATCTTACATTTTCTATATGCTTCTGCTTTTGCTGTTAAAGATACCGTAAATTGGTTTTCAAAGAAATGGAGGGATGCTTGGTTTTCAAAGAAATGGAGGGATGCTTGATTACATTTTCTTTTTCTTACTTTCTCTGTAATCACTTGCTTAATTAATTACTTGAACAAAGATAAAGATAATCAATTAATGGGGTACTTTGTATATGCAGCTATTCATCGAAAGATGCAGTCTTGGAAGGAGGGATACCATTCAATAAGGCAAACAACGGGTTGAACATGTTCGATATATTAGGTAAAAGCCCGATTTGAATGGATATTCAATCGAGCAATCGCAATGATCTGCACTTATAATGAGAGAGGTCCTTCAAGTTTACAAAGGCTTTAATGATGACAATGTTAAGAACCTTCTTGATGTCGGTGGCGGGTTGGGTCGACCATTAATCTTTGTGATTTCTAAGTATCCACATATTCATGGGATCAATTTTGACTTGCCACATGTTGTCAGCAATGCCCTGCTTATCCTGGTATGAGAACATCTTTCAATAAAACTACAAATATATGATACAAGTATGTATATACTATGGAAATGCAATAATATGTAACACTGTTTGTTTTATAGGAGTGGAACATGTTGAAGGAGATATGTTTAAACAAGTACCAAAAGCAGATGCTATCATACTCAAGGTTGGTGTTTTCTTTTACCCTTTGCATATTCATAATAAGGACATTTTATTCGCACGAGCCCGGATCCTCTACTGCAGTGATCATCTTGAATTGTGTTTCTTATATATGTCTAAACTAAGCTTATTATCTACTCTTTCTTTTTACAGTACATACTGCATGATTGGTCAGATGAATCCAGCATGAAACTACTTGAGAATTGTTGGGAAGCATTACCAAAGGATGGAAAAAGTGATAGTAATAGAAATGATACTACCAGAAGTTCCAACAACAGAGATTGAATCAAGAAATGCATTTACAGGTGACATTCTCATGCATTGTAATACGTTTGAATGTTTAGAAGGTTCATGTCTTCTCACTCAAATATGGTTCTTCTTCTAATGCTTGAAACATCGATCATGAGCTCCTGAAATCGTTCTTTCTTTTTTTTGACAGCCACACACTGATGCAAGATATTCTGAGCCTACTGTTGGGAAGCTTCTTCTGAAATCTAGCGGATTGTTTGTGGATGACTATATGTATTGGATATGTGTCATTGCACTCTTCGCATTTTCTTTTATCTTCAATACTTTCTTCATTGCAGCGCTCACTTACCTGGATCGTAAGTTCTGATTTACAAACATTATACATGACTGCAAATTTTTACATTCACATTTTGATTAGTTTATGGTATTTGTTTGCAGCTTTTCAGGAATCTAAACCTCTTAGTGTTGAGGAAGATAATAAACAGAAGAAAATTGAGTGTACTACTCCAAGTATGGAACCTTAACTATGTTACAGTCAAAAAAAAAATGGATGCCTCCTAATATGGAAATACCTGTTCATTGTTAGAGGTTTGAACTTTGTCATACATTACACTTTTCTTTTAAGTTTTAAAGTGAAAACTATGAATTTACAAATGATTCCAGAAGTACTATTGTTCAAAGCAGAACAAACGTCGAAAACACCATCCAGTTCAGTTTACATGTACCGATCAGACCTCATTTAATCATATTTTGATTATCTTATTAATCATATTTTGTTAGCGATTTTTCTTTTAAATTTTAATGCTTTGTATTTTGAAAACACCATTAGTTCAGTTTACATGTACCGATCAGACCTCATTTAATCATATTTTCATTATCTTATTAATCATATTTTGTTAGCGATTTTTCTTTTAAACTTTTAATGCTTTGTTTTTGTTACATTGTTTATATAATTGTTAAGGGTTACAACTCAGGTTGGAGGCCGAGAATTTTAATGGTCATCTGAAATTTGCAGAGCATCATTAAGTCTTATTTCAATGTCTACGAGAAATGGTTCTCGTGTTCGGCTTCTTCTTTTTCTTTTTATAGATTCTTTTTACATTTTATCAAAGTTGACTTGGTGATGTGAAATAGTTGTATCAAGATGAACATTTGTGTTCATGGTGACCAGGGTGTGTTGGCATGTTTCCAATCTGAATCGGTTGCTTTTGTAATGGTACGCAGTGATAATCTCAATACAATATTGATGAGTAATAATTTTAATCTAGCACAATTGCACAAGCATCTGAATTTATGCACATTTCCTTTGCGAATGACTCACCATATATTCTCGCATCTGATTAAGATTATGAACTCAGTAAAGCTATAATGGATCGGACGCATTCAACAGAAATGTTGGCACGTCCATTGTTTGCTACCAAGGATTTCTTCTGCTTCCTGGCTGCATATCCCGCCAGAATAATACAGTTGAGGGACGCCATTCACGACAAAGAAGTAGACACGGTTGCCGTCGGGATTGGGTAGGATCCTAAGGGTCGTCACAGTGCAAGCAAATAACATATTGTGGATTTTCTTGGTTTACTTATCTATCAAGTTGACCATTCATGCTACTCCGTTCTCTGCGAGGTAACTAAATAAATGACTACATACATTCCTACTTGCCTATGACGGTGTATTTTTCATTGTACCTCCCCTTCTGTTTTATACATTCCTATTCAGAATATTTAATGAGAGAGTCAGAAAACAATAGCATGTTTCAATTGTTTTAAGCCTTCAGTTTTCTTCTAGGATTGACCACAAATTTGATGTGATGTATGCTAAGGGCTTTTTTTTTCCTCATCGGTACATTGGTGAGTATGCAAATGTGCACTTTAGCATACCTAGAGAGAGTCTTAAAAGTTGTATTTTGAACTACAAACGAGAATGGAAATCGATTTGCATGCTCGAGAGGTAACAAATTAGTTATTTAAAGCAGTTAAGCCAATTCGATGTCACGTATCATTCATGTGCTAATTGCTTTTGCATTTATTTTTCTTCCTTGCACTGATGGCGAACATTTCTTCGGTTTATTTATTTATTTATATGCATGTCATTCTTTGTGAAAGTAGTTGTAATACTTTGTCAGCTTCTGTTTCCTTCCATAAGTTATTGTCTTTATGATTTTAAATCACTCACTTAGGTGGGTGACTATTCTCTAATACAAATTGACCTTCCCTTTCATTCCTTTTATTGTCTAGATGATTTTAAAGCATTTACTTAGATGTGTATTAGCATATGATACACATCCCAAAGTGTTAAAACAGTCTAGCATGTCATTCTTTGTGATATATGAATGCTTTCCTTTTTTGATTCAAAAGTTTACGGTTAAAATTCATTCAGTTGTGTCTCCATATTGTTTTTTTATGTTATTATTATAGGAATTGTTGCTAACTAATTCGAAAGTGAAGAATTTCAAATAAATATAGCATCAAAGAGATTGACAAGAGTAGAGTTCAATCTAATGATCAGGAAGCTTTCTCAAACCCCATTTCACAAGATCGTGGAGCACATGCAAGAGAAAAACGACATGAGACATGTGAAAGGAATATATAAAGCTAAAGAAAGGCCAAGTAATGCTATGACCTAGGAGCACCAATTTAGTAAGTGGCTCGAGCACGGGCACATAGTCCTCAGAAGTTTACTATGAAGGTGTGCTCATAGATTACATAATTGATATGTATAGCTAGGTGTAATGAAATATCTTTGTGGGTAGATGGAAGAGCCAAATAAATGGCTGTTAAAATGACGAATAAATGGAACCTAACAAAGGAATATATGAAGTTTCGGATTCCAATAGAGTTAACTATTCAGCATCATCACAAAGACATTTGGCTTCCGCCAATGATGTGAAGTTCGAAAGAGCATCAAGGTCTTCGTTTCTTCAGCAATGTACAACGTCGGATTTGTTTGTTTGTTTGTTGTTGTTTTTTTCACCAACCGTTGTTGAACTCTTAAAGTTTTAGACATAAATGTGTCCAACGACTTGCATAATGTGGAATCATCATCACAACATACTTTTTGTAAAATTTAAACTATATACATGTAAAACCGAAAAATAATTATTATAAATGTATCATTACATGTACATTCATAGGGAGAGCTTCTTAGCTTTCACTAGAGTAAGCTTAATTAAAATCATTACGTATTAGTTAATATACAAAAATGATGAGACTAATAGTAATGACTTATGAGCTTCACATCTCCAAGCCAAGGAAATGAATATAAAAAAATGACCAGATTAGTAATTGTGGGCTTCACATCACCCTAATTATTTTTAGGTTTTACTTTCTTCTGTGCATCGCACGGGTTTCCTACTAGTATATATATATATATATATATATATATATATATATATATATATATATGGGGGAGTCAATTTAACCCAATTACCCGTAATTTTGACCCAAACCCGGAAATTGACCAGGCCCCTTCCCCATATAAACACGTTTAAAAGAAAGGAAAAAAAAAAAACTAATCAATCAATTAATCTTCAAAATCTTTTTTAAAACTAATCTCCATTATCTCAATAAATTTACACCACGATCAATTCTATCTCATTATCTACCCTCTCACTCCCGTAGCACCCCACTCTCCCATTTCTATCCCATTCTCAGTAAACCTCATCTCATTCTCATTTCTCCCAATCGAGTTAAAATTGCCATCACTACTCTTCTTTTATTCCATGTTTTTTTCCCGATGAATATGTTTCTTGAGATTGTTCAACATCTTGAAGGGCACTTTTCCGACTCAATCGAAACAATCCATTTTGCTAAACCTTAAGACGAAAAGGTTGGTTTTTTTTCATGTTTTTTCGGTCATAGAATTTTTCATTGATATCTTAGATCAATACAAGTCAACTTATTTTATTTTATTTTTAAATAGCACTTCAATTTCATGGTCTAATGTTTCGAGTTAAAATTGCCATCGCTACTCTTCTTCTTATTCAATCACTTTTTCTCGATGAATATGTTTCTTGAGGTTGTTCAACATCTTGAAGGGCACTTTTCCGATTGAATCGAAACAATCCATTTTGCTAAACCTTAAGACGAAAATGTTGGTTTTTTTCATGTTTTTTCGGTCATAGAATTTTTCATTGATATCTTAAATCAATACAAGTTACTTTATTTTATTTTATTTTTAAATAGCACTTCAATTTCATAGTCTAATGTTTCGAGTTAAAATTGCCATCACTACTCTTCTTCTTATTCAATCATTTTTCCTGATGAATATGTTTCTTGAGGTTGTTCAACATCTTGAAGGGCACTTTTCCGACTGAATCGAAACAATCCATTTTGCTAAACCTTAAGACTTTAAAGGTTGGTTTTTTTTAATGTTTTTTCGGTCATACAATTTTTCATTGATATCTTAGATCAATACAAGTTACTTTATTTTATTATATTTTTAAATAGCACTTCAATTTCATGGTCTAATGTTTAAAGAATGTTTATGCTTCTCCTCCTCTTTGATTTCTTTCACATTCACTATTTTAGAATAATTAAAATATAGCCATAAAATAATTAATAAGAAATAAGAAATTAATTAAATCCTAAAAACAAGATTTCACAAAAATCCTTGAGCTTTTCAAAAAGAATATTTCCTTGATTTAATTAAAATATAAAATACAAAATTTATAAAATTTATTTAAAAAAAATCAAACATGATCTCCTAAAATAAACGAAATCTAAAAAATAAAACTCTTCCTAAAAAACAAAAACTAAAAAAAAACCTTGATTTAATTAAATACAAAAAAAATATAACCATAAAATAATTAAAAAATTTCCTTAATTAAAAGTACGTGGTAAATGTAAAACGAAGTTAATTAAAATCTAAAAAACGAAATCTTAAAAAAGTCGCAGAGATTTAAAAAAAAAACCTTGATTTAATTAAATTATAAAAATACGAAATTAAACAAATTTATAAACAAATCAAACAAGATCTCTGAAAATTGAAATATTTAAAAAAAATCCCCTTGATTTAATTAAATAAAAAAAAGGAATTAATAGAATTTATGTGCAATCCTTTAAAATATTTACACAGTGATAGCATATTAATAGCGTGTGATTTCATAATAATAGCATATTTATAGCGTTTATACTAAAATCAATTTAATAATGAATCAAAAATGGAACTCAGCGTATTAGAAAAAATAAAAACCGACTCTTAAATAAAACCGGCAAAAAAGATTTAAAAATACAAAAAATACAAAATCAGTGAATTTATTGCAAAATAGAAAATATCTCCCGGTCCCAAGCATTAAATCCAGAAAATCTGCCAGCAAATAAAAAAAAACCCAGGAAAAAAAATTTAAAAAAATAAAAAATCAATGAATTCATTGAAAAATCGAAAATCTCTCACCAATTTAAATAAAAAAAATCGCCCCACACGTAATAAAATCTGCCAGCAAATTAAAAAAACCAGGCATTAATAGCGTTTATATTCAAATCAATTTAAAATTGCCTCTTTGAAAAAACGTCAAACGTAACTTTAAAAAACCGCCTCTTTAGGAAAATAGTAAAATGCAAATTTAAAAAACAGACTCTTTAGAAAAAACCACTCTTAAAAAAATATGGTTAAATATTTCACATTAATAGAATTTATGTGCAATCTTCTAAAATATTTACACAATGATAGCACATTAATAGCGTGTGATTTCACAATAATAGCATATTAATAGCGTTTATACTGAAATCAATTTAATAGTGAACCAAAAATGGAAGTCAGCGTATTAGAAAAACATATAAACCGACTCTTAAATAAAATCGGCAAATAAATCCGGATAAAAAAAATTTAAAAAATATAAAATTTATTGCAAAATCAAAAATCTCTCCAGGTCCCAAGCATTAAATCCGGAAAATCTGCCAACAAATAAAAAAAAACCCGGGAAAAAAATTAAAAAAATACAAAATCAATGAATTTATTGCAAAATTGAAAATCTCTCACCAAAAAAAAAATTGTCCCACACGTAATAAAATCTGCCAGCAAATTAAAAAAACCAGGTAAGGTAGGGTGGTGGGTAGGGTAAGTGGGGTGGTGGTGGTGGGTAGGGTAGGGTAAGGGGTGAAGTGGTGGGTAAGGTAGGGTAGGTAGGGTAAAGTAGGTTGGGGTAGTGGGTAAGGTAAGGTAGGGTGGTAGGGTAGGGTAGGATGGTGGGTAGGGTAGGGTGAAGTGGTGGTTAAGGTAGGGTTGGGGAGGGTTGAGGAGGTTAGGATATGTTGGGGTAGTGGGTAAGGTATGGTATGGTGGTGTGGTGGGTAAGATAGGGTAAAGTGGAATGGTGGATAGGGTAGGGTTGGGTGGTGGTAGGGTACGGTGGGGTGGTGGGTTGGTTAGGATAGAGAATGATAGGGTGGCGGGAAGGTAGGGTGGTATGATGAGTAAGGTAGAGTAGGGTAGGGTTGGGGTGGATGAAAGTAAAGTAGGAAATGGGTAAGGTAGGTAGGATGTCGAGGGTAAGATATGGCGATATCTGGTAGGGTAGGATAGGGTGGTGGGTAGGGTATGATTGTGGTGGGTAGGCAGTGGCGGATCCAGAAATAATGTTCAGCGGGGTCCGTAAATTTTTTTCTAAGTAAATAATTTTTTTCACGGGGTCTGAAATATTTTTCTAAAGGTAAAATGTAAATTATTCTTATCCCTATAGCTAGTATGGATCCGCCATTGTGGGTAGAGGGGGGTGGGAAGAGAGGTAGGGTGCAATGGGGTATGGCGTAGACTACCCACCCCTTCGCCTATATCTTACCTTATGAACCATATCATTCTCTACTCAAGCCAACCTTAATTCACTGCATTGCTCTATCAATCACTCAATATGTCATCTTTTATATAATTTGTTTAATTTCAATCCTGCATATTCTATTCAATTCAATTCTCACAGAACAAATATGCCAATTGAATCTTCTTTTCATCCTTCAAAAAATTCTTCTATTGAAATATACGTTCTCCCGTGCAATGCTAAAAGCAAGCAGTAATATAACCACAATTATTGGCATCAGTATAACTTTTGGACATGTTGTGTGGTCTGTTTTTGACTTTATCTGAAGGTAATAACATTGTTATACGTCCCCGTGCAATGCACGGGTTTATGACTAGTATATATAATATAGAGGAAGGAATTTATCCCAATTACCTGTTTTGACCCGTTCCAAACACGCTCCAAATCCGTAAAATATGCAACAAAAAAAAAAAAACCTACACAAAATTCGGCCACGCTAAAATAGGGTTGTAAGCGAACCGAGCTACCCGTGAGTAGCTCGAGATCGGCTCGAATCAAAACCCGACTCGATTCGGTTTAAATCAGCTCGAATTCAAATTCGACTCGACTTGAAGATTAAACGCTCGATACTCGAGCAACGCAATGCTCGACTCAACTACTCGCGAGCAAGCTCGAATATATATTCATATAGGCATATATGAATATTTATACACATATATATATATATATATATATATATATATATATATATATATATATATATTATAAATATGTTTATGTATCTTTATATATGTAATAAATGTAATTATGACATCAAATTCTATTGTTTTCGTTGATTTTATATCATTTGTCAATAAAAAAACTTTGCATTAATAATCTAGTTTAGGACTCAATAAATTAGTCTTTGCATCTTAAATAAGAAAATTCGTATAATAACCATCCAAAATGACATTTTTTTTTTCTATTACCATGTGATAATTTAAATTATTTTTAAGTTATGTTTTATAACCTATTAGACTCGATAAACTCATCTCATATAATAACCTATTAGGCTCGAGTTTGTAAAACTTCATTCAATCTCAGCTCGAGTTCGAGTTCGAAATACTCGTACTCGAACTGGATAATATTTTAAAATATTTGACTCGTTTAGAGCAATACACGATTCGACTTGGCTCGTTTACACCCTACCCTAAAATATGAAGAAAAAAAAACCTACCATATAATTACAAAATTCGGCTACCCTAATTAGAAAAATCAATTAAAATTTGATTCCCCTAATAAATACCCTATCTATATATATTTCATTTCCCAATTTTTCCCAAACTCACATTCATCTCATTTCATATTAGAAAATCCGACTACCCTAATTACAAAAATCAATTAAAATTTGATTCAACTATTTCATTGGCATCTCACTTCATTCAACCATTGCAAGGTATGATTTCCCAATCTTGGCCATGCTCGCATTGATCATCTCATTTCATATTAGAAATGTTTTTGGAGATTTGTGTTTTAAATTTATTTGTACATATTTATGTTAGTTTTTTTAGAGTTTAAGCTGAAAATCAAATTGTTAATATTTTTAGGGTTTAAGTTGAAGATCATATTGTTAGCGTTTAGACTAAATTTTTGTTATTTTTTCAAATAAGAAAATTACAAAAATTCGGCTACCCACTATCCAGGTAAGAGTATCATACTTCCGTCAAACATTCCATTGGCATATTCATCTCATTTCAATTAAAATTTCATTTCCCAATCTTTCCCAAACTCACATTCATCTCATTTCATATTAGAAAATCTGGCTACCCTAATTACAAAAATCAATTAAAATATTTTTTGTTATTTTATAAAAAAAAATGGTGGATTTTTTTAAATGTTTTTTCTTTTGTCGTTCTTTATATGTAATTGATTTGTGCAGACATCTAGCTCCGTGCAAGGTACGAATTTTTTGGATTTGCGTTTTACCCTAATTACAAAAATCAATTAAATATTTTTTGTTATTTTTTCAAATAAAAATTGGCGGATTTTTTTTAAATATTTTTTCATTTATCGCTCTTTATATGTAGTTGATTTGTGCAGACATCCTGCTCTGTGCAAGGTACGAATTTTTAGATTTGCGTTTTTTTATTTGTCCATAACTTTGTTATTTTTTTAGGGTTTAAGATTGAAAATCATATTGTTAGGGTTCAGGCTGAAAATCATTTTTCCGTAAAATATGCAACAAAAAAACAAAAAAAACAAAAACGTACCATAATTGCAAAATTCAGCTACCCTAAAATATGGAAGAAAAAAACCTAAACAAAATTAGGCTACCCTAATTAGAAAAATCAATTAAAATTCGATTCCCCTAATAAAAACCCTATCTATATATATATTTCATTTCCCAATCTTTCCCAAACTCACATTCTTCTCATTTCATATTTGAAAATCCGGCTACCCTAATTACAAAAATCAATTAAAATATCTTTTTGTTATTTTTTCAAATAAAAAATGGCGGATTTTTTTAATACTTTTTCTTTTGTCGTTTTTTTATATGTAGTTAATTTGTGTAAACATCTAGCTCCGTGCAAGGTATGAATTTTTGGATTTGCGTTTTAATTTTATTTGTACATATTTTTGTTATTTTTTTAGGGTTTAAGATTGAAAATCATATTCTTAGGGTTTAGGTTGAAAATCAAAATTATTAGTCAAATACAAAAAAAGTAAAAACTTATTACCTCAAAATAACTACTTACAATTCACACTAATTACAAATATACAATCACAAATTAATACTTACACTTCACAATAATTCTAAAATTTTTGGGTGTAATATAATAGTTGATTAAAATCAAACCTACCATAATTGCAAAATTCGGCTACCCTAATATGGAGTAAAAAAAAACCTATAGAAAATTTGGCTACCCTAAATTATGAAGAAAAAAAAACCCCTACCATAATTACAAAAAAAATTATCAACTAAACATGATACAATAATTGTTGAACGAAAAATTGGAATAATTTAAAATATAGACTGAATATTTAATTTAATATAAAATATTCTCTACATCCCTATAAATTAGCCATCCAAAAAATGTTCTTATTACAAAATTTGATTTTCTACTAAACAACCTCTCACACCAATCTCACTATGATGGCCAAATTATAGTCAACCAACTTTAACCGGCAGAGTACCGGGTCGGTTGTACTACAATAGCGAGCAAGGTCGTATCCCACGAGGAATTGGCCAAGTACCACAACCACTTTTGTATCTAGTTTAGGCTCACAAATATTGGTGGAAGTAATTAACTATAGCTAAGAACATAAAAATGATGACTTTAAAATATATGAATAAATGAATAGCTAAATTATGGTTAAACCTACCAGCCAACCAATAGTTTCTAATGAATATGTTGTGAGTGCAATCTCCTATACTGGTCTCTAGGCGCTAATACCATAACCTAGTTACCCTATATTCGGTTCAACAGTCCCCTCTATGGGATTTAATTGACCTACTATGATTAAAACAATGAGACGCTCCGCATCCACCGAGTTCACGGCTTAGCTAGAAAAACCTTACTAAGAAACAGGCTGCGAAAAACTCGACTAGTTCGTGCATGGCAATCCTAAAATTTTAGTTCGCACACTCACTCGCAAAATACATTTATAGAGTTCGTGTGTAAAATCATGAATCAAGTGATCAGTTTAATTCAAGCATTAAGATCAAATTTTAGGACACAATAATTCAAAAGATTTAATTTTAAGCCCTACTCATCCCTAGATCATCATTTAGGCATCAATTTCGTTATTCCATCACATAATTTAGCTATAAAAAATCTAGCTACACATAATAACAAGAACGAAACAAGAAATCATAATTAATTGGGAAGAAAACATGATAAAAGATAAGAACAATAAATTACCAATAACGTAGAAGCAATCTACCAATTGGTTTGTCAATCCAAAGTGAAGAAATCGCGAAAAGAAACTAATAATCGTAGCAATTTGATGGAAGAAATTTAACCTAAATCTAGAGTTTTGGAGGAAGGAAAATCTAAAAAACTGAAAAGAAAATTATTGTATGAAGTTGTGGTGAAAATTTGACATAATTTGGCTTTTATATAGGCCAAATTCGACCCAAAATAGCGGAAAACTCGGAAATTCGCGACTGCTGACGTCATCCAGCGCATTGCTGACGTCATCAGCGCTGCCAGCCAAGCATGTCTCCAGTAATTCGGTGATATCTTTGCATGTAGAACTCCGATTTATGCGATTCAAGTTGCGTTGGAAAGCTTATTCAACCTCCTACAACTTTGATGAAGACAATGTTTCCAGAAAATGCATCTAAGGGAGCTCAAAATGCAGATTAAGTGACAGAAGCATGAAAACATCAACGATGCTTGATCCGTTTCAACTCTTTAACTTCGGGCATGTTTTTAAAGAGTGAAAAACAGTCTCCATCACACCCTCGGTGTGATACTTGCTGTTTTTTTTCTCGAATTTTCTTATTCTTTTCTTTTTTCCCGAACTTCTGAACTTGAATCTCACGCCATATCTTTATACCAACTTCGTTTTGGATGATTTTTGTACCGTTGCGATCCTCGTCACGCCCTCTATCACGCCGCACCTATAACAAATAAAAACAAGAAAACTCAAGCGTGACAAATGCCAATAAAACGCACACAATTCACCAATAATATGGAGATTTCGGACGTAAACGCCCTATCGTCTCGTGATTCAACCCGTGATGAAATGTGCCTATAAAACACACTTAACTACCCCAAAATTACATCGAATAGGCTATAAATAGGGAGTAAAATGCACACGAAATTATAGAAAAGTTGACTCTCATCAACTACCCCCCACTTAGCGTTTGCTCGCCCTCGAGCAAATCAACTGATTCAAAAAATAAATCATGAGGTCAACGTTGCGATCATACGGGAAACCAATATATTCAATGAGTAAAAACTAGTCAACAAGCGAATAAACACGAGCCAAAACAAATCTCATCTTGGAAACAGAATGTGTGTGTGTGAATAGCTTCTCAATCATTAATTACGGTTAACCGGCTCAGATTATAGATGCATGACTAATGGCGTTACACCATATGCTTATACTTCATAATCATCTCCACTAATCGAGGTCAAATCAAGGCTAACTACGGTCAGGTAGGATTTGCAAGGTTGTAACGTTAGGCTAGGGACGGGTTAAACGAAAGGATAAAAGGAATATCAAAAGAGAAAAACGAGTGAGTCTAATCAAAACATCTTGAATTTAGCTCATACCTCACCTTCTTAGCTTGATTCAAGCAAGCATTCTCCTTCTTTTATTCCCAAATCCAAACATAATTCCATGAAAACTCATCCCACCAACGCCACTTTGGAAGAATTAATACATAGCCCTTTTTCGGCAAACTTTGACTCAACTTTATTCAACATTTTATTCAATTTTTTTGCTTTATTCTTTTTCTTTTTTTTTTCTTTTCCATTTTTTTCTATAAACCAACACCAACACTTTTTGCTACCCCTTCTCATTCGTAGTACAAAAGATCCACCAACCCCATAATTTGATACACATCTTCGCCACCCCACACTTGCGCTAGCAAGTGTGCCCAAAATAAGATTAAAACTCACTCGTAGGGTGTCAAAGAAACGTAGACCACAAATAAAGGCTAAGGGTTGGTAATTATGGGCTAATCAACGAATGGCTAAGTTCGGGTGGGGGTCTAACCACCTTACAAAGGCTTAGAGGGGTTTCTGTGGAAATTATGTACATGGCTGGCTATTTGGCTCTGGTTGAATCAAAGAAATGCCAGGACCGTCATCCCTTAATCTACCAAGATTGACCTTTCTATTTCGCCTCGGTTAATGGTATAAGTTCTGTGTAACGGATTACCGCTTATGGCATCAATAATCATTCACTAACCAACCACAATTAATGAAAGCAAAGCTATTACGTGCATAAGAATTCCGTTTCCACAACAAGATAAAGGTTTGACTCGCATACATTCAACTCATGACTAATGATCAACCAAAGAAAATAATGACTCACATAGGATTCGCAACATCAAAACCATGAAAATTTTAAAAAAAAAGGCTCAATTTTACTCAAATAAAGACCAAACACAAGGCATATAACTTATTCGATGATAAATAAAAGAACGTGGTCAAGTGAAGTGAAGCTAAGTCTACCACCCCCCACTTAAAACGGAACACCGTCCTCAGTGTGTGAGTGATAAAGTAAAGAAAGAAAGACTTAGCTGAACCGGAAACATGGTGCAACCATGCAAAGTGACAACCTCCAATGTATCTCCCAGGGTACTTGTGCAATCACAACATAGAAACCAAGAATCCACTACGACGAAAGGACGAAACCTTAAGTGTAGGTAAGCACAAGTATGGAGATGTATAGAACAAATAAAATATGGATTATCACAAAGCATGAAATGGGATTCGAAATGCGAGGTCAAATTTTCATCACACACTTAATAAAACAAACCTAAAAAACCTAAAGAAAAAAAATGTGGGTTGCCTCCCATAAGCGATTGTGTTTATTGTCGTTAGCTCGACTTATTGAATTTCAAAAAACAAGATAGGGTGCCGAGTTTATAGTCTTCGGCAAGACTCGTATCCCCCAAATTTTACATTCGAATCTACCTCCATCCTAGGGACTCTCTCACTACCCACACCCTCCTTGGGTAACTCAAAACTCATAGGTGTTTCCTGAAAAACTTCCAGCCTTTGTACTTTCTCACACGTGCCCCAATCATTTCCCGGGTGCTTAATGGTTTTGTAGACATTAAAGGTAACAGTCTCATCACCCGCTCTCATTGTAATCTCACCTTTTTGAACATCTAGTAAAGTCCTACCCGTAGCCAAAAAAGGTCTACCTAATAGAATCGGGGTTTGACTATCCTCCTCCATGTCCAACACTACAAAATCAACAGGGAAAACTAGTTTACCCACCTGAACAAGTACATCTTCCACAACTCCCATAGGGCGCCTAATCGACCTATCCGCCATCTGCAAGGTCATATTGGTCCGTTTAAGCTCTCCTACCCCCAAGCTCTCAAAAATCCTCCTAGGCATCAAGCTCACACTTGCACCTAAATCACATAACACTTTGGGGAATAACATGCGCCCTATAGTGCAAGGGATGGAAAAGCTACCCGGATCTTTTAACTTAGGTGGTAGCTTATTTTGAAAAATGGCAGAACACTCCTCATTTAAACAAACAACTTTCTCCATCTTAGACTTGTTAGACAAAATCCCTTTTAAAAATTTAACATAAGATGGCATATTAACAAGTGCATCGACAAGTGGGATATTTATCTCAACTTTTCTTAAAATATCAAGAAACTTGTTTTGCTTTTTCGAAATAGTAGGCTTAGTAGGTCCACGAGGGGGGTAAGGTAACTTAGATAAATCAAAAGGTTTTTTCAAAGAATTCATACCTGAGTCGTTCATACCTTCCTGTGTCGTGTCTGCTTGCTTCTCCGGTGCCGCACTAGGCTTCTCCAACTCTTCCTCTATCTCCTCCTCTTCTTGCTCCTCATCGATCACCACCCAATCTTCATCTTTCTTTTTATTCTTCTCCATTGTTTCCTTCTACTGAACTTTGGGAACCTCAACATCGCTACCCATAGCTTTTCCACTTCTAGTAAAAATGGCATTTACTTGCCTAGGATTCACTTGCCCCATTTGCGTCTCTAAATTCCTTACCACGGCTTGCAAGTTTACATGGGAATTTTTCATCTCTTTCAGCTCCTTGTTCAACTCCCTATTATTCTCCTTTAGCTCCCTGTTATTTTCCTTCAGTTCTCTGTTCATTTGCTCCAACAGAAGGTCCATGGAGCTTTTTGGTTGCGCGGGTTCCGGAGGTGGTGGTGCTGATTGTGGGGAAATGGCATATTGACTCAGTTGAGGCTGCGCAAATTGCGGTTGAGTCATTTGCCCGGCCCCTTGATTTCTACCCCACGCGAGATTGGGATTGTCCCGCCAATTCTGATAATTCTGCCCCTTATTTTGATTGGCTAAGAAGTTCACTTCCATGGGTTGCCAATTTGATGTCAAACCCGGATCTGTAGTTTGGTAGACCACGGGATTTGAGCACAATGGGTTCATATCCATGGAGTTTATGCCAAAAGGGTTCTAGATCGATCATTCAACATTTGAGTCGTTGTTAACTGACCAACTTGCTTAATGGGGCAATTTGTGGACCAATGTTCACCACCGCAAGTGGTAAACCCTTTGAATTCCTTCTGCCATGCCAACATGTCACTCATTTGCTTTTTAGCTCCACCATTTCGAATTGCATCCTCATAATTTCTTCATTTGCCCCGACTTGGTTGGTCGAGCCAATTGGCTTTCTAGAAGCTCTTCTCCTATTTTCCACTTTATCACATTACTTTACGCAACCCTCTCTATCGTAGCCAATGCGACGTCAGGCTGCACACTCATCACATCTCCTCCACACGCCGCATTCAAATTTGACTGATCTGACTCACGTAAACCACCATAAAAGAGATGTACCTGGTTCCACGCCTCTAATCCGTGATGCGGGCACTTTCTCAACATAGCTGTAAATTTATCCCAGGCTTCATGCATGCTCTCCATGTCCAACTGTTCAAAGTTTGCAATATCTGCCTTCATATCCAATGTTCTGGAGATGGGACAATATTTCAATAAAAACCTTGCAGTCACTTGATCCCAAGTGTGTAAGGAATCGTGGGGTAGTGACTCATACCAAGCTCTCGCGACCTCCTTCAATGCAAATGGGAATAAGAGCATCCTAACCGCGTCCTCAGAAACTCCATTCATCTTCACGGTCCGACAAACTTGCATAAAGTGGTTCAAGAATTGACTCGGGTCTTCAGTTGACTTACCCCGAAACTGTGCATTGTTGTTCAGAAGATACCACACATGCTGTTTAATTTCCAAGTTGTTTGCTGGAATAGGAGGCAAACGGATAGGGGTGTGTCATTCACCAATAGTCGGTGCCGCATAGTCTCTCAAAATCCTTCCATGATTACCTTGATTTTGCACTGGTGGTTGTGCATAAAAGTTTTGTGCCTGAATAGGGCCGGCTGGTGGTGGATTCACATTATGTTGTTGATTTTGCAACATCATTTGCATCATCATTTGCATCATTTGATTCTGGTCAAAAGGCATTTGACCAAATACATTCCCCTGGTTGTTCTGATTCTGAGGGGCTTGTTGTTGTTGTCGGACTTGATTCTGCCGACCTCCCGATTTTGGACCCCATTTGGTCCCAGTTAAGTGCCCTCGGATTTTGAAGGGTTCTCTATTTAAGTTTTGTATTTCCGCTCTTGAGGAGTAAGCATTGGGTCTAACCACAACCCATCTTGATCCCATCTCCATCATGTAAATTAGTTAAATCTCCGCTTCCCGAAGTCATTTATGATTCTTCCGATTCGATTCTAACTCGATAAATGTTGTCGATGCTTTACGAGCAGACTTCTTCTTCCTCACGCTTGCTCGATGCCTTGCAAATGCTTCAATTTCCGAGATCAAAGGAAGTAGAGGTTCCTTAGAACTCCGGGTCATACACTGCAATCACCAAAACAACAAGAAAACAGTAAAATAAAAACGACCTAATCCTAAATACTTGAATGACTTACTGATATTGACCGATTCCCCGGCAACGGCGCCAGAAAACTTGATGGCCAAATTATAGTCAACCAAATTTAACCGGCAGAGTACCGGGTCGGTTGTACTACAACGGCGAGCAAGGTCGTATCCCACGAGGAATTAGTCAAGTACCACAACCACTTTTATATCTAGTTTAGGCTCACAAATATTGGTGGAAGTAATTAACTATAGCTAAGAACATAAAAATGATGACTTTAAAATATATGAATAAATGAATAGCTAAATTATGGTCAAGAACACTACTCTTAACACCTTTACTGAATCACTAAGGACAAGCCTAAACCTACCAGCCAACCAATAGTTTTCTAATGAATGTGTTATGGGTGCAATCTCCTAAACCTGTCCCTATGCGCTAATACCATAACCTAGTTACCCTATATATTCGGTTCAACAAATTCCTTTATGGGATTTAATTGACCTAATATGATTAAAACAATGAGACGCTCCGCATCCACCGAGTTCACGGCTTAGCTAGAAAAACCTTACCAAGGAACAGGCTGCGAAAAACTCGACTAGTTCGTGCATGGCAATCCTAAAATTTTAGTTCGCACACTCACTGCAAAATACATTTATAGAGTTCGTGTGTAAAATCATGAATCAAGTGATCGCTTTAATTCAAGCATTAAGATCAAATTTTAGGACACAACAATTCAAAAGATTTAATTTTAAGCCCTACTCATCCCTAGATCATCATTTAGGCATCAATTTCGTTATTCCATCACATAATTTAGCTATAAAAATCTAGCTACACATAATAACAAGAACGAAACAAGAAATCATAATTAATTGGGAAGAAAACATGATAAAAGGTAAGAACAATAAATTACCAATAACGTAGAAGCAATCCACCAATTGGTTTGTCAATCCAAAGTGAAGAAATCGCGAAAAGAAACTAATAATCATAGCAATTTGATGGAAGAAATTTAACCTAAATCTAGAGTTTTGGAGGAAGGAAAATCTAAAAAACTGAAAAGAAAATTATTGTATGAAGTTGTGGTGAAAATTTGACATAATCTGGCTTTTATATAGGCCAAATTCGACCCAAAATAGTGGAAAACTTGGAAATTCGCGACGACATCCAAATAGCATTCTTGACGCTATCGTATTTGCAAATAAGTATGTCTCCATGGTTCGGCGATATCTTTGCGTGTAGAACTCCGATTTACGTGATTCAAGTTGTGTTGGAAGGCTTATTCAATCCCCTACAACTTTGATGAAGACAACATTTCCAGAAAATGCCTCTAAGGGAGCTCAAAATGCCGATTAAGTGACAGAAGCATGAAAACATCAATGATGCTTGATCCGTTTCAACTCTTTAACTTCGGGCATGTTTTTAAAGAGTGAAAAACAGTCTCCATCACACCCTCGGTGTGATACTTGCTGTTTTTTTTTTCTCGAATTTTCTTATTCTTTTCTTTTTTCCCGAACTTCTGAACTTGAATCTCACGCCATATCTTTATACCAACTTCGTTTTGGACGATTTTTGTACCATTGTGATCCTCGTCATTCCCTCTATCACGCCGCACCTATAACAAATAAAAACAAGAAAACCCAAGCGTGACAAATGCCAATAAAATGAACACAATTCACCAATAATATGGAGATTTCGGACGTAAACGCCCTATCGTCTCGTGATTCAACCCGTGATGAAATGTGCCTATAAAACACACTTAACTACCCCAAAATTACATCGAATAGGCTACAAATAGGGAGTAAAATACACACGAAATTATAGCAAAGTTGACTCTCATCACACTACTTACTTTTGACAATAATTACAAAACTTGACTTTTTAAAATTTGATTTTCCTAATAAATAACTTATTTCTCCATTAACACTATTTATAGTTCACACTTATTACAACATTTGACTTTATCAAATTTGATTTTAGGGTTTAGGCTGAAAATCATAATTCCGTAAAATATGCAAAAAAAAAAAAAACCTAACATAATTGCAAAATTCTGCTACCCTAAAATGTGCGGGAAAAAAAACCACACGAAATTCGGCAACCCTAAAATATGAAGAAAAAAAACCTACCATAATTACAAAATTCGGCTACCCGAATTAGAAAAATGAATTAAAATTTGATTCTCCTAATAAATACCCTATGTATATATATATTTCATTTCCCAATATTTCCTAAACTCACATTCATCTCATTTCATATTAGAAAATCCGGCTACCCTAATTACAAAAATCAAATAAAATATTTTTTTTGTTATTTTTCAAATAAAAAATGGCGGATTTTTTTAAATATTTTTTCTTTTGTCGTTCTTTATATGTAGTTGATTTGTAAAGATATCTAGCTCCGTGTAAGGTACGAATTTTCTGATTTGTGTTTTAATTTTATTAGTACATATTTTTATTATTTTTTTAGGGTTTAAAATTGAAAATCATATCGTTAGGGTTTAGGCTGAAAATCATAATTATTAGTCAAATACAAAAAAATTAAAAATTTATTACCTCAAAATAACTACTTACAATTCACACTAATTACAAAATATACAATCAAAAATTAATACTTACACTTCTCAATAATTATAAAATTTTAGGGTGTAATATAATAGTTGATTAAAAACAAACCTACCATAATTGCAAAATTCGGCTACCCTAAAATATGGAGAAAAAAAACCCTACCATAATTACAAAAAAATTATCAATTAAACATGACACAATAATTGTTGAACGAAATATTAGAATAATTAAAAATATAGACCAAATATGTCATTTAATACAAAATATTCTCATATTAACTACATCCCTATAAATTAGCCATCCTAAAACATGCCCTTATTACAAAATTTGATTTTCTAGTAAAAAACATCTCACACCAATCAAACTACTTATATTTTACAATAATTACAAAAATTAACTTTTTAAAATTTGATTTTACTAATAAATAACCACTTTCTCCAATAACACTATTTACAGTTCACACTTATTACAACATTTGACTTTATTAAATTGATTTTCCTAATAAATAATCTCCTTCTCCAATCACACTATTTTTGTTATTTTTTGAAATTAGCCGGGCTTTCTTTTATGTAGCTGGATCGTGGGAAATTAACATATTGACGGAATTAGTGTTATTTATTGTATTTTTTAAATTATGGCGTAATATAATTATATTAGTTGATTAAATTCAGAATCAATCATAGTTGTTAGTCATCCCAATTAATTACAAATATTCTTAAATTTATAGCATTTAATGTGAAATAATTGATTAAAATCACAATCAATCATAATTATTAGACAAATACAGAAAAATGTAAAAATTTATTACCTCAAAATATCTACTACAATTTACACAAAATATAAAATCACAAATTAATACTTACACTTCACAATAATTACAAAATTTTAGGTGTAATACAAGAGTTGATTAAAATCAAAATGCATCATAATTAATAGTTTTATCAATCAAATATGATACAATAATTGTTGAACAAAAAATTGGAATAATTTAAAAATATAGAGCGAATATATCTTTTAATACATATCAAATACATCCCTATAAATTAGCCATCATAATTAATATCAAATATTCTTAAATTTATGGCACTTAATTCAAAATATCACATTAAGTTTTTTTTGAATGTCACATTAGGTTCTAATATTTACTAAATGATAAATTTAATTTTACTAATCAATGAAAAATATTCTAACATTAAATAAGATTTTGATAAATATATAAACTCAAATATGTCATTTAATACAATGTTAGGAATATTTTATTATGTTTTGTTGATGGTCATACTAAATTTTATTATATGGCCTCAAATAAGTTAGAAATCTCTGTATAAGTATTTACTTAGAGTCTGACATGTTGTATAAGTTGAGTCAGATAATTATTATACTAGTTGGTAGGATGGCTAAGTAACACAAAAATCCGACAGAGTAAAAGCAACCAAGTACCACCAGAGAAGCATGAAGACATATGGATTGGCTTATAACCAATGAAGTCTGTGATGACTTTGGATAAGTCTAAGTTATATTACAAGTGATGAAACTCATTGTTAAATATGGTGTACACTGTTCCCACACAAATCAAGATCAGTAAAGTGCATGAAATGCCTAAAAGATCAAAGAAATCAAGAAAGCAGTGAACCGGTAAAGTAAACTGTCTACCGGATAAGTAAATGAAAAGCAATGAAGGAAGAACTAATCAGCTAAGTCAGCAGGAACACTTAACCGGTCAAGTAATGTACTAGTGGAGAACAACAAATTTAAGGAATTCAAGCTTATTCAGAATGTGAAAAATAAGGAAGATTCAGAGGATCAAGCATTAAATGCATAATCAATCAAAGACGTTTGAATAAAATCCTGATCACTGAAATCAAGGAGGATATAATCAAAGGGAAATCAAAGTTTAAATCAAGGATTATTCTCTACATTACATAGCCAACGGACAAATATTCAAATCAAGGATTATCAAGGCTATAAATAGAAGGCATTGATAGACAAAAAAATTAACGATTAAGATATACAAGAACAAGAAACTTTGTCAAAATCCTAAGCCTTCTATTTGAACTTAAAGGACATATCTAGAGATCAACTCAGAAATCAGAGCTCAAAATCCACATTAAACACTGAGATTGATCAACAGAATCTGTGAATCTAATTCACACCAGTCAAGCAACCGAATCAGAGTCATCTGAGAAGAAGTTGTGTTTGTGATAGCTGCTGAAGGATTTGTTCTCAAGTAGCAGTGTTGAAGACTGAGTCACTAAGGCTTTTATAGCCAGAGAGTGATAGTCTTGGAGATTGTGAAGCTTGTGTGGCCAAGGACAATCTAGCTATTGTATCAGTAAAAGACAATAGTGAATTCCTCCAATCATCACAGGAGAATAGTGGATTAAGGGATTACACCACCCTGAACCACTATAAACCTTTGTGTCTATTTATTTTCAGCAATTTACTTTACATCATTTTATTTATTGCATCGTATATCTGTGTTTGCATAACCTACTTTGAAACAGTATTAAAAGAAGGGACTTATCCGCTGTTCAAAAACTTTTAATTATAAGAAAAGTTTTTGAAACTCCAGTATAGTCATTCACCCCCAGTATATACTTTTACCCTTCTTTGGGACCAACATACAAAATATTGAGACATTAAATACATCCCTTATAAATTATCCATCCCAAAATAATGTCAAATATTCTTAAATTTATGTCACTTAATGCGAAATATTTTTTAATTAAAGTATAATATTAAAAATGTAATATACGAAATTTGATTTTCTACTAAATATTCTCTCACTCCAATCACACTTAGCTACTTACACTTCACAATAATTATAAAATTTGACTTTTTAAAATTTGATTTTCGTAATAAATAACCTCTCTCTAATGACACTATTTATAGTTCACACTTATTACAAAATTTGACTTTATCATAATTGATTTTACTAATAAATAATCTTCCTCTTCAATCACACTCATTACAGTTCACACTAATTACAAAATTAAATTTTTATAAATTTATTTTCGTAATAAATAACCCCTCTCTCTAATCACACTAATTATGATTCACACGAATTAAAAATTTTGACTTTATAAAATTTGATTTTCTAATTATATAGAACCAGTAATAGACAAATACGACTATAATGATATTTATAGTATACAATAGTTGATTGAAATCATAACGAATCATAATTTGTTGTGAGGAAAGAATGAATCATAATTAATAGAAAAATACGAAAAACTAAAATATAAAAAAAATTCAATTCATTAGGTTATAATATTTACTAAATGATAAATTTAATTTTATGAATTAATGAAAAATATTCTAACATTTAATAACATTTTGATAAATATATAAACTCAAATATGTTATTTAATCCAAAATATTGAGACATTCAATACATCCCTTATAAATTATCCATCCCAAAATAATATCAAATATTCTTAAATTTATATCACTTAATGCAAAATATTTTTTCACTAAAGTATAATATTTTAAAAGTAATATACGAAATTTAATTTTCTACTAAATATCCTCTCACATCAATCACACTACTTACACTTACAATAATTACAGAATGTGACTTTTTAAAATTTGATTTTCCAAATAAATAATCTATCTCTACAATGACACTATTTACAGTTCACACATATTATAAAATTTGACTTTATCAAAATTTATTTTTCTAATAAATAACCCTTCTCTCCAATCACACTAATTACATTTCACCCTAATTACAAAATTTAAATTTTTATAATTTGATTTTCATAATAAATAATCTTCTCTTCAATCACACTAATTATGGTTCACACGAATTAAAAATTTTGACTTTCTAAAATTTGATTGTCTAATTTTATAGAACCATTAATAGACAAATACAACAATAATGATATTTATAGTATACAATAGTTTATTGAAATCAAAATGAGTCATAATTAATAGAAAAATACGAAAAAATGAAATATCAAAAAAATCAAACATGCCCTAATTACAAAATTTGATTTTCTACTAAATAACCTCTCACACCAATCACACTACTTACACTTCACAATAATTACAAAATTTGACATTTTAAAATTTGATTTTCCTAAAATATCATCTCTCTATATAACACTATTTACAATTCACACTTATTACAAAATTTGACTTTATCAAATTTAATTTTCCTAATAAATAACTTATCTCTCCGATCACACTATTTTTGTTATTTTTAAAGTAGCCAGGTTTTCTTATGTAGCTGGATCGTAGGAAATTAGCATATTATGGGAATTAGTGTTATTTATTTTATTTTTTAAATTAGGGCATAATATAGTATATAATAATTGATTAAAATCAGAATCAATCATAATTATTAATCATCCCAATTAATTACAAATATTCTTGAATTTATTGCATTTAATGTGAAATATCTATTTAAAAAATGATAACTTTAATTTTACCAATAAATGCAAAATATTCTAACATTTGATTACATTTTGAAAAATATCTAAACTTAAATATATCATTTAATGCGAAATATTTATGCATTAAATTATAATATTTAAAAAATTATAAATTCAATTTTACCAAAAATATTCCAACATTAAACTACTTTTCAAAAAATATATAAACTCAATTATGCCATTTAATGCGAAACGTGTAGGCATTAAATACATCCCTATAAATTAATGATAAATATTCTCACATTAAATGCATCCTTATAAATTAGTCAACCCAATTAATGCAAAACATTTTTTAAGTTATGACACTTATAATATAGTATATAATAATGGATTAAAATCGAATCAATCATAATTATTAGTTATCCCAATTAATTAAAAATATTCTTGAATTTATGGCAATTAATGCGAAATCAATTATGCCATTTAATACGAAGTGTGTAGACATTAAATACATCTCTATAAATTAATGATAAATATTCTCACATTAAATGCATCTTATAAATTAGTCAACCCAATTAATGCGAAACATTTTTTAAGTTATGGCACTTATAATATAGTATATAATTAATAATTGAATAAAATCAGAATCAATCATAATTATTAGTCATCCCAATTAATTACAAATATTTTTGAATTTATAACAATTAATGCGAAATATCATATTCAGTTGTAATATTTAAAAAATGATAACTTTAATTTTACCAATTTTTTCTCAAAAAATAAAATAAAATAATTTACCAATCAATGAAAAATATTCTAACATTAGAATACATTTTGAAAAATATCTAAACTTAAATACATCATTTAATGCAAAATATTTATGCTTTAAATTTTAATATTTAAAAAATGATAAATTCAATTTTACTATTTAATGAAAAATATTCCAACACTAAATTACATTTTGTAAACTCAAATATGCCATTTAATGCGAAGCGCGTAGACCTTAAATACATCCCTATAAATTAATGATAAAAATTCTCATATTTAATACATCCTAATAAATTAGTCAACCTAATTAATGCGAAACATTTTTTAAATTTATCATATTTCAATTCATTAACTTATATTTCGAGATATTCTTAAATTAGGTCATCCGCTACGAATTAGCCACCTCATTTAATGTTGTGGTGGGTAAGGTAGGTAGGAAGGGTATTTGAATAAGGTGGGGTGGTGGGTAAGGTAGGTATGATGGGGTGGTGGGTAGGGTATGGTAGAGTGGTGGGTAAGGTAGGGTAGGGTGGGGTGGTGGGTAGGGTAGCGGTGGGTGGTGGTGGGTAAGGTATGGTAGGGTAGGTAATGTGAAGTGGATGGAAAGGTAGGGTTTCTAGGGTAGGGTAGGGTAAGGTAGTGGGTAAGGTGATGTGGGGTGGTGTGTGTTAGGTGTAGTGCCCGAAAGACAATTTCTATAATTGTTTTTGACAGGATTTATAATGGGGAAACTAAAAAAATACCATATTTGCATAAAACATTTTTTCCTATATGTTAGAGTACATAGGTATCGCAGAAAACAGAGAGGAAGGAATTACTTACCTCTCATTCTTCATATTCCCTTTATTTATAGTGCTGATTACATGATGAATAAGGAAAGATATTATAGCTAGTATCAATCGTAATAAATGCAAATATTCGATTTATTACGAAATCATCACATGTGCCTAATTCTAGAATAATCACACGTGCCTAATACACTCGATACATTGAATCTGGACACATCTCCTTTCTCTTATTCTTTTAACACTCCCCTCAAGTTTGGAGCATGGATGTCGTACATGGCAAGCTTGTACCGGATTTGTGACAAGCGTATACCGGTGAGAGCCTTTGTGAAAACATCTCGCAAGTTGTTCTCTGCTCGCACAAATGGGGTGTGAATCTCTTTGGCGGTGATCTTATCTCGTATAAAATGACAATCCACCTCGATGTGTTTAGTGCGCTCATGGAATATAGGATTCGATGCAATATAGATGGCGCTTGATTATCACAATATAAAGGAACCTGAGTACCAACAAAGATCCCACTTTCGTAAGAAAGTAACGAATCCATGTTAACTCGCCGTGCATGTGTG
The DNA here is from genome assembly GCA_026214975.1 of Gentiana macrophylla. Taxonomy (NCBI): domain Eukaryota; kingdom Viridiplantae; phylum Streptophyta; class Magnoliopsida; order Gentianales; family Gentianaceae; genus Gentiana; species Gentiana macrophylla. The sequence continues at coordinate 83,154,846 of CM047810.1, forward strand.
AGCCATGGCCCTATATTCACCAAAGACTCGAACGGGCTACCACCGGTTGCTTTTGCTTTTCCATGTAACCAAATTTCCTCCAAGAAATGTGCAATAACCGCCAGTGGATCTTCATCGAGGAAGGAGAACTAGCCCAATCAAGATCGATGTATCCTTCAAGTCGTATGTGTTGATTATCTCGATATATTAACCCAAGTCCTGGGGCCTGCTTAAGATATCTAATATGCGGATTAGTGCTTCCCAATGAGGTACTCTTGGACACTCCAAAAACTGGCTCACCACACTTACGGCATACGAAATGTCTGGTCTAGTAATGGTTAAATAATTGAGTTTTCCAACAAGACGCCGATACCTGCCCGGTGAGTCAAATATCTCTCCTTCATCTTTCCAAAGCTTTAGATTAGGATCCATGGGGGTTTCTACGGGTCTTCCACCAAGCATCCCTACTTCATTTAACAAGTCCAATACATATTTCCTTTGGCTCAAGACAATACCTTGACGAGATCTAGCCACTTCTATTCCAAGAAAGTAACGCAACTTTCCAAGATCCTTGGTGTGGAATCGTCGTCAAGGAATTCTTTAAGTCTTGCTATTCCTTGCACATCATTCCTCTGTAAGAACAATATCATCAACATATACAACAAGATAAATATGTCCTTGTTTAGTATGCATGTAAAACACTGAGTGATCAGTTCGACATTGTGAAAGTCCAAATTCTTTTACTACTTCAGAGAATTTCCCGAACCACGCTCGAGGGGACTGTTTAAGTCCATATAGAGACTTCTTCAGCTTGCATACCATACCTGGAGACTCCTCCTGAGCAACAAACCCAGGAGGTTGCTCCATATAAATCTCCTCTTGCAAATCGCCATGTAAAAAGGCATTCTTGACGTCTAACTGAAATAATGGCCAATGAAAATGAGCCGCAAGAGAAATCAATATACTGAATAGAGGGAACTTAGCAACCGGAGAGAAGGTTTCATCATAATCCACCCCATATGTTTGGGTGTAACCTTTGGCCACCAGGCGGGCTTTGTAACGTTCGACCGTGCCATCTTGATTATGTTTAATTGTGTAAACCCATCGGCAACCAATAGGTGTCTTTCCATAGGGAAGAGGGACTAAGTCCCACGTGCCATTAGAGTGAAGGGCTTCCATCTCAGCCTCCATAGCCAACCGCCAGTTCAAATTAGACAGAGCTTCCTGCAGAGACTTAGGGATGGAAACTTGGGATAGATTAGTAAGAAAACAAGCATACGGAGAAGATAAACGATCAAGGGAGACGAAATTACCAATAGGATGTTGAGTAACACAAGATCGGGTACCTTTGCGCTGTGCAATAGGAATATCAGGTATTGGAGGATCTTCAGAGGACGAGGAGACGACCGGGTCATGACGACGACGATGATATACTTGTGTAATCGGAGGACGGTTATCTGGAACGTCATCAGAACAAGGAAGAGGAAGGACACAGATGGGAGAATCGTGAGAAAGGGGTTGCAAGAAATTTGGATCATTTAAAGGTTGGGTGTAGTATGGTTGTGTCTCATTAAAGGTGACGCTCGCCGTGACGAAGTAGCGACGAAGAATAGGATTATAGCAAATGATATCCTTTTTGAGTACGTGAATACCCCAAAAGATGCATTTGGTTGCACGAGGATCAAATTTATCATAACCCGGACCAAGATTATGAACGTAGCTAATACAACCAAAAATGCGCGGTTGTAGAGGATAAGGGGATTGGGATGGGAAAAGAATGGAAAACGGGGATTCACCTTTGAGATTCTTAGTAGGCATACGATTGATTAAAAAACAAGCAGTGAGGACAGCATCACTCCAAAGGGTTTTGGGAACGTGCATATGGAGCATAAGAGCACGTGCCTGATGTATAACATTTATATGATAAAAATTACGATGTTTTATATACGTTATCGACTCTTTTTATATAAAATATAATAAAATATAACGATAATCTTATAAAATATTAATAGCTATGAATAAATCTAAATACTATAAAAATCTAGTAAAATGATAAAAGTTATAAATTTTGTACCGGGTTAATAACCGGAGTGTTGTGTCGATTCACGTGGGTATTTTTGGTATTTTACGCACCTTAGGTAAACCAAGACCCCGAGTGACGACATTTTATGGAGTAAAATCATATCTTTTGAAGGAATAAAGGAAGTGCCACGAGATTTAAAGTTCAAGTGGATCATGGTTCGTGACGCCAGATCAAGTTATATTTTCAACGAACAAATGGCCCAGTAAAAGGCATTTTCTGAAAAAGAAGTCTTCATGGAAGTTATAGATCTCCTCAAGAGCTTTCCAACGATCTTGAATTATGTCATTTGGAGATCCAGAGCTCAAGTTATGATTTTATCAAGTTTCGGATTAAGATTGAAAAAATCTATCCGATCGATCCGATTTACCTCGGATCGATCCGAGGAGGCATAATGATTATCCAAAGATGTGGCCCCGCAGAGAATATCCTGGGATAATATTTTTATTCCCGGATCGATCCGCCCTTTCTCGGATCGATCCGGCAAGGGAAAAATTGCCTATAAAAGGGCAAGATTGCAGTACACAAAAAGGGTACCAAATATATTTCTTTTACCTCTTTCTAGTAGTAGTAGTAGTATGTATATATAGGCCTTATGCCATAAATAAAGTAGTATCGCCATAATGCTCGAAATTATCGTAAGATCAATGTTGTTGAAGTTGTTGTAGCATCCGGAAAAATACTTCTTCCGATCCAATCGTTGTAATCGGGTAAAATTTCTAAAGTATTTATGTTTGTTTTGTCTTTTTTTATCTTTTCGTATAATGTTAGTAGGCTAAATCTAATAACTAGCCAAAGTTATGTAATCGCTTTATTTCGATCTTTTCGTAAAGGAATGTCGTCTAAGTAAAATTGAATAAAATTGAGTTAATTGAATCTTTCCTATTGATAAAGTTTGACTTGAAAGAATTCATAATCTAATTATGAATTGACACCTCGTAATTAAGTTATGAACTCGTTAATAGAAAACCGGAGGTAAAATTGGCCGAGTGAAAACGTGACAACGGAACCCGCTTCTACCCGGGGCGATTTGTCCTAAAAGATGAATCTTATTAAAATTTGTACTCAAGATCCTAATAATGTTAAATTCATCGCTTTAATTGAAACTTAAACCGAAAGTTGAATCGCCCGCCTTGACAACCGGAGCCTTTAAATAAAATTGACCGCTTGACGAACGGAATGACTCCTTTTATTCAAAGGTAGAATCGCACTCGGACCTGCTCGTAAAAACCGTATGATTGTGGACTTTGGACCGATGACAATGGACATATGACAATTTCACACACTAATGTGAGGACGAATTGTTAACCTTAGAGTACACCGCTTTCATTTACTCAATTGAACCTAAAGATCGAGCACATTCCATTCACCAAAAGATCGTATAAATCAATTATATAAACTTTGGCTAGTTCTCTAAAAATATATTTGGCATCTATATATTTATATCTATATATATACTTTGCAACTTATGCACATCTATATATATTTATATATCTATATATATTATATTAGAATAAATTTTAATTTACGTATTTATTTTATGTTGACTAGAATAGTAGTGATCTGTGTTATAAAATTGCGGTTTAGATCGAGTTAATAAAAGCTCTTTGGTGTTTAACCACACTTAGAAGAATTACAAAGTTCCCTGAGGATACGATACTCTGACTCACCATACTAGCACTACAGTTTGACCCGATACACTGTCGGTTAAGGACTGGTATTAGCACTAGAAAAGGCCACGTCAGCTTTCTGGCGCCGTTGCCGGGGAACGACGCTAATTTCTTTTTTGTGTCTATGGTTACTACTTGTATTAGCTCAAAATTCTCGAGAATAAGTCAACACTTTTCTTATCTCATTTCTAATTTTATTTTCGTTGGTACTTACCTTAAAGGTAAGTTAAATTTTTTTTTTTTTTACTACTATCAATTTAGTGTTATTTTCTATTTTCGTTAGTTGATGACCGTATGGTAAGGCCCCACTCACTCCTTATAAGCCCGACATAAACACTTACGAAAGGCGCTAAGAGTAGAGAGAAAATGTGGTCATACTAGTCGTGAAATCTCGACTAATCATCTTCAAACAGTAAATACGAGAATGGTCAAATCGCTGATGAAACACCGAACAAGGGTCGGAACATGCTCTAGGGCATGGACAAAACCCCGTTAACCTTAATAATCAAAATAATAATAATAATAGAAATAATCGTAATCGGAACCGTAATAATCGTGAATAACCCAAAGAAACCCAAGGCCTATCTCGTGACCAAACCATAAGAAGAAATCGACTAATAATCCCATACTTTTACCTAATGAAGGAGCGAATAATTTTAGATTAAATCTCATCTTTTGGTTTAATTGACGCAAGAGCCCAATTCCTAGGAGAAGATGATGAAGATCCGCATCATCATCTCTATCTTTTGAAGAATCTGCAATACAACCCAAAAGTCAAGGTGCTCACAAGGAATTAACAAGGATGACTATGTTTCCTTTTTCTCTAAAAGGACGAGCCCGAGATTGGTTTATGTCTCTTCCGCATCATTCACTTACAAGTTGGGAGGAGATTCAAACTCGAATTTCAAACAATACTTCACTCCGGACGGAATTTGGAATTAAAAGTCGAGGTTGCTAATTTTAGACAAGGATCTCAAGAAACGCTGGGAATGCGTGGGAAAGATTTAAAAATTGCTAAGAGCGTGTCCCACCATGGTTATTCCTTAGACATGCAAATTCAACTTTTCTCGTCAGAATTAAGAAAAGATTCACGTGGCCGATGTAGACCATGCATGTGGTGGTTCTTTAATGATGAGTGAGGCTCAATTAGTTTACGATGCCATCGAAAAGATTTCCAAAATAATGTAATGTGGGAAACCGGTTCTAGCACCGTAAAAGTAGCTTTTGCAGAGAATGTACGCCTAATACGGAAGTTCTAGCATATTTAGAAAATTTGAGTAGGAAATTTGATGGATTACAATGTATAAGAACCAAAGTTCGTAAAATAGTGCACCAACCGAATACTCAAATCAGATAAAATACCACTAGGGATTGAAGAACCGACAGATGCTCAAGAGAAGAGGTGAGTTTTCTTCAAAGAAGATAGAAATTTAAACAATGCTTATTCAAACTCGCTCAATGCTATTAGAAGAGATCACCCTACTTATCGATGGTCCAAAACCCTAGCAAGCAAGGACAACCGCCGTATCCAGCTTCCATATAGAACTTGAATAATAATCAAGTTTATCAAGAAAACACATCTAATCGAAATTTACAATCATTACCTAGAACCTATCCTCAACATACCACTCAAAGTATACCAAGAACTCAAAGTTCTACTCAACCTGCAGTAAGGAGTTGAAAAATGGGAAAACTAATGGAAAATATGATGGGTGTAGTATCTACTCAAGCTAAAAATATAGAAACGATGGTGACTTCTATTGGTACAAATACTAAGGACATGAGTTCAATGAAAACATCTATGAGTGGACATGATACCAGGATGAGAACGATAGAAGCCTCATTAAGGAATATGGAAGATCATTTGAGTAGGCAGTGAACGTAATAACAAAGCAGACTTCCCGTGAGGATTACCAAGTAACACCGAAAGGAACCCAAGAGAGGTAAATGTTGTAGTTACGAGAAGTAGGAAGCTCAAGTGGAAGTAATGGAGTTGAAAACCTTGGGGATAATGAAGTAGAAGATGACTTAGATGTTAAGAATGATAAAGATGAACTTGAATTTACAGATTTAGGAAGAAGAAATTATAGACAATTTCTTAAAAAGAAATAAAAGTTCGGAACCTGAAAGTGAAAGGGAAAATTGGGTAAAAATCCCTAAGATTCTGAAAGATCCCATGGATAAAGATTTAAGGACTTTATTTAAGGAACATGTTAGAATGGAAAATAATGAAAACAAGGATGAAAACAGGAAGAAATGAGGGGATCTGAAGTAGAGATTGATTCAGGGAACAATTTAAAAGAAAGAATTCAAGAACCTGAAACATGGCGACTGAGTAATACTCAAAGGTTTAAGGAAAAAGGAAAAGAGAAACTGACAAAGGAGCCAAAGGTCATAGATTTAGAATCTTTACCTTACCTCCTAAAGATCAAATCAAAAAGGCAAAACCGATAAGAAGTATGCTCGCTTCTCGACACTTTTCGTCATATTCAAGTTAATATCCTCATTATCGAAGCTTTGATTAATATACTCGCCTATGGAAAATTTCAAAGAAATTTCACAAACAAGAAAAATTAGAGGAATATGAGAATATATGCCTAAATGAAGAATGTTCCGCACTTCAAGAAAGATAAGTTACCACCTAAACTGAAAGATCCTGGTAGTTTTACCATTCCGTGTGAAATTGGAGGATTTCTGCTTAAGAAGGTCTTATGTGATCTAGAGCAAGTATAAATCTCATGTCTTATGAGGATTATAGAAAGTTAGGCATAGGAAAGCTTACTAAGATCGAAATGACTCTAAATGGCGATAGATCGATTAAGTACCCTAAAGGAATTATAAAGGACATATTGGTTAAAGTAGACAAATTCTATTTTCCAAAGAGACTTTGTAGTTATGGAAATGGAAGACGGTTATTCAAAGACTTCTTATTCTAGGTCGCCCATTTCTAGCTACAGAAGAACTTTAATCGATGTGCGTAAAGGAGAATTAATCTTAAGAGTCAATGAAGACGGTTACTTTCAATATTTTCAAAGCTATGAATCATGCATCATCGTAATCATGTTCTTTTATAGAAGATATTCATTCTGCTCTATGATAATCGTTACCAACTTTTGAAGACAGATTAGAAGAATGCTTAACTCGCTTCTATCTATAAAGAAGATGAGGAAGACATTGAAATGAAAGAGATAATTCTTTCTTTAGATACGTAAAGTTTTACCTTTAAGCCACCATGGCATAAGTACTTGGAATTAGAACTAGAAGGACCGGCCTAAATCGTCAATAAGATCCGCCAAAGAACCTGGACTTGAAACCATTACCTTTAAATCAAATATGCTTTTCTTGAAACTCGATAATCTATTACCGATTATTATTTCATCACCTTTAATCGAGCAACAAGAAGATCAATTACTTAGAATGTTGAAAAAGCATAAGAAAGCTTTTGGATGGACAAATTGTTTATATTCGAGGTATTAGCCCCGAGATTTATGCTCATAAGATAATTCTCAAGGAAGATGCTAAGCCTTGTATTCAACCGCAACGCCGCCAACCCAAATTTGCGCTTAATTGTTAAGAAAGAGGTCATTAAGCTATTAGAGATGGGAATAATTTTTCCCATATCGATAGTGAATGGGTAAGTCCAACTCAAGTGGTACCAAAGAAAGGAGGTTTCACAAAGAAAGAAAATGATAGAAATGAATGGATTCCAACAAGAGAAATTACAAAGTTATCGAATGTGCATTGATTTTAGGAAACTAAATGATCATACTAAGAAAGATCATCATCCACTTCCATTCATAGTTCAAATGTTGGAACGGTTAAGTGGTCATAAATATTATCGCTTCTTAGATGGTTATTCAGTTATTTACGATTTTCATTGCAAAGCAGAGATAGGGAAAAGACTACTTTCACTTGTCCTTATGGGAACTTTTGCGTATAAAAGAATGCCGCTTGGTTTATGTAATGCTCCAAATACGCTTTCAAAGATGCATGATGGCTATATTTTCCGATATGGTTGAGAAATTCTTGGAAATTTTTATGGACGACTTTAGTGTTTACGGAGATTCTTTTGGTAAATGTTTGTCGACTTAGAAAGAGTGTTGCAACGTTGTGAAGATACCAATTTGGTCTTAAATTGGGAAAAATGTCATTTAATGGTATCGTATGAATTGTTCTAGGCCATCGAATCTCCGAATAGAATTGAAGTTGATAAAGCTAAGGTTGAAGTAATTGAAAATTACCACCACCAGCTTAATCTAAGGACTCTAAGAGGATTTCTTGGACATGCAGGATTTTATAGAGATTTATTGCCGATTTTTCAAAGATAGCAAAGCCTCTAAGTCATTTGCTTGAAAAGGAAGTACCTTTTAACTTCGATAGTAAATGTAAGGAAGCTTTTCGCACCTTAAAAACAAGATTAACTATCGCACTAAAGCTAATAGCACCAGATTGGAATTTACCGCTTGAGATTATGTGTGATGCCAAAGATTTAGTCATAGGAGCGCTTTAGGTCAAAGATATAACAAAATTCTCAAAGCTATTTACTATGCATCTCATACGTTAAATGCAAATCAACCGAACTATACAACTACGTAAAAGAACTCTGCTATCTGTAATTTTTGCCTTAGATAAGTTTAGATCGTATATTGTTGGTTCTAAGGTAATAATTTATACGCACTATTCAAATTTTGAAGTATTTAATGAGTAAGAAAGATGCTAAACCACGCCTTCTTAGATGGATTCTCTTACTTCAGGAGTTTGATATTGAAATTAAAGATAAAAAGGGAAGTGAGAATGTAGTAGCGCATCATCTAAGTAGAATGGAAAATGATGGAGAAAAGGAATAGAAATTAAAGATTCATTTCCTGATGAACAACTTTTTAGAATAGATACTCCTTCAACCATGCAATTATTAAAGAATAGAATTCCTTCTAAGGAAATGTCACCTGGTTTGGAGATATCATTAATTACTTAACTCTGTGATTATATTCCGCCTCATTGACTTGGCAAAGAGAAGAAGAAATTCTTTTATGACTTAAAATTTTATTACCGGGAGGAACTGCACCTTTTCCGTAAATGTTCGGATGGGATAATCGTAAAGTGTGTGCCTGATAATGAAATTTTAAGTATTTTATCATTTTGTCATGATCGTGAGCAGGCGAGGTCATCATGAGGATGGAAAACCGCTTTTAAAGTTTTACAATGTGGTTTTTATTGGCCTACGCTATATAGAGATGCTTATAAGTATGTCAAATCTCGTGAATCTTGTCAAAAATGGGGAAATGTATCTAAAAACATGAAATGCCTATGCAACCTATTTTAGAATGTGAGTTATTTGATGTTTGGGGTATAGATTTCATGGGACCATTTCCTATATCTTTTGGAAAAAGATTTATTCTAGTAATGGTAGATTATGTTTCAAATGGGTAGAAGTCAAGCTCTTCCCACTAATGATACCAAAGTTGTCATACGATTCCTTAAAAAGAATATATTTACACGTTATGGCATTCCGAGGGCTATCATTAGTGATAGAGGTTCACACTTTTGTAATAGACCATTTACCAAGATAATTGAAAAATATGGTGTAACGCATAAGTTAGAACGCCCTATCATCCGCAAAACAAGGTCGTGCAGAGGTGTCTAATAGAGAGATCAAAAGAATTGTAGAAAAGATAGTGGATTCAAATCGAAAAATCAAGCGCGCTTAAACTAGACGATGCATTATGGGCATATAGAATGCCTTTTAAAACACCAATTGGTTGTTCTCCTATAAGTTAGTTTTTGGTAAGTCTTGTCATCTCCCAAATTGAGTTAGAACACCGAGCCTTCCGGGCTATTAAATTTTTGAATTTCGATCCTAAGGTCAAGCGGTGATCATAGATTGCTTCAATTGATGTAACTAGAAGAATTCCGCCTCGATTCTTATGAAAACGCCGAATCTACAAGAACGCACGAAATCCTTTCACGATAAGAGAATCTATAGTCGTGAGTTCCATGTAGGCGATCGAGTGCTCTTGTACAATTCACGCTTAAAGTTATTTCCAGAAAGCTTAAATCAAGATGGACAGTCCATTTAAAGTAACGAGAGTTTACAAATCCGAGTCATGTGAACTAATCGATGGAAATACAACTTTTATAGCCAATGGCCATAGAGTAAAGTTATTTGTGGAAGGAGAAGGAACCGTGACTGAAAGAAGAAATAATGCTACTAATCGATCCTCCGACAAAGTAAAAGCAGAGAAATCGAGAAACTCAAAGCAGAGAGTTAAACTCACCAGCATACCAAAGCTATTTATCTTTACTCTACTTTTATGTGTTTTATTTTTAAAGTAGTTTCGCTTTTTACCGGATAGACGTTAAAAGAACCGGATGTCTTTTCTAGATAGAATAGGAATTTTTATATCGCTTTTGAAATTAGGCTTGATAAAGATGTCGCGCTTAAAATAGAAGCTTCAGCTTTTGAGAAAACAAGCAATTGTTGAGAGAGATCGATCAAAGAACTATGTAATGGAAATTCGAGAAGTTCGATAAAGAGAAGGGCAAAGTTTTTAAGAAGGTGTGAAGTCGTGGAAAAAGTGAGCATGAAGGGAAATGTAGGAGAGCAAAACCAAATCCTGTGATGAGTGTTTGAATGTTGTTAAGAAGGAACGATTAGGTGGTTATCCTAAAATCCCGATGGAGATCAAAGAGAAAATTCAACGCCTCATTTCTTAAGGTTAGGTTGATAGAACGTTACATCGTAACTCCTAAGATTTAGAAGTATTGGAATTAGACCCTCGTGAATTTTGTAATACTTATAAAATTTTTATATAACTTTTGAAAATTTTATAAATAGGATCTTTATGAAATTACTTAAAAGTTTTATAAAGTTTTTATAAAAAGTTTTTTTTATTTATTTTTATTTTTGTAGAAGTTTTATTAAGTTTAAAAAAAAAAAAAAAAAAAAAAAAAAAATTGGTCGGATCGATCCGACCTAAACCCGGATCGATCCGAACTCAAAAAACCTAAAAAGTGGACGGGACCTCTTTCTTCTTCTTCTTCTTTTTTTTTTCTAAAACAAACGCCTCCTCCCCTTCTTCCCCAATTCGAATTTTTTCCTTCAAATCATCACACACCATCACCATTAAACTACACCACTTCTTAAACTTTTCTCATTTTCCACTCCTCTCTTCAAATTTGCATTTACATTGAAGTAATTTTCAAGGGAAAGCTTCAACTTTCATTCCGGCGACTTTCCATCTTTTCCGGCCAAATTTCAACCTTTTTAAGCTTTGTAAGGTAACATTGTAGTCACTTATTTTCTTAATTTCGTTTTTTATGCAATTTTTTATTTTTCAACTGTTTTGTCACTCACATTTGTACTGTTGTTTTGTGTTGTTTTGTTTTTTTTGTGTGTTGTTTTGTTATTGTGTCACTATCGTAGAATGGCCGAATCATCGAAAGCTAGTAAAAAACGCAAACCGCATATCCCTACCCAAATTCCAGTTATAGAAACTAGGCCTTTAATGTAAGAAGAATTGGCGCTAGTTTTGAAAGAACTGCCTCATTGCAATGCTAAGAAAGCATTGAAAAATAAATTTGGACAATGTTTAGTTGCAATAGAGAGGGGCTTAGACTTTAAAGATTTGGGAAGGGAGGTAAAAGATATTTTTGAAGGGAGGCATTGGATGGAATTAGCCAGTTTAAGGTCGGGAGAAATTAACACCACCTTAGTAGCTGAATTTTATTCTCTGGTAGCAACTCACAATGCTACGGATGAAGGTGAGTTAACCTCACAACCTCGAGAACTAGATAAAGGCCGCTTACTCCTCACATTATTAATGCTATTTATGGTATTCCCGATATACCGGAGAATGAGGATTATTATACGCTTTGGAATTTGATGAGCCAAAGAGACTTTGATCATATTGTTGCGTAGCCTGTAATGAGTTAGATCCCATCGCCGCCTGGCATGAAAACAGTTTTCCTATGGGAAATGTATCCGGATATGAAAGCCATTAAACGCTTTATTAGTCATACTTTTACCCGACTCGGCATTTTACATCTTTTGGTAAAGAGGATTTGTGTATTGCTTGGGCTATAGTTAATGATGTACCGTGGATATAGGCAGAGTAATGTGTAGTGGGCCAAGGAATTTGCCCCGATCGCTAGACCAGCAAATACATGCCTTTTCCGTGTTTTATTTCTTCCTTGTGTCGCCGACAGAGTCCCCGAGCTCCCAAATGATAATTTGATGATGGTGGATGACACACTTATAGGTCCTAGTTTACCACTTAGGCCGGGCAGAAGAATAAACTTTTGGACCCTAACCGTCAACGACCTCACTTACTCCATCTATCATCGCCCCTCCTTCATCCAAATAAACTCAAACTCACTTTCCGAATACCATCACTTACGACATGTTTCAATCCATGGCCTATGATGTTCATCGTAAGCATGCCAATATGGTCGCTTTTATGAAAAGGAATAAATTATGGTCTCAAGATTTACGCCAAGGCATACGAGGTTTATATCAAATGAATATACCGCAAAACCCTACCTATGCCGAGATGGATATTCCGCAATGCCAAACCCAAATTTATACCTTGCCCGATTTCATTCCACCGATGCCACCTCACTCGCATTTCCAACAAATGCCACATTCTTTGGATTTCAAACTAGTGGTGTAGAGATTTTTCGACAGTACTATGGCAAACGCGCGACATCGTAATGGACTGATCTCGATCATTTGGCCATACCACGATGAGATGGGGAAGCACTTTTTCTCGATATCACGAGAGAGATGAGCTCGATGGGACTAGATAGCTCGGCACGGATGTCAACTTATTTTCAAGATCCATCCCAAGAATCGACCCGCTCTCAAGCTATGCCAAGTTCAAGCCACGCCGAAATGAGTGATGAAGAGGAGTGATTTTTAAACATTCCATGATTTTTGACATTGAAACATTTTATTTTTCGTGATAATTTCTTTTTCGTTAAATTTTAAGTTATTTTGATTTTGGAAGGATTTTATTTTAATACGATTTTCATGTTTTCATTGCATATTAGAGTATTACGATCGTGTACTAAAATTTATCGTTATAACGTAATGAAAATAAACCAAAAATAGGAAGAAAACTTGTCCCCTAGAAAAACTAGGCATTTTTCAAGCAAAATCGACTCGTCCGTGAACAAGAATGTTCGGATCGATCCGCTTTTCACCGGATCGATCCGACGCGAGTATACCGACCGACAACATTATCGTTCGTGAGGTCGGATCGATCCGCCCTATCTCGGATCGATCCGAAAGTACAAAACGCCGCAGAAAAGTAGATCTTTTCTACTTTTGCTTGATGGATGTATTTATATAAAGGAAAGAGCAACAAACCAAACTTTTGCTCATTCTTTCCTTTCTTCTATTTTAAATCTCTATTTCGTAAATGTCTAACCGATCCTCTCCTTCGGTTAATAGTTATGAGCCACATACGCTGATGGTGTGGTCCCCGGCGGCATGCCTCTTGTTTTCATAATGAAGTCCCGAGACATCTAAATTTCGTCCGCTCTCCTATTCTCGATGGAGAAAGGCTTAAACACCAAAAAATTGATCAATGGGGACGAATCTAATCCGAGGTTGCGGGTGGAAAAAGTTGATAAGACTCCCAGAGGTCGAATAAACATTTCGATTGTTAGAGATTTCTTTGCGCTCTCTCACCGAGATAACGATGTGAGCCTCATCTCAACTTATTACGCTTAGGGAATCGTTATTTCATTTTCACCACCATCATAAATCAAATCTATCAAATCCCACCATGTACTTTTGATCGAAACCCACACTTCGAGTTTCTTTGGGAACTTGGGGATGCGATAATGTTGTAAATCGTGATCGCAGGTAAGCCTTTCATTCAGATTTCCGTTGTTTGATCATAACTATGATTCCTCAACTCGGCTTTACCCCTCATTTAAGGGCGTGAAACGCTTCATTAATTTCTCGGATCTATCCAACTGTAGATTTTTATGGGGTTACGGATGATGAGATGTCATTGTTGTATGCATTGGCGTGGAGCATACATTGATCGGGGAGTTTTGATTTTTAAGACCGCAATTAATTTTGCAAAGAGAAAGACGTAATAGGGAAAACCACTACCATTTGCCTGGTTATCTCTCACCTTTGTATCCAATCAATCACGTGCCTCGAAGTTTGCTACCGACGAGATTTTTCCATCTCGTGATTCTCGCTAGATTACTTCCGTGGATACTCCCGGATGTTCATCTACGGTTTGATAATCGCCAGGTTATGTTGTTAAGTTGGTAGTTGTTTAAATTAGTTGTTTAATCGCTTTTTGTTGTTTGTTACTTTTATTTATAGTTTGTAATAGTGTTTAATATATATGTCATTTTCTTTAATCAAAATAATATATGGTTGCTAAAAATAATAAATAATAATCAAATCAAATAAAATTTTAATTTTATTTGCAACTCATTTTTTATTTACTCACCAACATCGGACGATGTTATTTCGTAAGTGGGGAGTAGAGTAAGTTAGCAAATTAAAATTAAAATTTTCTTATATAAATGTATACTTAATTGCTCAATACTTAGTTTAATTTTTCTTGGAACAAAATAATTAGATAATATATAATTAGTATGAATAAAAACAATATAAATTGGTAAGAATAGATTTTAATTAAGTAAAATAAAGTAGATATATTATAATTATATTATATATGTCAATTTTAGATCTTTATAAGATTTTAAGTATATGTAACTATACATAAATATTATCAAGTAAGTTTCATATGAAATTTTAGCAAATATACTTATATTTATAATGAATTTTTAGAATAATTTTCTTTGTAAAACGAAATATGAATATGGAATCGGATTAGAATGATGAGATTTTTGACACCACAAAAATTACCTCAACCTTGATTAGAGTGATCAAGACCTCACTCGAATAGCCATATTTTTGATCATAACCGACCCTTGGCTTATTTTGGTCTACATTTCCTAAAAATCCCACGAGTTTGTACGCATGATTTATGAAAGGATATGATAGCACATGTAGCTAAGGATGGTGTATGCCGAGGTGAAAAAAAAAAAAAAAAAAAAAAAAAAAAAGAAGAAAGCACCATATTTACAGAGAATTAATCGAATACTGTATCTTCCTTATCTTTGATCGATGATATCGGTAGTAGCTTCCAATGATTTGAGTGCAAGGTAGGTGTTATCTAAAAACGCCCTATATCACTATGAGGTATAAAGCTCCCGATAAAAATTCGAATCATAAGATCTCAAGAATGATTACGAGTTTAAGGAAACCGACTCGTAATTTTAGATCGAAAGAGTATTACTCCGATCAATCTTGATGAAGCAATGCTTGTAAATTTGATTTTCTACACACACTCACGCTTTTAGTTCTTAATATTGAAAAAGAAGAGAGAAAATCTGAAAATAGTTGGAAAAAGGAGATTTTATTAATCGAAACTGCTTTTGATCAAACGTGAAGGTGTAAGTACGCATTTACTTGCCTCTTTCTATTTTTTTGATTTCTTTTTCTATCTTTTCGATTAACTAATGTCCTATCCTAAAAGCCATCTTGTCAATTACTTGACTTAGTCTTTGATTCCAAATATTTCATATAAGTTGAGATAGGAAAATAATTCTAGAATTTTAATTATATTTATTGAGTAGATTTTGTGAAATTTCATTTGAATAATAGTTGATAAATAATTTATCAAAGTTATCTACACTTTTATCTTATTAATTTCTAAGAAAGATATAATTAATATGTTTATAATATTGAAATGATATTTTACTAATTTAAAAATTGTATCTACCACTTATATTATTTTTATCGTAATTTTTATATATTACCGCTATTTTGCTCTTAGGACGATCAAAGAGCTAAGTGGGGAGTAGTTGATGTATAACATTTATATGATAAAATTACGATGTTTTATATACGTTATCGACTTTTTTTATATAAAATATAATAAAATATAACGATAATCTTATAAAATATTAATAGCTATGAATAAATCTAAATACTATAAAAATCTAGTAAAAATGATAAAAGTTATAAATTTTGTACCGGTTAATAACCGGAGTGTTGTGTCGATTCACGTGGGTATTTTTGGTATTTTACGCACCTTAGGTAAACCAAGACCCCGAGTGACGACATTTTATGGAGTAAAATCATATCTTTTGAAGAAATAAAGGAAGTGCCACGAGATTTAAAGTTCAAGTGGATCAGTGGTTCGTGACGCCAGATCAAGTTATATTTTCAACGAACAAATGGCCCAGTAAAAAGGCATTTTCTGAAAAAGAAGTCTTCATGGAAGTTATAGATCTCCTCAAGAGCTTTCCAACGATCTTGAATTATGTCATTTGGAGATCCAGAGCTCAAGTTATGATTTTATCAAGTTTCGATTAAGATTGAAAAAATCTATCCGGATCGATCCGATTTACCTCGGATCGATCCGAGGAGGCATAATGATTATCCAAAGATGTGGCCCGCAGAGAATATCCTGGATAATATTTTTATTCCCGGATCGATCCGCCCTTTCTCGGATCGATCCGGCAAGTGGAAAAATTGCCTATAAAAGGCAAAGATTGCAGGCACAAAAAGGGTACCAAATATATTTCTTTTACCTCTTTCTAGTAGTAGTAGTATGTATATATAGGCCTTATGCCATAAATAAAGTAGTATCGCCATAATGCTCGAGAAATTATCGTAAGATCAATGTTGTTGAAGTTGTTGTAGCATCCGGAAAAATACATCTTCCGATCCAATCGCTTATAATCGGGTAAAATTTCTAAAGTATTTATGTTTGTTTTGTCTTTTTATCTTTTCGTATAATGTTAGTAGGCTAAATCTAATAACTAGCCAAAGTTATGTAATCGCTTTATTTCGATCTTTTCGGTAAAGGAATGCTTGTCTAAGTAAAATTGAATAAAATTGAGTTAATTGAATCTTTCCTATTGATAAAGTTTGATTTGAAAGAATTCATAATCTAATTATGAATTGACACCTCGTAATTAAGTTATGAACTCGTTAATAGAAAACCGGAGGGTAAAATTGGCCGAGTGAAAACGCGACAACGGAACCCGCTTTCTACCCGGGCGTATTTGTCCTAAAAGATGAATCTTATTAAAATTTGTACTCAAGATCGTAATAATGTTAAATTCATCGCTTTAATTGAAACTTAAACCGAAAGTTGAATCGCCCGCCTTGACAACCGGAGCCTTTAAATAAAATTGACCGCTTGACGAACGGAATGACTCCTTTTATTCAAAGGTAGAATCGCACTCGGACCTCGCTCGTAAAAACCGTAATGCTTGTGGACTTTGGACCGATGACAATGGACATATGACAATTTCACACACACTAATGTGAGGACGAATTGTTAACCTTAGAGTACACCGCTTCATTTACTCAATTGAACCTAAAGATCGAGCACATTCCATTCACTGAAAAGATCGTATAAATCAATTATATAAACTTTGGCTAGTTCTCTAAAAATATATTTGGCATCTATATATTTATATCTATATATATACTTTGCAACTTATGCACATCTATATATATTTATATATCTATATATATTATATTAGAATAAATTTTAATTTACGTATTTATTTTATGTTGACTAGAATAGTAGTGATCTGTGTTATAAAATTGCGGTTTAGATCGAGTTAATAAAAGCTCTTTGGTGTTTAACCACACTTAGAAGAATTACAAAGTTCCTCGAGGATACGATATACTCGACTCACCATACTAGCACTACAGTTTGACCCGATACACTGTCGGTTAAGGACTGGTATTAGCACTAGAAAAGGCCACGTCAGTGCCACATCAATGAGATGGCGATTTTTATGCTCGGCTACCCCATTTTGTGGCGAAGTATAAGAGCAAGATGTTTGGTGAACGATGCCATGGTCGATAAGAATTGAGAAAATTGAGTTTTATATTCTTTGGCATTATCACTACGAACCGTGACGCACGAAACAATTAAACTGAGTTTGAATTTCGATTGGAATAATCGGAAGCAAGATGTAATATCGATGACGGTCTTTCATTAGAAAATCCAAGTCATACGAGAAAAATCATCAATAAAAGTAATAAAATATCGAATTTATTTGATGAAATATGATATGGTCCCCACACATCGAATGTACTAGTTCAAAAGGAGTTTGTCTCCTATTATTAGAATTATGTTTAAAAGACGTCGACAATGCTTACTTACGACAAGTTTCACACGAATCTAAAATGTAAATATTGGGAATTTGCTTCAAGGACCGGTAAAGGAGTATGACCGAGACGACAATGCCAAGTCATTGCGTCAACATGTAAAAACAACAGATGATGGAGTGGAATTAAAGTAGTAAAGGCCGCCGTGCTCATGACCCATACCAATCGTCTTCCGCGTCTGAAGATCCTGCAAAACACACGAGTCAGGAGAGAAAATAACTGAGCAATTTAAAGCTCGGGTAAGTTTACTGATAGAGAGTAGGCTATATAGGAACCCAGGGACATGAAGAGTGGATTTTAATTTAATAGTTTTATTTAATAAAACATCCCCAGTACCCACAATTTGAGTTTGGGAACCATTAGCTAAAACGACATATTTAGGTTGAGATAAAGGAGAATAATTTAGAATTGAATTACACAGACCGGTCATATGTTCGGTTGCACCGGAGTCAAGGATCCATGGAGTAGGTTGAGTGGATAAGAAACCTGCAGGTGAAGAGCCCGTCTGAACTAAATTGGCTGCGGAAGTCGAGCTGGGAGTTCCATCACTCATGGCGTTGCCGCCGGTTTCCCGAGATGCTGCCACCTGTGGTTGGGATGAGACTTGATTGGCCATATGGGGCGGGTATCCATGTAATATCCAGCAATCTTCAATGACATGATTGGTTCGACCACAATGGTCGCATTTCCGATCACCATTCCGGCCAGATCGGCCGCCCCGACCACCACGACCTCTGGGAATTCGCCCTCCACGCCCTCCTCGATTCGGGCCTGTGACTTGAGTAAACATAGCGGATGGTTCGACATCATCATGGGTGGTAACAGTCGAATAGACGACGGTAATGCTCTTTGAAGTCGGAAAAACTTCACTAAAGGAGGGTAATTCGGTGCCTCCGAGAATCTGCGCTTTAACCGGATCATACTCGGATCTTAGCCCCTGCAAGAAATCGGACGACATCCATGTCGTGCCGTTGCTTTCCATGGCACTCACATCATCGATGAAGAGGCAAGTACATATTTCTCTCACTCACACACACCCATAACATAGAGAAAATAACTCTCAAGGTCTTATTTCCTGCTCCAAATTAAAGTATTGTTTACATACTTCATAAATTCGTGATAAATTTTCGAACCGGAGTACATTTGTTTTAACCGATTCCACATATCTTTTGCGATCTTGAGATATAATAAAGTCATACCAATGTTGGGCTCAATCTTGTTTAACAAAGATTGACATGATTTGAGCATCATCTTGTTTCCAAAAGTTGGCTCGTGGATCATTCTTCTCGGCTTTGTCGTTGGTGAGGTGATGCTCCATCCTCTACCTGTTAGAAAAATTTCAACCGAACGAGACCAGAGGACATAATTTTTGTCATTCAGTTTGATAGATGTGATACTTGGAGTTGTATTTGTGGCGAAAAAGGGGCCATTAATGGAGCTTTACGATTTTGCTTCCATGGCCTAGTCGAATTGCACGAACTTGTGCCGATTTAGGAGGAAAATTCGGGAAGGAAGGGTTGAGGATCGAAAATGGCTCCGATACCATGTTAGAGTACATAGTATCGCAGAAACAGAGAGGAAGGAATTACTTACCTCTCATTCTTCATATTCCCTTTATTTATAGTCTTGATTACATGATGATGAATAAGGAAAGATATTATAGCTAGTATCAATCGAATAAATGCAAATATTCGATTTATTACGTAATCATCACATGTGCCTAATTCTAGAATAATCACATGTGCCTAATACACTGATACATTGAATCTGGACACATCTCCTTTCTCTTATTCTTTTAACACTATACATCCCTGTTTTTCAAACTTTTTCATACCCATCGCCTAGAATTCGACGGTACCGCTCTATCCGCCTTCCTTACATTTGAAATCATCGACGGTACCGCTCTAATTTTCGACTGTACCGCCTTTCCTTACCACCGATCAATGGAAGATTCCGCCAACTGTGATATTTTTCATTTTTCAAGATGAAAGCGATGCATCGTCCAACTTTTCAAATGGTACCGCTTAAGATGAAAGCGGTACCATCCAACTTTTCAATGGTACCGTAGATGCTTAAGGCGGAAGGTAGGAATAAAATTTTGAAAAAAATGGTGTAGACAAAAATTATATTTACCCAAACAAGGTATTTTTTGAGTTTCCCCATTTATAATTCATCCAAATATTTGCATTTATGCTTATATTAATACACTGCTGAAAACCCAAAGTATATCGGTATGTAATCACATAACTCAGTGTATGGCATACACACGAGGATTGAGTTAGTGATGATATGCTTAAAACTAGTTAGTCCGTGGTGATTTAATCAGAGCATGGGTCTCGTGATTAATATACCAATAATGCGACCAGAACACTTTACGGTGCGACCGTCTCATCCGGACCGTCGGTATAAGGTACCTAGTGGGGCATTTATATATGATGTCTATCATATAGGACTGGACCGATTTGATTTGAATTCTCGATATAATTCCGTGATCGAGAAATCTTATCGAATCGCAAGATGATCATATATGGATTAATCTCAATCCTGATGTGATCACAGTCTACTGCTTGGTTCAATGTAGGGTTTGATGTGTTAGTTAAGGATCACTTGGATACACGTGATCTGAACACTTCGCGTTGGCTCTATTCTGGATTGAGTGAGTAGTCTGTGACTTCACATATATGGAATCCATTCCTTCCTGCGGGAAGTAGACATACAGTTCCCTTATTTGTTAATCCTAGAAACTGATCGATGGGCCCAGTTCATATTATATTAGTTATGAACTAATTGATCACTAGAGGGTTAATGGTAAATAAGGATAAGATGTTTTGAGAAGGTTTTATGGAGATATCCCGAATCAAAACGAGCGATATCTATGAAGGATTTATCCGTACGTAATGATTATATCAATGGACGCTTTTACTCAATGATTAGAGTCTAAGTATATATGTATAATCGATAGAGTTCAGTTTCGGGTTTATGGTGGCGTAATCCCGAAATTAATAGATTGAATAAGAATTGTTCTGTTCGATGAATAATTTTATTTAATTTATTGTAGCTACTGGTTATAGGTCCATGGTCCCAGATGTGACTCCTAACATGCATATGTTTCTTGACGTTGGGCCTCAATAATAATTAAATAGTTGGACTATTTAATTGATGTGCGATTTATTATTTATTGGACTAAATAATAAAATACATGGAAAAGATATTTTTCGTGGACTCGGCCCATTATGTGAAATTTCGTGTGCTAGCCTTATTTGACTAGGGTTGGCGTGTTGTGTCTTGTTATTTATTAATGAATTAGTTTTCTTGATAATTATAAGACATGTGATTAATTGTTTATTTGTTAAATAATTAATTAAGGAAAATATATTAGATTGATCCTTAAATATTCTAGATTTATTCTAGATTATTCTAGGAGTATCTTTTATAGAAAATGATTATTATAATTGATTTTGTATTAATTATTAAATCCTTGGAGGACAATGATTTCTCTTCTATATAAAGAGAGTTCTCCTAAACCTTTTGACACACATAATACATGCCATGTACACAAAGATAATGGGGAGATGTCGACTTCCCATTAGGGTTTAGAGTTGGGAAAATCTTCGGATTTTCCGGTAGCATATCAAGGAGGTCGAGCATCAAGGATCAACATCCACCGGTTGTTGCTTGGAGATACACATCGGAAGATCGTGGTGATGATACAGGATTTCACCCCTCCACATGGAATTATCTAATTGGTCCAGCTGGCGTGTGAAGAGTCCAAGTCCCTAGTACTCACCTCGAGTCGGATAAGAGACGAGTCAGTGAAGACCGCAGCAGCCAACAGGTTATACAAGTGTCTCATCTCGAACCATCCATGTCGGTGGTATACGAGTCGAGACCAAAGTTCCAGCCTAGCTTCACAAGCCCTATATCCCTGGGATTACTTGGGCAATGGGGCAAGGCCCAATAAGGGTTATTTATGTCAATAGACAAAACCGCCCTAGGTTTAGGGCAGAATAGGGGCTTATGCCTATAAATACACTACTCCAGGAACTACGTAAGGCTTGATTCCAAGACAATACACAGGATACGTAGGCAATCCAAGATACATTCTTGGACTCAGCCATAGAACCCTAAAATCACCCCCAAAATCATCTTTGATTCAATCATCCCTAGATTAAATTGACCCGAAATTATACATGACAAAATCGAGCATCGTCATTGGCGCTAGAAGGAGGGCCTTCTATCGGTGATGGATCAAGGAGTGATGGTGATCAAGTTAATGGCAAAAACATGCCAGAAACGCAGTCAGATCGACGGATTATTGCTGGAGTTTCAACCGTTGGAACAAGAATTCCACCGTTCAGATTGAAGAATTAGAAGGGACGAACAAACCCTCCAAATTTCGTGTTGATCGGAGTCCGTTTAGATACACGATCGTTGCCGGAAAGATGCTGTTGTATCACCAAAAACACAACGAGATCGGCGGCTAATTTATAGAGTTTGAACCGTTGGAATAAAGATTCCGCCGGTCAAATTGAAGAAGAAAGGAGAAAATACAAGCCCTCCAAATTTCAGACCGATCGGAGCGCGTCTTGATGCCCGATCGTCGCCAAGAAGTTGCGTCTTTATCAAAAACGCAGCAGAACCCTAATTGGGAGCAGACAGGTCGGCAGCCTATTTCCGCCAATTGAACCGTTGGAAAAACAATCTCTCCGGTCAGAATTAATTATTAGGAGGACTGAACAAGCTCTCAAAATTTTAGGTCGATCGGAGTTCGTTTGATTTCTCGGTCGTGGCAAAGAAGTTACTGCAGGCACCAAAAACGCAGTAGGATCTGGACAGCAGCTGCCAGATCGGCGGCTCATTCCCGGAGTTTCAGCAGTCGAAAGAACGATTCCACCGGTCACATCGAAGAAAAGTGAGGGAAGAACGATCCCTCCAAATTTCGTGCCGATCGGAATCCGTTTCGAGGTCTGATTGCCACCGGAAAGACACTGACCCCTCCAAATTTCGTGCGAGTTCTCGAGCTCCAAGGACCGAGCCGAGCTCCTTAGCTCTCCAAGTTCTTACAATTGTTATTTTAAATTATTATATACTTTGCAAGTCTTTATTATATGTGTAATGTTTTTTTTATCACAATCACATTGCACCACAAAGACTCGAGATATCGAGCATCGGCATTCGAGCTTTACGGACTCGTCTTGCCCTAAGACCGAGCTCGGCTCGGCATCATATTATATAAGACCGAGCTCAACTCGGCATCATCTTTTGAGCCCACCGAGCTCAACTCGGCATCATCTTTTATAAGACCGAGCTCGGCTCGGCATCATCTTTTATAAGACCGAGCTCGGCCTCGGCATCATATTGGGAGCTCTCTCGAGCGTATCTTTTATAAGTCCGAGCTCGACTCGGCATCATATTTGGAGCTCAACTCGGCATCATATTTGGAGCTCACCGATGAGCAAATCTTTAATAAGTCTGAGCTCGACTCGGCATCATATTTGGAGCTCACCGATGAGCAGCTCACCGATGAGCAAATCTTTAATAAGTCCGAGCTCGACTCGGCATCATATTTGGAGCTCACCGATGAGCAAATCTTTAATAAGTCCGAGCTCGACTCGGCATCATATTTGGAGCTCACTGATGAGCAAATCTTTAATAAGTCCGAGCTCGACTCGGCATCATATTTGGAGCTCACCGATGGGCAAATCTTTTATAAGACCGAGCTCGACTCGGCATCATATTTGGAGCTCACCGATGGGCGAATCTTTTATAAGACCGAGCTCGACTCGGCATCATATTTGGAGCTCACCGATAGGCGAATCTTTTATAAGACCGAGCTCGACTCGCATCATATTTGGAGCTCACCGATGGGCGAATCTTTTATAAGTCCGAGCTCGACTCGCATCATATGTGGAGCTCACCGATGGGCGAATCTTTTATAAGACCGAGCTCGACTCGGCATCATATTTGGAGCTCACCGATGGGCGAATCTTTTATAAGACCGAGCTCGACTCGGCATCATATTTGGAGCTCACCGATGGGCGAATCTTTTATAAGACCGAGCTCGACTCGCATCATATTTGGAGCTCACCGATGGGCGAATCTTTTATAAGTCCGAGCTCGACTCGCATCATATGTGAGCTCACCGATGGGCGAATCTTTTATAAGACCGAGCTCGACTCGGCATCATATTTGAGCTCACCGATGGGCGAATCTTTTATAAGACCGAGCTCGACTCGGCATCATATTTGGAGCTCACCGATGGGCGAATCTTTAATAAGACCGAGCTCGACTCGGCATCATATTTGGAGCTCACCGATGGGCGAATCTTTTATAAGTCCGAGCTCGACTCGGCATCATATGTGGAGCTCACCGATGCGCAAATCTTTAATAAGTCCGAGCTCGACTCGGCATCATATTTGGAGCTCACCGATGGGCAAATCTTTTATAAGACCGAGCTCGACTCGGCATCATATTTGGAGCTCACCGATGGGCGAATCTTTTATAAGACCGAGCTCGACTCGGGATCATATTTGGAGCTCACCGATGGGCGATTCTTTTATAAGACCGAGCTCGACTCGGCATCATATTTGGAGCTCACCGATGGGCGAATCTTTAATAAGTCCGAGCTCGACTCGCATCATATTTGGAGCTCACCGATGGGCGAATCTTTAATAAGTCCGAGCTCGACTCGCATCATATTTGGAGCTCACCGATGCGCAAATCTTTAATAAGTCCGAACTCGACTCGGCATCATATGTGGAGCTCACCGATGAGCAAATCTTTAATAAGTCCGAGCTCGACTCGGCATCATATTTGGAGCTCACCGATGGACAAATCTTTTATAAGACCGAGCTCGACTCGGCATCATATTTGGAGCTCACCGATGGGCGAATCTTTTATAAGACCGAGCTCGACTCGGCATCATATTTGGAACTCACCGATGGGCGAATCTTTTATAAGTCCGAGCTCGACTCGGCATCATATTTGGAGCTCACCGATGCGCAAATCTTTAATAAGTCCGAGCTCGACTCGCATCATATTTGAGCTCACCGATGGGCGAATCTTTTATAAGACCGAGCTCGACTCGCATCATATTTGGAGCGCACCGATGGGTGAATCTTTTATAAGACCGAGCTCGACTCGGCATCATATTTGGAGCCCACCGATGGGCGAATCTTTTATAAGACCGAGCTCGACTCGGCATCATATTTGGAGCCCACCGATGGGCAAATCTTTTATAAGACCGAGCTCGACTCGGCATCATATTTGGAGCTCACCGATGGGTGAATCTTTTATAAGACCGAGCTCGGCCTTGGCATCATATTGGGAGCTCTCTCGAACGAATCCTCGACATGATAGAGTTACTATAAAATAGTGAATAAAGCCAAGTCAATGACAGTGCTTATATCACTCCCGACCTGCCAATAAGCCACGATGCGAGGCGGTTGGAAGATCCCATGAAGGATACCTTATTCGACCAGATCATAAGCACCACGAAGTGCGACAGTCTAATCGAGCTCCGACCAAATAGCCAAGTCAAGCCCATGAGGCAGTATAATGTTAGGTCGACTCATCTTCAATTGTACCATGAGTCATTTGCTCATACTACACTTCGAGGGGCTTAGGGGAATTAAGTCCAAGGACTACACCCCATAAGGCCATGTCGCAAGGGAATTACGTCCAAGGGACTACACCCTAGGCAAATAATCAACAACCACAAAAGTGAAAAAAGCCAAGTCAATGACAGTGCTTATATCACTCCCGACCTGCCAATAAGCCATGATGCGAGGCGGTTGGAAGATCCCACGAAGGATACCTTATTCGACCAGATCATAAGCACCACGAAGTGCGACAGTCGAATCGAGCTCCGACCAAATAGCCAAGTCAAGCCCATGAGGCAGTACAATGCTAGGTCGACTCATCTTCAAGAAGACGGTTCGCATAGTCGGGCCAAACGTCCCAGTCAAGAGCCAAACGAGCTAATGAGGCAAAAAAGGCTAAGGCAAATGCACGGTTCGCGAAGTCGGGCCAAAACATCCTGCGCGTCGACCGCCCATAGCAAAAATAGTCCAAAGGACAAAAATGCCAAGGCAACAGTCAATCTCATTTAAACGCACAAGTGCAATAGGAACCAAAGGTTCATAATACACTTGGGGGCAACATAGACATCGACACACCTAAAAATAAAGCAAAAGCAAAAGCAGGCCAAGGCTCGAAAATTTGAAACGCATCGATGTGGAAAAGAGGATAAAAGAGAAAAGGAAACAAAATATCGCAAAAATTGAAGCAAAATAAAGCTAGGCATCGAGTTCGATCATGTCCAAATCTCTCGGTAGTCATGTGTCATGAGTCATGAACGACAAGGAAACACCATGACACCGAGATCCGGAGCGACAGTTACGTATTACCAGTCTTTTTAGACAGTAATTACTAGGACATCGTAGCCTGAAATGTATATCGACAGCCGAAAGGACATCGATTTCGACAAACGAAAGGAGGCAGCCAGGGGCATCTCTTCTACTACGCAACAACAAAGAAAAGTCCAAAAAATGCTAAGGCATGGAAGACAAGTTACATATGATCAACAAACGGAACTACTGAAAGTTTAACGAAGATGATGAATCTGTATTATACTTCGGGGGGCTTATAACAACGAGTCGACATTGAATACTGATGAAAAGGCGAGCAAAGAAATGGAAATCGAAATGCGACAAATGGCGAAAACCTAGTCATGAAGACCAACCATAACAAGGCAAAGTTCAGAAGGTCGAATATAAATTCAAAAGAACAACGGCTAGGAAGTAGCATCGATCCCAGTCGACTTGCGGAACCCGATGACCGCATCTTTTCTGGCCGCCTCGACCTGTGAGGGAACTCGATCAAGCTCAACCTGCAGCGCATCCCTCTCCTTCCGAGTCTGCTTAACTTCAGCCAGAGAGAAATTGAGCTCCATCTGCATCCTCTCGAAATCCACCGACAGTGTCGCACTGCAGACAAATGAGAGTCCGCAGTCGTCGACAACGTGCCCAATAAAATACAAATATGATCCAAACCTAAGGTTCTCATGATACTTGGGGAGCAGAATCGACATATGTACATCGACATACGGAGAAGCCGATGTGCGAATAAGGCCAAAGGCCGCAATAAAGAAAGATAGTCTATATCAAAGACAAAAGAAAAGAAGGATTAAATCGATTCTTCGAGAGAAGTCAACTTCAATCGAGACAAATCCCAAGTTGGACATCTCATCATTCCTTCGATACCTACGGCATCGAAGTCAATGTCAACTTAGCCACACTTTATAAGTCCAAAGGATGAGATAATGCTAAGGCAAAAGTTCCACAAAGCGGACATGGAAAGTCCGTATATCGGATTCCACAGAAATAAGTCCGCAGGTAGATTTAAATTCGTGGCATTGGATGACGGTGACCAAGATACACCTTTGACAGATCGGACTGACCTCAAGAGCTCGAGATAGATCTGGGGGCTTATGATGATACGGATTTCACCCTCCACGTGGAATTATCTAATTGGTCCAGCTAGCGTGTGAAGAGTCCAAGTCCCTAGTACTCACCTCGAGTCGGATAAGAGATGAGTCAGTGAAGACCGCAGCAGCCAACAGGTTATACAAGTGTCTCATCTCGAACCATCCATGTCGGTGGTATACGAGTCGAGACCAAAGTTCCAAGCTTCACAAGCCCAATATCCCTGGGATTACTTGGGCAATGGGGCAAGGCCCAATAAGGGTTATTTATGTCAATAGACAAAACCGCCCTAGGTTTAGGGCAGAAGAGGGGCTTATGCCTATAAATACACTACTCCAGGAACTACGTAAGGCTTGATTCCTGGACAATACACAGGATACGTAGGCAATCCAAGATACATTCTTGGACTCAGCCATAGAACCCTAAAATCACCCCCAAAATCATCTTTGATTCAATCATCCCTAGATTAAATTGACCCGAAATTATACATGACAAAATCGAGCATCGTCACATGGCATCTCAAATTGGATCTCGACTTCATCAATCTTTTGGATCTCGCTTTTGATTGGTAAGTAGATCTCACCTTCTTGTAGGTAGATCTTAAATTATGTAGTTTAATTTATATTGATCGTGATCCTTGTTATTCCGCTGCGTAATCGGGCGGATCTAGATCCGTCCGGCGATATTACATCCAACAAGTGGTATCAGAGACTCTGATATATAAATTAAAGTATATAATTGATAGATCTAGGAGTGGAAATTGCATGTTTAGATTGCATTGTTTTTTCATTTTTTTTAAATTCGAAAATCATGATGATGAATGCTTTGATATGTTGTGGTTGAAGAGATGGATTGGGGTTGGTACTGTTTACCCATTAGATCTATTGTAAACTCATATAAATTCGTTTATATGAGTATAGGAAATTTTGTAATTTTAGTTTCCTTGAAGTAGATCTGTTTTGTCTCTGTTCATTTTTTTTATTTATTCCCGGAGATTGAGCCATTGAAGCGACAATCCCTCTAGTCAGAATGAATAATAAAAGTTGATAATCAAGCCCTCAAAATTTGGTATCGATCGGAGTCCGTCTCGATATCAAATCGCTGCAATAAAATTATCACAGAATGTGAAAAACACAAAGACCGTAAAAACCCTAGCTGTGAGTTCGTCGAATTTCTGGAAGATTTTGGAACGTTGAAACATAGATTCAACCGTTCAGATTGATCATTGAGTTATGAACAAGCCCTAAAAATTTCAGGTCGATCGGGTTTTGTCTCGATGCGCGATTGGCTCCGGAGAGACACTGCTGCGCCGCAGTTATAAACAGATGCAGCAGTTGGATAGGCGGCTTGATGGGATCAATTGGGCCATCAAAACTCGGATCCAACAGTCCATATTCAAGTAGAAGGAGTGAAGAACAGGTCCATGAAGTTTCGTGACGATCAAAGTTCGTTTGGATGTCCGATCATCGATAAAACGGATCAGCAGCATCTTTTAAAAAATAGTTAACCCTAGTAGGGTTTGTTAATTTTTTTTGTTTAATAGGTTAGATACGGGGGTACCAACGATCCATCTCGGTGTTTATTTTCCATAATTGCGTGTATGATCGTATTTATGTGCATAACCGGAAAAAATTGCCATGACATGCATCATATTATGAATTCCACTCCATATGCATACATGTAGCTATTTAATTCTGGATAATTAATTAGGCATGTATTCAACTCGATTAATTAGTTTAATTTTTTAATTAATTGTTGTGGGAATTAATTAATTAGAAACTAATTAAAGAACCGAGGAACCGGGTTTTGTCAATCGTTAAGTTTTCGGTGATGGATTCTCGGTGAATCCCACCTTAAACCGGAACGAGATTGCGGGTTTGTTCCGTAGTGTCTACGGGAAAGTTTGACAATTTAAGAAATTGGAAAATCGTGATACATGGGTTCGGAAATGGTCTAACCATGGTTGGGTAAGTTCAATTGAGCTACGGCTCGATCGACTCACCCTCCACGTGTGACGTTTTCATGGGGGTTCGACAAGACTTAGCATATCCGACAAGCCTTTACGGCTAAACGGGGCTTCTCTTAGCCGGATCCGACCGACAGTCACATATGTTCCAAAGAATAAGATGGGTAGGCTTGCCTACATTACTGACACTATTCGGGTACATGATTTGTTGTTTCTTAAAATATTGTCAAGTCCAAAATGGTGATCAGTAAACCCACCACTTTTTCAAAATATTGAGTGGGAGCGGGGAAGGCGACAGCCGACCCCACGGCCTCTACTATAGATGCAAGCAAGTGAGAGAATGGTGACGCCTCGTCTTTGCTTTGATTTCGCCCCCTCGGATGGTGTTCACCGCTATCAAAATTCAAGGCTTGGTCTCAGAAAGGATAGGATCTTGAGGACTCACCGGGTCACTGACCTGCCCTACGTAGGCATACTCGGGGCATACTTAAAGGTCTGATATAGTAGGTCACACTCATCAGGATATTTTAGGAAATATCTTGGCTGAAAAAGGAAGGTAATCGACGATTAAAGTATGGGATGTACGATTCCCATGAGATGTTTGATTCTCAAAGTTTAATCATCAAGAGAGATTGTCTCGCTTTAACCATCATCGTCTTGATACCGACCCTCTAGCGGCGCGGTAATGTGAGGTTAAATCCTTGGAATGGTAGGATAGACTTTTATAGTTTATAATTCCTAAAAATTATCTAGTCGTGTATGTATGAATTTTTTCTGTCAATTTTGTTTACAACTATCATCTCCAGGCTACTAAACTGCTAGTGTAATGACTTCGTTAAAAGTGGAAAGTAACAAGAACGTTGAACTCATCGAAGAATGCAAATAAATTTCGGAAGAGATATTCCTCTTGAGCCTTTAAATCTTAAGTGGCATAGTATAAGTATGTCACTGCTGTCACTCGTGTTGAACGAGAGATGCACTTAGTTCAAAGATAATATAGGACTATATAAAATTCTATTAGTGAATTTTAATTGTGTGAGTAATCACACAAGAAATTTCTAATTGAAAAATTGGAAAATCATTATTAAAGTGTTGCTAGTTAGACAGTATTTGGAACCGATAAACTAGTGGGAGCTTTATTCTTATGATTTGTTGTTTTTCTGAATCATTAGAAATGTGTAAGAGACTGCACAAGAATTTTTCCATTCCTGGAAAAACATGAACAAAGCATTACTAGTTAGGCGGTATTTGGAACCGATAAACTAGTGGGAGCTTAGTTCGTGATTTTCTAATCTTTGAAAAATCAAAATAAAGCATTGCTAGTTAGACGGTATTTGGAACCGATAAACTAGTGGGAGCTTTAATCTTATGATTTGTTGATTTATTAGAAAAATCAAATAGTCCAAACGAGTAACACTATCATTAGACATCCCATAGTTCACGAGTAGTGTCTACTCAAATGAACTGCTAGTTCAAGACTGTTTCCATATAAGGAAAGTCAAGAATGGGAAAGAATGTCTATACGTGTTAGTCATCTAAACTAAGTAGTTTTAAGGCTAAACCGGGATATTAATAAATAGAAAATCGAGGATAAGGAAGGTGATTTGGATCACCGACCAATGCATCCTTAACGATTTCCTCAAAGCTAAGTTCTTTGGAAGAACAAGGTAGCTATCCATTAAGCGATAAATAGAGTAGACAACGGGCAGTTATTTCAACTAGAATAGTGGGAGTGATATAAGGAAATGAATTTTGGATTCAATCCTTGAATATCACAGAAAATTTATTTTCTGTTTTCATATTCGTTGGAACAAATGGATTCACTTTCAATTCGATAATTTGTTTGTCTTATAGAAAGTGAATATGACATTTGTAGCACGAATCCAAAACTCGGACTTTTGTTTGATAAAGTCAGAACCACTAAGAAATGCTGAAAAGGTATATGTAACACATCTTAAACTATTAAAGGCAAAAGGTTTCCGTATTTAGATAAACACTTCTTCATACTCTATTAATTAGTGCATAATTCCTAAAGACAAGATCTGAAGACTAGCTTAGGGTGATTCCTATCTCCCTGTCAAGCAACACTGTCTCAAAAGGAACAATGACTAAGCTTCCTTTCAATCGGGAAAAGGGTAATAGATTTAAAGAAGTAACATAGCTTGTGCATAATGACCTTCGGGGTCTTATGAAAGATACAAGTTAGAAGGAGCTTCTGAGTAGTGACATCTCGTCAGACAACTACTCAAAACGCCAGTAAGATTATCTAAAATATTTGGAGGTTTCTCTGATTTCACCAGAGATAGAGTATTCCATGCTCGCAATTAGGCCATAGCTAGTCTTGGGACTGATGCTCGCTTCCGCCTCCCAGGTGGAATTTATCCACTGAGGGATAACACCATAAATTTGCCTCATATAGTTATTAATGTGCTACAATACACTGCTTAACTCATTTAAGATATTGGTTGCGAAATAACGGTTTACACTATCATGTAAAACCGAAAAGTCTACCTAGAAGATGCTTACAAATTTGTGGATAAGGAGTGAATTCGGTTCACCCCACTTCCGTCAATATAGGCATTTAGCACTTAGTGCTTGAAGGTAGGACTGGAAATTTTGCGTACACGTTCAGATGATGACTGTTCGTGCAATATCTTATACGTTGAGTAAAGGTTGGTTATAAGATTCTTAAGATCAGAAATTCTGAAAGGGTCTATGAATAACAACCTTGGACTTTGGAGTACGGTTACTCAAGGTAGTTACTAACTGATTATATCAGACCACGTCCAACATTGGTTGTTGGTGATAACACTGATAATTACTACTAGATCAGAATATCGATCCACCTAGAACGCAGTGGGAGTATGGTTTAACCATTACCTTTTGCGGTTTTCTGCATACTTTGAAGTTTACAGAGGTGATTGATAACCTATGGTTCTTTATGGGTCAGATAGGATTCTCGATCATAGAGGTTGGTTTAAAACCTAGTGAATGGAGTTTTGGTACTCCGGTTCTATCCACACTCTAGTAGAACCACCGAGTGTCTCAGCCCAATGGGAGTAATTGGATCTACATGATAAGAGTCGAATGAATAGAAATTTTAACTTTCGGTACAAAGCTGAGTGGTCTAGGGGTGATCCCTAACAGGTAGAGAGTTAACCAGACCATGAACTCTCTCACCACTCGGTCTTGTTTGATTTCGTTAGAAAGCAGAAAATAGGGGTGATTCCTGATAGCAAAATACTTAACCGCTAACTTTAACCGACAGAGTATCGGGTCAACGGTAGTATAGTGGTTTCAAGGTTGAATCCACAGGGAGTAACAGTGAAGTACCAAAGTCGACGTAGAACTTGGTTCAGGTCAATAGATAGTGGAAAGATTAACAACTAATGCAGAAATAACGATTACACTACTGGTTTTACTTATATGATTAAAAAGCATAGCCGAACTACGATCCAGCGGGTTACTTTTACCCCCACAGGAAAGACTTGACAAGGAGCGTGTCTTAACCGACCTACCTATCCAATTCAGTTTATATGACATCCACGGGTGCCAACTCCTAATTCTGGTGTTAAGTTCTGAACAACTCTTGCTTAACACCCTATGCCAGGCTAATTAACCCTCCCTTTAGAAAGCCAAATAACCTAACATGGTTTACCAAAATCTAGAGCCGCTCGGAAAACCGATGAAAACCTCACATAGGGCACAGTCCTAACAACTAGCTAGGTTGTCAATCTAACAACTAGGCTGTGTCTACGTAATGATCCTAAAACCCATTATCCCACATCTCACCGCAAAATACATCTATAAGTTCGATGTGTGTGTGACAGTGAACTAGGTTGTCAATCTAATTCAAAGCTAAAATCTTTATAAGAACAAGTTTTAGAACGTGGATTAATCATACAAACGTTTAATTAAGCGCTACACTACTCCCGTCTAATCCCCTTGTATGCGTTTCACCCACTTTCACATGATTCGACCATACAATGGATTAGCTACTCATGATGGAATTGAAAAACAAAATAATAATGAAAGCAATAATCAAAGACATAATCAAATTATTGAAAGACAAAGAAATAATTACCATAAAAGATGAAACCTTGAATTGTATAAAAATCTCCTTCAAAAGATGAAATCTTGGATCACGAATCGAAAATCTAAGCTATGAAAGTTGTATAGAGTTGCTAGAATTAAATCTATGATCTAAGGATTGAAACAACGTTTATACTAATGGAAATCGCCTAAAAATCACCCCTAAGAAACCCTAAAACGTCTAAGTACTGAATAGGTATCATATGGGACCGAAAAAGAGGGTTTTTATAGGTTTTTGCCGCATCCCGACCACGAACGAGCGTTTGTGGCATGGCCAACGCCCGTTTGCCTGAAAAGCCAACTCTCTGTCCCCAGTAAATCAGCAATACCTTTTTGTGTAGTGCTCCTTTTTGAACGATTCAATATACGTTGGAAATCTCGTTCAATGCTCTACAACTTTCATCAAGACAACTCTACCTGAAAGTGTCTCCAAGTGTGACCAAAATGCCCTTGAATTAACTGCTTCAGATTTCATCAATGATTCTTCACTCTTTTCTCCTCCTTGGCCCCAAATATCGTTCTTTCTCGAGACTCTCTTCCTTATTCTCGACCTTATACATCAATCTAAGCCTGAAAACAAAGACACGAACACCAAGGCATAATATACATTGACAGAAACGTAACGAAATCCACATAAAACACGAGTTTTTAGGACGAAAACGTCATTAGTCTCGATACATGCATATAAGTGAATATCGTTCATATACTACCCATAATAGCCCAAAATAACCATGAATAACCCATAAAAGGAGGTAATCTCATATAAGAAATACACTACAATTTGACTCCCATCAACTACCCCCCACTTAGCTTTTGCTCGCCCTCGAGCAAACAAAGCGACTCTAAAATGTAACATAGAGTCAACATTGTAGTCATACACGGGATCATCATATGCAAAGGGCAAGTGAAAACAACCAGACAAATGCAATTGAGTCTAATCCTACCTTATTACAAAAACGGAATGTGAGTGTGTGCATAGCTTCTCATTCATTCATCACAGTTAACCGGTTCAGATTATAGATGCATGTCTATTGTTGCTACACCATAGGCTTATACTTCATAATCATCTCCACTAATCGAGGTCAAATCAAGGCTAACTAAGGTCAGGTAGGACTTGCAAGGTTGTAACGTTAGGCTTGGGACGGGGCTAAACGAAAGGATAAAAGGAATATCAAACGAGAAAAACGAGTGAGTCTAATCAAAACATCTTGCATTTAGCTCATACCACACCTTCTTAGCTTGGTTCAAACAAGCATTCTCCTTCTTTACTCTCAAATTCCAACATACTTTAATGAAAACTCGTCCACCAACACCACTTTGGAAGAATTAATACACGGCCTTCATCAAACATTCTTTGACTCAACTTTTCCAAACACTTTGTTCCATTTTTTTTTGACTGATTTTGATTTTGATTTTGATTTTTTTCTTTTTCTTTTTTTTCCCATAAACCAACCACCAACACTTTTATACACATCTTCACCACCCCACACTTGTGCTAGCAAGTGTGCCCAAAATAAGATAAAACTCACTCGTAGGGTGCCAAAGAAATGTAGACCACAAATAAAGGCTAAGGGTCGGTAATTATAGGCTAATCAACGAATGGCTACATTCGGGTGGGGGTCTAACCACCCTACTAATGCTCAGAGGGGTTTCTGTGGAAATTATGTACAGGGTTGGCTATTTGGCTCTAGTTGGGTCAAAGAAATGCCAGGACCATCATCCCTTAATCTACCTAGATTGACCTTTCTATTTCGCCTCGAAGTTAATCATACAAGTTCTAGGTAACAAAATAGACTATGACAACTATAAGCATCACTAATTACCATAACTCATGATATTGAAGCTATTAAGTGCATGCGTAGTCCATTTTTATAACAAGATCACGACTTAACTCGCATGCACTTACTCAATTACAAAACACTTAACCTAAGGATATCATGATTCAACATATAACACAACATCAATCCAAGAATTTTTTTGAAATATGGCCCAAACTCACACGATATAGCAAAAACTAAGCCTACAAATCATTCAAGTATATGAAAACATGGCATAAAAATTTATCAACAAAAACAGTGAAGCTAAGTCTCCTACCCCCCACTTAAACGAAGCACTGTCCTCAGTGTGTGAGTGAGAAAGGAAAAAAAACTTAGCTGAACTGTCGGAAAAGCTCATCCAATGCAATACAACAACCGCAAATGTATCTCCCAGGGTGCCTGTGCTACAAAGTAAACACAAAGAATTCTCTACAACGAAAGGCCGAAACCTTAAGTGTAGGTAACACAAACATGGAGATGTATATAGAAAGAAAATATCGGCTATAGCATGCATGTCAAAACAAGAATCGGGTGTAAAAAATCCTCTCAGGGTCCCAATAAGATCTAAACAAATAAAGCAAAAAGGTGGGCTGCCTCCCACACGCGCCTGTGTTTTACGTCATTGGCTCGACCATATGGCACTTAAGCAGACTCAAATCACTTAAGACTCAAAACAACTCAAACCAGAATATTTCACATAAGCATCAAAACTCGTCAACCAAAATCTAGACTCAAGAAGACAAATAGCTTAAGAAAAGTGAACAAAGCGGGAACCATGGAAATTGAATTGTCTAAAAACTTACCTCTTTTGGTCCTTAATGCTACCTCTTCCCAATGTGGTCTCTATCTCACACTTCTTTGAGCCGCATTCACCGGAGGGAGTGAAAACTTGATCTCATAATACTCATCATCACAAGGTGGATGAGTGAAGTAATCCGGGACCATCGTATCAGGAATCACCAATCCATCCGGTGGCTTCAATTTTAGTGGCTCATCAACTTGATCTCGATCCACAAGTGAGCTTGATGGTAGAATGAGTGATCCCAACATCTCCTTAGTCTCGATCTCCACATAATCGACGACCACAATCGAATCTACCATACTCTCTGTCAAGTCATCATTTTGTATATCGTGGGAAGGCGGTGTAGTAGACAACAGTTGCACCGCTTCCATCTCAAAATCTTGCAATTCTTCTTCATCCCAGAGCGTTTCATTACCAAAGATTTCTTGCTCACTCAAAACAATAGTCGGCTCCACTATACACTCCACCAAGGTGTCATCAGATATTTCAATAGAATGCGATGGTGCTATGGGCGATCCCAACTCAGTCACTTGCTCCGTCCTAAAAATCGCGAGATCCCTCTGAACAGCAGCTAACTCCTTTTGCATAGCTTTCAACTCAGTTTCCATCCTCTCTCGCTCTGTTGCTTTCTTTGGTTGGGAAACTCCTAGCTCTCTACCACTAACCGATTCATCAACCTCACTCTCCACCTGAACTTCTTCACTGTCAGCTTCCTCTGCAACCTTATTCACCTCATGTGCACAAGCCTCCTTTTCATGTTCTAGCTCCCGGGCTTTCTTAAGCGAGAGGAGATCCTGGTATACTTCCATAAGCCTGCCCTTCCTACGTGCCCATTCTGCTCTAGTCGTAGAAGTTCTATACTCAACGCGGGCACTCCTTCGGTTGAGCGGCCAAATCCGATCCATAGATTCCGTGATCTCCCTCTGCAACTCA
The DNA here is from genome assembly GCA_026214975.1 of Gentiana macrophylla. Classification (NCBI taxonomy): domain Eukaryota; kingdom Viridiplantae; phylum Streptophyta; class Magnoliopsida; order Gentianales; family Gentianaceae; genus Gentiana; species Gentiana macrophylla. Next base: position 83,191,900 of record CM047810.1, read on the forward strand.
TCCATCCGCTTCTCCCAATCAGAACTTTGATGTATCCGCACTTTCTCGACTTTCGCTACAGAAACCCTCTCTGACAGCTCCTCTATTATCTCAACTTCCCGTTCTTCTTCAGCAGAAGTGAAATCCATCTCGTATTCCTCTTGCGGTTGAGATACAGAATGGTCATACTGACTCTGGTTTACTTGAGGAGGAGTGTAAGTCTCTTTCCAAGCTGGGCTCTCATTCACTTGTTGTATAGGTTGTTGCAGGGATTGTTGGGCAAAAGGGTTTTGGAACCCCTGATCCTAAGCATCTGCAGCACTCGGTTCACAGTCATTTGGTCGAACTCTGGCTTAAAGTTCTCGTTGTTCTGCTGAATCGGTTGACATTGTTGGACTGGTTGAAAATCACCAATCCCAATCCCCTGATTCCAATCATACCCGTTCCCACCAAACTGTCCATTACTGTTTCCATTCGAATAACCGTATTATTGATTCTGGTTTGCACTAGGGCACTAATAATCCCAAGAACTCTGGTTACTCTGCTGCTGATATTTAGGTTGAGGCTTATACCATTGTTGCATGTACTGGTTCAAAGTCATCTCTGGTTGGGGACATTGGCGTTCAGGTGGGTAGTGTGGATTTGAGAATCCCTCCATTTCAGCACACACTACAAAATCTCAGAAAACAACACAACACAATCAAGGTATCTCGTCACCACCACCACAAAGAATAGGTGGTGTGGCGCTTCAACATGAGAACTCCATCAAGAAAAAAAAAACGGTGCCAAACGGAATATGAATTCATTCGAATGAAGGGTTTTAGCTAAGAACAAATGGCGATTCATTAGAAAGCGAGAAAAATAGGGTGATTCCCGAGACTTTTTGGTTGAACAATCGAATCAAATTTATTCGTAACCAAGGCTTATATCCTTTGTGGATTAAAGCAAACCTCTAGGTCATTTGAAAGTCACATATTTCAAGTATGTGGACTTGACCAGAATATTGATAAGTCTTTTATAGACTAGATGTCAGTATTGGTAAAGTAGTATATACAATAGAACTCATGAATGGTAAACTTAAACAGTTGGAAACAACATGGGTGTGTTATCTGAAGTCGGAAACTGACATGCCAAGATTCTCTTTATGAAAGAATCGGACTATATTCTAAAGGATTTGATTCGGTCAAATTCCTGAGAATATGTGACTGGCAATCCCATCTATCCTAATGGTTAAGATGAATTTTCATATCGGTATGCAACATTCAACGAAGTAGTCCTACCTACCTCTCACGGAATGCTTCTAAAACACGAGGATGAATAGAAAATGGGATAGACTCTCTTTTGATAAGAGAAAGTCGAGAAATTACAAGTTAATCGAATCTTGGATCCGAGTATTAAATAGCAAGTTTAGTACGTCCTCAAGTATCTTTGGAGAACGAGGAATAATATGCTAGTATATTCCGTGTAACGTGAATGATAATACTGATTCTGACTTTAAGTCAGATTAAGGATGATTGTTAAGTCGATCTCGGGCTCAGTGTTTACTCGTGGGATATGTCTCATTTGCTTTTAGAGCAAGTGGGAGAATGTTGTGAATACGAGGTGTGCTCTAAAACAATTAATCACTTGCCTTTCGTGCAAGTGGGAGAATGTTAGGTGTAGTGCCCGAAAGACAATTTCTGTAATTGTTTTTGACAGGAGTTATAATTCATCCTAATATTTGCATTTATGCTTATATTAATACAACTCAATGAAAACCCAAAGTATATCGGTATGTAATCACATAACTTTCGATGTATGGCATACACACGAGGATTGAGTTAGTGATGATATGCTTAAAACTAGTTAGTCCATGGTGATTTAATCAGAGTATGGGTCTCGTGATTAATATACCAATAATGCGCCTAGAACACTTTACGGTGTGACCGTCTCATCCGGACCGTCGGTATAGGGTACCTAGTGGGGCATTTATATATGATGTCTATCATATAGGACTGGACCGATTTGATTTGAATTCTCGATATAATTCCGTGATCTAGAAATCTTATCGAATCACAAGATGATCATATATGGATTAATCTCAATCCTGATGTGATCACAGTCTACTGCTTGGTTCAAAGTAGGGTTTGATGTGTTAGTTAAGGATCACTTGGATACATGTCATCTGAACACTTCTCGTTGGCTCTATTCTGGAATGAGTGAGTAGTCTGTGGCTTCACAGATATGGAATCCATTCCTTCCTCGCGAAAGTAGGCGGACGCTTCCTTTATTTGTTAATCCTGACAATCGATTGATGGGCCAGTTCATATTATATTAGTTATGAACTAATTGATCACTAGAGGGTTAATGGTAAATAAGGATAAGATGTTTTGAGAAGGGTTTACGGAGATATCCCGAATCAAAACGAACAGTCTATGGAGGATTTATCCGTATGTAATGATTATATCAATGGACGTTTTTACTCAATGATTAGAGTGTAAGTATATATCTATAATCGATAGAGTTCAGTTTCGGGTTATGGTGGCATAATCCCGGAATTAATAGATTGAATAAGAATTGTTCCGTTCGATGAATAATTTTATTTAATTTATTGTAGCTACTGGTTATAGGTCCATGATCCCCGATGAGGCTTCTAACATGCATATGTTTCTTGATGTTGGGCCTCAATAATAATTAAATAGTTGGACTATTTAATTGATGTGCGATTTATTATTTATTGGACTAAATAATAAAATACATGGAAAATACATTTTTCGTGGACTCGGTCCATTATGTGAAATTTCATGTGCTAGCCTTATTTGACTAGGGTTGGCGTGTTGTGTCTTGTTATTTATTAAATAATTAGTTTTCTTGATAATTATGAAACATGTGATTAATTGTTTATTTGTTAAATAATTAATTAAAGAAAATATATTAGATTGATATTTAAATATTGTAGTTTGAGTAATTTTAAATAGCACGAAAGAAAAAGCACGAAATGGAGACACGAACTAGGTGTCAGCCACATCACTTTTGTTTCTTATTTTTTTCCTTTTAACATTTTTTCCACCACTTGTGCTTCTTATTATTTTCGTGCATTACTTTTTATTTCATTTGCATAATACGTTCTTAAGTTACATTTTATGCGATATATATAGGATAAAGTATAATGAGTTCATTTAAACACTAATTAAATTTTTTAGAAAAAACAATAAATAATCTATCACTATTTTTATATAGTGATTTTTTAATCAACTTGATGAGTATCAAATGATTCTAGTGTAGTCTGTGATGAAATGTAAAAAAAAGTTCAAAGTAGTTAGCTTAATAGTGTCGTTCATTAATAAATTCGATTCAACTCGAAAAAAACTCGTGTTTGTTTATTCCTTTAGATAAACGAACCAAACATGTACAAATATATTATTGTACACGTTTATTAAACGAACAATTACGAGCTAGTTCACTAACATTGGTGTATATATATATATATATATATATATATATATATATATATATATATATATATATATATATATATATATATATATATATATACTCAAAATGCTAAACTTTAATATATAACGTTGTCTAAGTGACGTCCGACCTCGTCTCTATCCATTCTCTCAATTTTTCCACATCAAGTATTAGTTGATAGAAGTTTAAATGAACTAAGAAAAATTCAAGCCGATTATCATTTCACCCTTGAAATTGGAAGTTGAAAAACACTAGAAGACGTTGTAAAGATAGATGGAAGCTCGGCTCGAGCTTGAGCAATAAATTGACAAACTAAGCTTAAACTTTGAAGGGATTAAGTTTGTTTATTAAATAAACAAGTTCGAGCTCGTTCGTGTAACCAACAATATAATTAAAACAGCATTTTAATAATAAAAAGGGGTACTTTCTATGAATAAATATGAATTAACAAATGTTTAATGAATTCGTAATACCCTAAAAATGAGAGAGAAACAATTCATAAGATTTTATCTTTTACATTATTGAAGTAAAAATGTTGAAAGAAAAAGGTAATGACGTGCACAATTATATGTTTCACTTTGGTTTATTTAGCTTAACAAATAAACAAATATGACTACTAGCTCATCAAAGTTGAATATGAATTTGTTCGTAAGCGGTACTATTCGTTAACAACCCCGATATTTTGTTTTACGTTTCCTCATAGAATACATTAGAATCACTTGATACTCAACATGATAATTAAACAAAAAATCACTATATAAAAATAGTGATAAATTGATTTTTAAATGAACCCATAATATTTTATACTTTAAAGCATTAAAATAAAAATGCTAATTACAAACAATTATAATAAGAAACACAAGTGGTGGAAAAAAAGGTTAAAATGTTAAAAGGAAAGAATTGGTCTAAAAAAAATCCTTTCAAAAAAAAAAAAGGAAAAGAATAAGAAACAAAAGTGATGTGGCTGACACCTCGTTCGTGTCCCTATTTCGTGCGTTTTCTTTCGTGCTATTTAGCATTGCTCTTCTACATTTATTCTAGATTATTCTAGGAGTATCTTTTATGGAAAATGATTATTATAATTGATTTTGTATTAATTATTAAATCCTTGGAGGACAATGATTTCTCTCCAATATAAAGATAGTTCTCCTAAGCCTTTTGACACACATAATACACGCCATGTACACAAAGATAATGGGGAGATGTCGACTTCCCATTAGGGTTTAGAGTTGGGAAAATCTTCAGGATTTTCCGGGTAGCATATCAAGGAGGTCGAGCATCAAGGATCAACATCCACCGGTTGTTGCTTGGAGATACACATCGGAAGATCGTGGCATCTCAAATTGGATCTCGACTTCATCAATATTTTGGATCTCGCGTTTGATTGGTAAGTAGATCTCACCTTCTTGCAGGTAGATCTTAAATTATGTAGTTTAATTTATATTGATCGTGATCCTTGTTATTCCGTTCATGTAATCGGGCGGTTCTAGATCCGTCCGGCGATATTACATCCAACGATGTGTGGTGGGTAAGGTAGGGTGGTGTGGAATGGTGGGTAGAGTAGGGTAGGGGTGGGTAGGTTATGGTAGGGTAAGGTGAAGTGGTAGGTAAGGTAGGGTTGGTAGGGTATGGTAGAGTATGGTAGGATAGGTTGGGGTAGTGGGTAAGGTAATATAGGGTGGTGTGGTGGGTAATTTAGAGTTGAATGGAATGATGGATAGGGTAGGGTATGGTATGGTTGTGTGGTGGGTAGGGTACGGTGGGGTGATGGGTATGGTAGGGTAGAGAATGGTGGGGTGGTGGGCAAGGTAGGGTAAGGTAGAGTAGGGGTGGGTGATAGTGGAGTAGAGTAGGTAATGGGTAAGATATGTAGGATGTCGAGGGTAAGATAGGGTGATATTGGGTAGGGTAGGATAATATGGTGGGTAGGGTATGGTAGCGGTAGGTAGGGTTGGGTAGGAAGAGAGGTTGGATGCAATGGGGTATGGCGTAGGGCTACCCCACCCCTTCTCCTATATCATACATTATGAACCATACCATACCTTACTCCAGCCAACTTTAATTCACTACCCTACTCTACTCATTACTCAATGTGTCATCTTTTATATAATTTGTTTCATTCTAATCATGCATATTCCAAACGCAGTAATATAATGAATTCATTCCATTTCGTTCATATTATTTTATTCCATTCAATTTAATGTTAGGAAATCACTAGTTTAACGCAGCGGAATTTAAAATTTGATTTCCTTTTCTAGATCGTTCTTCGTTTAATGCAATAAACACGTTAAGTAGTTTGACAAATTATACCTCGGATGATCTATAAGATCGCCGCTTTGACCGCCAACGGAGAGTAGTTCAATCGCGCAAGCCGTCCCACGCGTCCGCCTCTATCGCTAATCCACACGAACCCTTTGCCGGAATCCTCCTGGATTGCTATCGGAAAAACTCCACCGCTAGACCGGACCTTTTCTTCCCTCACAAACTCACTATGGATTGCTCTCTATTTTACACAAGAACTATGAGCTCTTGCAATTGTGATGTACAAAAGAGCTTGACACCCACCTCCTATATATAGTAGAAGGTGGCGCCCCTAATGGTGTGTAGGAGAAGAAAACATTTTTCCAATAAAATAAGGAAAACCAACTAGATTGATTTATCTCTTTAATTATAATTTATTTTGCCAATATCATATATTTATTATAATTATCTTATTACCATAAATCTATTTTTCAAAATCAATTAATATCTTATATTAATATTATGGCAATCTTATTAATTAAAGTGCACAATTTAAGTGTATCTTATACACTTAAAAGTGGCGCCCCATATGCCAATAAATTGGCTTCCGGAATATTCTTTAATTAATCTAATTTATATATAATTAATATCTTGTATTTTATTTATTCATAATAAATAAATACCATCATATTAATTTACCACTATAACCTTTATAGTCTAGAGATAAACTTTCCTTATTTGGTTATCAACTATAACCGCATTTTAATCCGACTCGATGTTCATATGTGTGTGACCCGATAGGCTTCCGAATATGTTGGCCGTAGACACAAAGTGCAATTTACTAAAATGCCCTTCATGCCTAACGATCACGGGATAGCGTCTAGCAACACACCGTGACCCCCAATCATCGGAGAGTCAAAAAGCAATGACTACTACCTTTCATGTGAAGCAGTTACCGTGTAAACAATCCTATCGCTGTAACAATATCCATACGATCGTATCTCGAGTGTCAATACATTAACGATCGTATCTTATAATCTGGATATCATGCTCTCTCGGAATAACACATTTACTCCCACTTTGCAAAGATTCTCGAGAGCTAGACATTCTTTATAAGAAGGCCATTTCGGATATTCGATCCCAATCATAGGATACGTGATTCCCGGACGACCAATCATGTATACTCCGCATGCTTCAATATCATACCCAATCACTACCGCATGATCGCCCCGTGGTTAGGAGAAATCTCAATAGTGTCAAAGCATGACAATCCACACCGTGATGCCATGAAGACTCCGGTCAAAAGGATAATTACACAACCGCCACATAGTGTGACACTTAATGTAAGTGGGTCAGTCTAACGTACGCATTCTCTAATACACGTCCACGTACAGTCCAAGTGTCCCTACACTTCGATAGACGAGATCTATCCCTATCTTCTAAAAGATAGAAGACATCCAATACGTGCTAGTCTGATTATACTATCAATGTCCCATTTGATAATATGTAAGACTAGAGACATTTAAGTACCAACCTTGTTATAGTGATTAGAGATCTCATCAACCATAATCACTATCATGGTTTCTCTATCACAGATTGATACTAGGGACGTTACTATATATACAACAAACAATATGAAGATAAACAATATATAATAACATAAGCGCTTTTATTAATCATAATAAAGTTATTACATGAACTAAATAGATCAGAAATGACCCGACCCGGTCGGATCCGGTCCAACCCGATTGGGTTTAGGACACCTTTCCAACATTTAATTCCTGAGTAACAAACATGCCAATAAAATCATCTTTTCATCCTTCAAAAAAATTCTTATTTTAAAATATTTGTTCTCTCGTGCAATGCTAAAAGCAGAAATATAACCACAATTATTGGCATCAGTATATCTTTTGGACATGTTGTGTTGTCTATTTTTGACTCTATCTGACGCCGGAGACGAATTCTAATCTTAAATAAAAGAATTTTAATAGCTAGCATTACAATAAGTTTGAAGGGTCTTTGTTTTGTAGTACATATTTTGCATATTAATTGAATGTAATCACATTATCATATGTCCCCGGGCAATGCACGGGTTATATATATTTGGTTTTGAGAGATTAATTTCAGTTAAAGGGCAATTACGGAAAAAAGAGATAGGTTATTATTTTGGGAAAAAGTTATTTAAGGAAAAATAAATCTCATTGGCTTTTCTTACGTTCTCTGCAGCCTTCAGAGCAAAATAGAAAATGGCTGAGAGACTTTTGTAGAATTCTAAGGCAATTCTTAACCGATTTTAGATTCGAGTAGAGATTTGGAATCGCGTGAATAGGGAATCGTTTTGACATCAAGTTTTTCGAGTTTCTGCAGATTCGTGGCTTTTGGATTTGGATTGCTTGCAAACATGTAAGAGGCTCTTCCTATGAATTTAGTTATGGTTTATAAGGTTTATGTTGATGTTTTGATGTGTTTAGATGCTAGAAATTGTGTTTTTAGTTGTTTAAGGAGTATAGGATGAATTGGTTTCGAAAGGGTTGTATTTTCTGCTATTTTCTGAGTTTTATCGAAGTTGATTGTGTTTGGAATTGGGTAGAAATCGTAAGTGGTACAGAAAATCATGTTTAGGGTTTTACAGTGTCAAATGCGCAGGCATTCACTGGAATGCGCACGCATTCATGATACAGGATGTCCAGTTTTATTTCCAGCAGGTGCTATACGCACGCAATGCTGTTTCAGGATGGTTATATTTTCTCCCAAAGCGCAGAAATGCGCGCATAATCACGAGACAATGCGCACAAATTACGCCGACGAAACTTTCAAAGAAGTTTCGGATGATTAATGCACACGCATTCCAGAGAATGTGCACGCATTGTCTCTAGTTTTGGGGAAAATGTTGTTTTATGCCCCGAGTCCAGTTTTAAATGTTGTTTCTTGATCTAATAACGTTAAATAAAAGATGACAAGCCTTGATTGAGTTTCTGATGCGTTTAGTTCCGGCACCAAATGTACTATTCATAAGAGTTGAAGTTTGGGACCGTCGGAAGGGCATGATAGGCTTGTGCTTTGATGAGTTAGTATTCATCAATGTCTGTGTATGTGATAGGATGTGTTGTCTAGTGGTCTAGGTGAGGGAGTAGGTCTGTTAAGGTGAGGTTTGCCTTGAAAACATATAGGTGGTTAGTTAACGGATAATGATAAACACATACTTGACTAGTAAAAGATTAAACATCATGTCATTCTTAGATAGGCACCAGACTATATCGCGATGTGTGGGCGTTCGTTAAAGGCGAACAATGCTACTGTCCTATAAATAGCTGAATGGCAGTGGAGGAAATTTGCCGAACGTGTATTCTATCTGGCTTTCCCTCGTGGTTATTGGTGTGATCCACCAATATGTTGCACAGTATATCTCATGGCGGATATACACCATGCGCAGTGCCCTTGAATGTGGATGTAACATATATAATTTAAGCTAGAAACGTTTTGTCACGATGTGTTGATGGACATGAAGTGAACCCTAAATTGAGTCGGTCCCATAAAGATAATCTAATAATCATGAATCTTGCATTATAAATCTTAAACTAAATCATAGCTTCTTCCTTTTTATTAAGTCGTTGTACTTACCTCAAATGCATGTTTTCTATGTGTTTGGGGATGAGAAGATGAAACAGTTGACCGGATTACGAGGAGGATTTTGATGACGACGTTTGAGGACGCCTTTGTAGAAGCTTTACATTTATTCTTTTATCTTATGATATTTTAGACTAGACGTGTCATGTGTTTTTGGATTACGATATGTTTCCCCTTGAGACTTGTAGTTTCTTTTATTTATTCTTTTGGAGGTTTCGTTCGTTACAAGTTCTTTTGGATTTTCGTTGTAATAAAGTACACTTCTATCTTTAGAATGTTGTTTCTATTCTTATCATTGGTTGGGGAAAAAAATATACCCGAGTCTTTTGCTTCCATTTTGTTTAACTCGATACGATGTAGTAGAGGCTTACGTATAATGTGAGATTTATTTTATTTTATTCGTGCCGAACGTTCCTTTTCCGGATAAGGACTCGGTGTTCGGGAACGGGGCGTTACAGTTGGTATCAGAGACAAGCGTCATTTAGGCTTTATTTCTTTTAAGATAAGATTCTTTAGATCATTTAGTGACGTTCTGATCTTTTTCTGATCATCAGGATGGTGACAACTAGAACAAGAGTTCATGGCGAAGAGGCCTCAAGGGTACGAGAAGAGAGTCTGATACCCGTAGTAGGAGGCGGGTTTGTGCGGCTGAATCCTCCACCTTCACCGATAAGTGTCTACCCTCCACATCCACCAATGAGTCATCCTTCTCCTCATGTGTTCCACCATGAACAACGGACCTTCTACCCTCCACCAGTAGGTCACACCCCTCAACCTACTATACCACCTTCACAACGTTTTGATCACCAGTAGGGCATTGGCTACCCACCCTATGGATTCCACCAACCTCATCACGTCCCACAACACCACCAGAGGTACCACCCTTACCAGACTGAGCCACATGTTATCCTTCCACTATGACCTCAACCACCACCATACCCTCAGCAGCAGCCCTACCCACAACAAGCACCTCTTAGATACCTTCCTGTTTACCAACCAGCCCCACCAGTTAGACCACCACCGGCTTTTGATCAAGCACATTTGGTTGATTGGTACACGAAGCTGAAGAGGAACCGTGTCCAAGACTTTCATGGGAATGTGGAGCCGGCGAAGGCTGAAACATGGTTAAGAGGTTTTGAGAAGGCGTACAGAAACGTAATCGTCCGTGAATCTGAGATGGCCCAGTTGGAAGTTGGTTTTCTTTTGGGCGCAGCTGAAGCTTGGATCGATTCCATTGAGAGTAGCAATGGAAAGGTTACAAATTGGGAAGGGTTCAAGGTTTTGTTTTACAATGGGTACTTCCCGGCTACGGTGCAAGCAGACAAGGCGAGTCAGTTCTTAAGCCATAAGTAGGGCACTCATATGACAGTTTCACAGTATACCAACAAGTTCAATGAGTTGGGTAGGTTTTATCCTGAGCTTGTGAGAATTTAAGAGATGAAGATGGCTCTCTACAAGAATGGTTTTGTCCCGGGAATACAAGCGGGCATGTTGGGAGCTACACCGAGGAATATGGCTGAATCTTGAGCTTATGAGAATTGAAGAGAGGAAGATGTCTCTCTACAAGAATGGTTTGTCCCGGGAAATATAAGCGGGCATGTTGGGAGCTACACCGAGGAATATGGATGAATTGTTGAGTAAAGCTTTGGAAGTTGAGACATTCAAGAGTAAGCCTTCAGTGATCATTGGTGCTAAGAGGATATTTGGAACAAGTCAAGGACATGGTAGGGGAGCACCACATCAGAATGCCAAAAGACAGCAACACCTACGGAGGCCACTTCTACAACTGGTGCACCGTTATGCCCAAAGTGCAACAGGAATCATACTGGTGAGTGTCGAACCAATGGTTGCTACTACTGTGGAGACTTGGGACATTTTGTGAGGCATGTCCAACTAAAGGTAGCAAAGGAACCAAGGGCGAGGAAGAGGAAAAGACGGCCCAAGTCGGCCTGTTCGAGTTTTTGCAGTGGATGCCGAGATTGCTGAACCGGATGATAATGTTATCTCCGGTACAATAATATTAGACAACTTAGCGGTTATGGCCTTGTTTGATACGGGAGCGTCTAACACCTTTGTGTCAACTAAGATAGCTAAGATATTGAATCTACCTTTGGAACACCTAAGAAACATTTTGGAGATAACCACACCGTTAGGAAGGGTAACTAAGGTAACTAGGAAGATACCTCAACTAGATGTTTGAGTAGGATCGTATCGGTGTAAGAGTGACTTCACAGTTTTGGCCTTCTCAGATTTTGATGTAATCCTTGGAATAGATTGGTTGTTGGTCCCAGAGAAGGGTAAAACTATAATCAGAGGGGGAGGGGTGAATAACTATAGTGGAGTTTCAAAAACTTTTCTTATATTTAAACGTTTTTGGGCAGTGGATAAGTCCCTTCTTTAAATGTTGGTTCAAAGTAGATTAGACAATCACGGATATAATATGCAATGAAATAAAGTCTTTGTAAAGTAAAGTCTTTGAAAGTAAATAGACACAAAGGTTTATAGTGGTTCGGGATGGTGTAATCTGAAGGATGCATGTTCTTAGATCTAAACAAGTTAGATCTACATGCTTGTGGATGGATCACGATTTATATGACACAATTCATAATTAAAGGACTTAAAAACTACAAGGGGTTTAAGATTACACGAGCCTCCTTGATATGCAAACTAAAAATCCGAAGATTTTTCCAACTCGAACCCTAAGAATAGAGGCCGAAATTTTTCGCCAATTTCTCTCGGTGAATAGTGGCGTGAATAGTACCTTGCCATTAGACTTGGGAGAACTCTCTTTATATAGGAGAGTAATCAATGTCCTCCAGGATTAAATAATTAAGTGATAATTATCACATTAATCCTTTTCCAAATAAAAGATAAATAAAATGATTATCCCAAACAAATTAGGATAAATCATATTATTATCTAATATTCCATGAATTATCATTTAACAAATAAAAGATAAATCACATGTCAAATAATTATCCAAGAAAACTAATTTCTCTCTAATTAAATGATGATATTGGCGCCACCTTTGGGGTCAAAAGCCCACATAAAATGTCTTTTATGTGTATTATATTATTTAGCCCAACTAAATAATATCCATGCATATCAATTAATTAGCCCAGCCAATTAATTATCACTGAGGCCCAAGTAACAAGATTACTAGTCCGAATTACAGAAGCCACACCGGGGACCATGGACCTATAACCAGTAGCTCCAACAATTAATTATTCATCGAACAGAATAAGTACATTAATTATTAATTCCGGGATTACGCCACCATAAACCCAGCCCGAACTCTACCGATTATAGATGTATACTCATACTCAACCCATAGCAGTGAATAAGCGTCCATTGATATAATCACTACATACGGATTAACCCTCCATAGATCGTCCCATTACGAGTGGGAAGTCTCCGTGAACCCGACTTTCGAATATCTTATCCTTATTTACCATTAACCCCTAATGATCAATTAGTACACATATCCGACTAGTAGCTAATTAGTCAAATGTGAACTCCGGGATCGATCACTTTCTTAGGGCTAACAAACAAGGGATCGTCTCTACTTCCCGAGGAAGGAATGGATTCCATGTCTGTGAAAATCGAGAACTACTCACTCATCCGGAGATAGTGCCAATGAGAAGTGGCTTGGAACACATATTAAAGTGAACCGTAACTAACACATCAAACACTACCCGGGACAAGCGGCATCCTGTGATCACCTCAGATTAAGGTTGATCCATATATGATCATCTAATGATTTAATAAGATTCCTCGATTACGGAATTATACCGAGAAATACAGATTAAATCGGTCCAAATCCTATATGAATGCCATCATATATAAATGCCCCACGTAGGTACCCTCTACCGACAGTCCGGATAAGACTATCACACCCTAAGGTGTTACGGTGCATTATTGGTGTTTTAATCAAGAGACCCTAAACTCTCGATTAAGTTCACCACGGACTATGATTTAAGTATATCACCACTAACTCAATCCTCACGTGTAATCCATACACCGAGTTAAGTGGTTACATCTGAGATATACTTAGGGTTTGCGTGATGTATTACTTTACAAGCACAAAGCAAGTAATAAGGTGAGATAAATTACATCATTCATTATTAAAAACAATCACACAAATTGTCTTTCGGCACTACACCTAACAATCTCCCACTTGCACGAAATGACAAGCAACGATTGTTTTAGAGCACACCCTTTCTCATCTTATTCACAACACTCTCCCACTTGCTCTAAAAGCGGATGAGATATATTCCTCAATGCCATACCCTCCAAGCACCGACTTGGTACACTGATCAGTTTGGTTGTCGGCCCGAGACGAAACGTTGCCGGTCCATCTAATCAGGCGGTACTCTCTCTCAATATGCTTTTGACCTCTAGTGACTGAGAAGATCCTTCTAAGCTATTTCTTCACTGTTTTCACAATGAAGTGATATCGGCTTATCAGACCTGGAATTACTCCCAGACCATAAAAGGAAATTCTAAGTACTATGAGTAAACACTGAGCCCGAGATCAACTTAATGATCATCCATAATCTGACTACAAGTCAGAATCAGTGTAGTCAACCATATTCAAGTTTGCACCTGAATATACAAGAATTGAAGCATATGATTCCTCGTTCTCTAAAGATACTTGAGGACGTACTAAAACTGCTACTTATTGCTCAAATCCAAGATTCGATTACTATTGACTTATGATAACTGACTTGCCGTTATCCAAAGAGAGACTCTATCCCATTTTCTCTTTATCCGAGATTTAGAGAATCATTCACGAGAGGTAGGTAGGACTACTCTCGATGAATCTTTGCAACCAGTATATGCATAATCAATCTTATTCAATAAGACAGGTGGGATAGCCAATGACTCATTCTCGTGGATTTGACCGAATCAAATTCTTAGAATATAGTCCAATTCTCTCATCCGAGAGAATCTAGGCGTGTCGATTTCGACTTGAGATAGCACACACATGTTGTTTCCAATCTGCTTGAGGTTATCATTCATGAACACTAATACTACTATTTTACCAATATTGATACCCGAGTCTACGAAAGACTTATCAATATTCTCGTCAAGTCCACATATTTTAAAACATGTGACTTTTAAATGACCGAGAGGTTCTCTTAAATCCACAAAGGATATAAGCCATGGCAGAGCCTCCTACCAAAGGTTCTTTCGAATGAATTAAGATATCGTTAGTCTACAAAAAAGGTCTTAGGAATCACCCTATCTTCTGGCTTTGTAACGAATCCGTTATTCATTCTTAGCTAAAACCCTTACGTTTCTAAATGAATTGATTCCGTTGTTCAAAGAAGAAAGTCTCGGGGAATCACCCCTATTTTCTTCGCTTTAAACGAAATCTAGCAAGGCCGAGTGGTGAGAGAGTTCAAGGTCCAGTTAACTCTCTACTTGTCGTGAATCACCCATATACCACTCAACTTTGCGCTGAAAGTTTAAACTTTCCTATTCATTCGACTCTTTCCGTGTAGATCCAATTGCTCCCCATTTGGGCTGAGACACTCAGGTGGTTCTACAAGAGGTGAACAGAATCGAGTACCAAAACTCCATTCACAGGTTAAGGTTTTCAAACCAACCTCTATAATCGTAATCCTATACAGACCCACCAAGAGCCATAGGTTATCAATCACCCCAAAGAGATTATAAAGTCCACAAAATCACAATGGGTCAACGGTTAAACCATACTCCCACTTGTGTCTTGGGTGGATTGACATTACGATCTAGTAGTATTTATCGTGTAATCACCAACAACTAGTGTTGGGCGTGGTCCGATTCAATCGGATAGTAACTACCTTTGGGTAACCGTACTCCAAGGTTTAAGGTTGTTACTTATAGATTCTATCGAAGGCTTGTGACAGATTCAACCGTCACTTTACGATCTCAAGAATCTTATAATCAACCTTCACTGTCTCATTAAGATGTTTCACAAACAATCACAATCTGAACGTATCATAAAATTTCCATCCTACCTTTAAGCATTAAATGCTAAATGCCTACATTTATGGAAGTGGTGTGAACCGAATTCACTCCTTATCCATAAACTCACTAGCATCTTCTACGTAGACTTCTCGGTTTACATAATAATGTTAACCGTTATTTTGCAACTGCAATTATCTTAATCGAGTTTAGCGATGTATTGTAGCATATCAATAACTATATAGGGCAAGTCTATGGTTTCTTCCTCAGTGAGAAACATTCCACTAGGAGGCAGGCCGAGCATCAGTCCCAAGACTATCGATAGCCTATTTTCTGAGCATGGAATACTCTATTCTCTGCTAAAATCAGAGACACCTCCTCGTATTCTTTCGGTAAACCAACCAGTGTTTTGAGTAGTTATCGCACGAGAATGTCACCACTCAAAATCTCCCACTAGCTTGTATCTCTCACTAGACCCCGAGGTCATGGTGAACAAGCTATGTTACCCTTCAAAACTATTACCCTTTCCCGATTGAAAAGAAACTTAGTCATTGTTCCTTTGAGATAGTGTTCCAAGACTGGGAGATAGGAATCACCCTTAGCCAGTCAGCAGGTCTTGTCTCTAGGATATATGCACTAATTAATAGATATTGAAAGGTCGTTTATCTTAATACGGAAACCTTTTTACCTTTAATAGTTTTAGATGTGTTACACGTACTTATTCAGCTGTTCTAAGTGGTTCTGACTTTATCAAACAAAAGTCCGAGTCTCGGATTCGTACTACAAATGTCATATTCACTTTCTATGTGGCAACAATATATCGAGTTGAAAGTGAATCCAATTGTTTCAACGAATCAGAAAATGAAAAATAAATTTTTACGTGATATTCAAGGATAGAATCCAAAATTCATTTCCTTATATCACTCCCACTATTCTATCTCAAATTATCGCCCCCGTTGTTACTTTATTAATGCACGCTTTTATTGTTCTTCCAAAGAACTAAGCCAACGAGTCAAGTTACTCGGTTAAGAAAGTCGCTAAGGATTCATTGGTTAGTGATCCAAATCACTTTCCTTATCCTATACTTTCTTTAATTAATGTTTCGGTTTAGCCTCAAAACTTTAGTTAAGATGATTAACACTTATAGACATTCTTTCCCATTCTTAACTTTCCTTAAAAGGAATAGTCTTGAACTAGCGATTCGTTTGAGTAGACACTACTCGTGAACTGTGGGATGTCTAATGAAAGTGTTACCCGATGGGGACCGATTTTCTAATAAATCGAGAAAAACATAGTATAAAAGCTCCCACTAGTTTATCGGTTCCAAATACCGTCTAACTAGCGACACTTTAATTTATGATTCTCCAATTTTCTATCGAGAAAATTTCTCGTGTAGACACTACACAATTCACTAGAAGAATTTTATCGTCCCAATCATCTTTCAAACTAACTACGGTTGTCTCTCGTTCACACGACGAGTGACAAAGATGTGACATGCCTATTTACGTCACTTAAGTTTTGAAGGCTTCAAGAGAAATATCTCTTCCGAAAAATTAATCGTATGTGAGATTAATAAATACAACGTTCCAGTTACTTACCACTTTTTAACGAAGTCATTACTAGTCAATTTTACACTAGCAGTCTAGCACCTTAGAGATATATATATATATTACAGTTGTAAATAAAATTTGACAGAAAATAAATCCAAATCATACACTACTAAAATTTTAGGAACATAAACTAAGTACTTATAGTCTATCCTACCGTTCCAAGGATTTAATCTAATGCCTCAGTGCCGCCTTAGGGTAGGTCAAAGAGGTTTCGATTAATATTGAAGATCGATTGAGAATCGAACATCTCATTTGTGATCGTCAATCACCTTTCCTTTTTCAGCCAAGGTACTACCAAAAATACCCTTTATGAGTGTGACCCATCTTGTCTCAGATTTTTAGGTAGACCCCGAGTGTGTCGCTTTAGGTCGGTCAATGACCCGACAGTACCCAAAATCCTATCCTTTCGAGAGACCAAGCCTTGAATTTTGATAGCGGTGAAGGCCTTCCTTAGGGGCGAAATCAAAGCCGACACGGCGTCACCATTCTCTCACGTTGCTTGTGTCAACGATAGAGGCCGTGGGGTCGGCCGTCGCCTCTCCCGCTCCCACTCAATATTTTGAAAAAGTGGTGGGTTTCTTGATCACGCTTTTGGACTTGATGTTTCATTAAGGAACAATAAATCATAGGCCCGAATGTTGTCGGTTATGTGGGCTAGCCCACCCGACCTATTCGTTAGAACATATGTGGCCGTCCGGACGGGTCAAGGCTAGGAGAGCTCCGTTGAGCCGTAGCGGCTCTTCGGATGGCTCGGTATTGCGGACCCTTCGTGCAAACGCCACACGTGGAGGTGAAGTCGATTGAGCCGTAGCTCTTCGTTGACCACCCAACCGTGGTTAAACCACTTTCGAACCTGTTTGCCCGTGATTATCCAATCCTTAAACATCAAACATTCACGTAGACACTACGGAACAAAAACGTAATCTCGTCTTAGGTAGGGTGGAATTCACCAAGAATCCAACACCTTAACCACGAGGTTTGAGATTTTACTCCTTATGCTTTTCGCAGAGTGGGATTCACCGAGAATCCATCACCCAACCTCGACGATTGAAAAAACCCGTGTTCCTCGGTTTTACCCTAATTAGTTTCTAATTAATATCAAACAATTAATTAAAACTAATCGTGTGTTTTATACATGCCTAACTAATTCCTCGAATTAATTTCTACATGTATGCATATGGAGTGGAATTCATGATATGATGCATGTCATGGCAATTTTCCGGTTCTACTCATACAATCTACACATGTATATTAGTGCGGAAAATAAACACCGAGATGGACCGTTGGCACCCCCGTAACTAATCTATTCGAAAATAAATTAAAAAACCCTAATCTGCAGCTGTTAAGAATCTTCGACGATCGGCATATCAAACGAACTCGGATCGGGACGAAACTTTCCAGATCTGTTCCTAACTCCTTGGGCTTCATTATGGACGGTTGGATCGGAGCTTTGACTTGTCAATCTTCTCCAGTGAGCCGCCCAACTTGCTGCTGAATCTGACTTTTACAACAGCGCATCAGAGACTTCCTGAGGCCGATCGGGGATCGAGATGAATCCCGATCAATCTGAAATTTTTATGCTACGTCAAAAACTCCATGATTTGTTATCTGACCGGTCGGATTTTAATTTGAACGGTCTAATTATTCCCAGAAAATCGTAGAAGTCACAGTTAGGGTTTCTGTGAATCCTGCGTTTTTCTGTTACAGCAGCCACTTCGCAGCAACGAACGGAAACCCAAACGGACTCTGATCGACACCAAAATTTGTGGGATTGTTCAAAAACTTCAAATCTTAATTCTGACCGGAGGGATCTTCGTTTTAACGGTTCAAACAACGGAAAAAACGAAAACACTATACAGCTACTAAACAGATCTATTTACAGGAAATTAAACTTGCAATAATAAATAAATTACATAATTTCCTATACTCATATGAACGAATTTTCATCGTTTATATGAGTTTACAATAGATCTAACGGGAAAACGGTGCCAACCCCAATCCATCTCTTCAACCATAGCAATTTAAAAATTATTAATGCATAATAATAAGTAAAATATCACCTACATGCAATTCCACTCCTTTAAATCGTTTAACTACGATTATGATTATATAAATCGTGGAACCTGTCTCTGATACCACATGAATGATGCAGGTTCTTAGATCTAAACAAATTAGATCTATGCGCAGCGGATGGATCACGATTTATATGACACAATTCATAATTAAAGGACTTAAAAACTACAAGGGGGTTTAAGATTATGTTACCAATATAGGGAAGAGAAGCCTTGATCTTCCGATGTGTTCTCCAAACGCGCAAGTTGGTGGACACCCTTCTTGATACACGAGCCTCCTTGATATGCAACGAGAAAAATCCCAAGATTTTTCCAACTCGAACCCTAAGAATAGAGGCCGAAATTTTTCGCCAATTTCTCTCGTGAATAGTGACGTGAATAGTACCTTGCCATTAGACTTGGGAGAACTCTCTTTATATAGGAGAGTAATCAATGTCCTCCAAGGATTAAATAATTAAGTGATAATTATCACATTAATCCTTTTCCAAATAAAAGATAAATAAAATGATTATCCCAAACAAATTAGGATAAATCATATTATTATCTAATATTCCATGAATTATCATTTAACAAATAAAAGATAAATCACATGTCAAATAATTATCCAAGAAAACTAATTTCCCTCTAATTAAATGATGATATTGGCGCCACCTTTAGGGTCAAAAGCCCACATAAAATGTCTTTTATGTGTATTATATTATTTAGCCCAACTAAATAATATCCATGCATATCAATTAATTAGCCCACCCATTAATTAATTATCATTGAGGCCCAAGTAACAAGATTACTAGTCCGAATTACGAAGCCACACTGGGGACACGGACTCTATAACCAAGAGTAGCTCAAACAATTAATTATTCATCGAATGTAATAAGTACATTAATTATTAATTCGGGATTACGCCACCATAAACCCGAAACTGAACTCTACCGATTATAGATGTATACTCATACTCAACCTATAGAGTGAATAAGCGTCCATTGATATAATCACTACATACGGATTAACCCTCCATAGATCGTCCCATTACGGTGGGAAGTCTCCGTGAACCCGACTTCGAGAATATCTTATCCTTATTTACCATTAACCCCTAATGATCAATTAGTACACATATCGACTAGTAGCTAATTAGTCAAATGTGAACTCCGGGATCGATCACTTTCTTAGGGCTAACAAACAAGGGATCGTCTCTACTTCCCGAGGAAGGAATGGATTCCATGTCTGTGAAAATCGAACTACTCACTCATCCTGAGATAGTGCCAATGAGAAGTGGCTTGGAACACATATTAAAGTGAACCGTAACTAACACATCAAACACTACCCGGGACAAGCGGCATCCCGTGATCACCTCGAGATTAAGGTTGATCCATATATGATCATCTAATGATTTAATAAGATTCCTCGATTACGGAATTATACCGAAATACAGATTAAATCGGTCCAATCCTATATGAATGCCATCATATATAAATGCCCCACGTAGGTACCCTCTACCGACAGTCCGGATAAGACTATCACACCCTAAGGTGTTCAGGCGCATTATTGGTGTTTTAATCAAGAGACCCTAAACTCGATTAAGTTCACCACGGACTAACTAACTTTAAGTATATCACCACTAACTCAATCCTCACGTGTAATCCATACCTTTGAGTTAAGTGGTTACATACTGATATACTTAGGGTTTGCAATAGTGTATTACTTTACAAGCACAAAGCAAGTA
Organism: Gentiana macrophylla; assembly: GCA_026214975.1. Classification (NCBI taxonomy): domain Eukaryota; kingdom Viridiplantae; phylum Streptophyta; class Magnoliopsida; order Gentianales; family Gentianaceae; genus Gentiana; species Gentiana macrophylla. The sequence goes on from CM047810.1 coordinate 83,212,554, forward strand.
ATAAGATGAGATAAATTTTGTCATTCATTATTAAAAACAATCACACAAATTGTCTTTCGGGCACTACACCTAACATAATCCCTTAATCCACTCTTCTCATGTGATGATTGGAGAAATTCACTATTGTTTTCACAGATACAATAGTTAGATTGTCCTTGGCTACACAAGCTTCACAATCTTCAAGACTATCACTCCCTGGCTACAAAAGCTTCAGTGACTCAGTCTCTATCACTGCTTATTGAGAACAAATATTTCAGCAGCTATCACAAAGGTTTCTCAGATTCCTCTGATTCAATTGCTTCACTTTGATGTGAATTGGATTCATAGATTTGTGATCAATCTCAGTGCTTGGTATGAAATTTAAGTTCTGGTTGTTGAGTTGATCTCTAGATGTATTCTTTAAGTTCAGATAGAAGGCTTTTGAAATTGACAGAGTTTCTATACAATTGTATTTTTTTTTGTGCAAATTCGCCATCTCTCAGGCAAAAAACTCTCCAGAAAAACTATCAAATTCTCTCTCTAGAAAATCCAACTCTTGCAAGTCGGTTACTCCTCTGTCTCCGGCACTGGCAGCCGAAAGGCGTCGGTGCCGGCGGATCTTCATGTTCTAGTATTTTTCCTTTTTGTTTTTCTTGTTTTTTCTTTTCCCCCTTTTAGATCTTCTCTCCTCCGCCTTTGTTTACTCAGATCTAGAGCAGCCATCCTTGTCTTCCAAGCAGTTAGTGGCGGTTGTGATGGAAGAAGCACCTCTACTCCTCCTTTTGTTCTGAAAAATGACTATCATGGGAAAGGGCTGGAAGAGAGGGGTTCCTCCTGGGTTGTTTTGGTGATTTTGATCTATGTTGCTGCTATTTTGGTATCCATCGGCCTCCAGTCGGACAACCTGAAGCAAGCCGGATGTGGCTTTCCTATGGTGGATGGGCAACTGGAGTTCATTAAGGCTGATTTTTGGCTTCGGATACTAGTGCTCTTCTATGGAGACAGGCTTTCAATGACGATTTTTTGTTTCTCCACTTTTTGGCTATTGATTCTGGTTGGTTATAAATATTTAATGGGTTTTTCTTTTGCGGTCGGCGGCTACGGCGGCATTTGTGGCTACGGTGGCGTTGGTGGTGATGGAGGTGTTTGTGGTATGCAAGAAGCCATTTTTGGCAACTTGTGGTGTGGTTGTTCAATTTTCAGTGTTTGTCAGGTTTGTGTTTGCCTCGGATGGTTTCGGTTTTCGTCGGGCTTGTCGGTCTCCGTCTTTGCGGCTGATTGGTGTTTTTCTTTCGTTTTGGGTATGGACGTCCGCGAGATATGGCGGATTGTTTTCCAGTTTTTTATCTTACCAAATCAAATTCTCCTGAGTGAGACAGTATTTGGTTTACTTGGGATTCTCCCCAAGTTGTTTTTCTTATGTTTCCTTTTGAAGGAATTGGTGTCCAGTAGCATACTGGTGGTAGTCCGGTTTGTCCGGTGTGATTTCGGTGGTTGTCCGGTTGCAAACCTTGTTTGTTTGTTATTTTAATTTATATCTTTCATTCAGTAAAAAAAAAATTTGACAGAGTTTCTGCTTGTTTCTTATCAGATTCAATCGTTCTTTTTCTTGTCTGTCAATGCCTTCTATTTATAGCCTTAATAACCATTGATTTGAATTTTCGTCCGTTGGCTATTTAATGTGGGGAATAATCCTTGACTTAATTCTTGATTCCCCCTTAATTATATTCTCCTTGATTTCAGTGGTTGGATTTTTCTTCAAACGTCTATCTCAAAATCCGTCTTTGATTGATCCTCAATTGATTATGCATTGAATGCTTGATCCTTTGAATCTTCTTCATAAATTTGAACAAGTAAAGTTTACTTGGCCGTTCCCTGAACGGTTAAATGATCCTTCTGACTTAGCTGTTTAGTTCTTCCTTCACTTCTTTGTCTTTACTCAGCCGATGGTCAGTTCGCTGTTCCATTTACTGCATTTTTATTTTATTTGATATTTCAGGTACTTCTTGTACTTCACTGATCCTTGATTTGGGTAAGATCAGTGTACACCATATTTGACAATGTATTCTATCATTTGAATTATAACTCAGACTTATCCAAGGTCATAACAGACTTCCTTAGTTATAAGTCAGACCATATGTCTCTTATGCTTCTCTGCTGGTACTTGGCTAGCTTCACTCTGCCGGATTTCTGTTTTACTTCTTCATCCTACCAACTAGTACATTACATGTCTGACTCAACTTATACAACATGTCAGACTCTAAGTAAAGACTTATATAGAGATTTCTAACTTATTTTAGGCTTGCTATAACAGCTAGTATGTCCATCATCAAAACATAATAAAATGTTCCTAACAATTTCCCCCTTTTTGATGATGCCAAAACCCTCATAAGCCTGAACATAAGTAAGCAAATTTTTCATAATAATAATCAGAATAAAACTCAACAATTTTATTCATCCATTCAAGGGCAATAAGATATTGCATTCACAAATATTCAAAGGCATGAAATCATAGGGATATAGTCAATATTCAAAAGGGCTACTGCTTCTTTTCTTCAAACCTGATGCCCTTGCCTTTGATGCCCTTGCCCTTGTCAGTTGGGCTTTCCTTCTTTCCACTGGAGCTTTTAGGCCTGCTGCTTCCTTCCCCCTTTTTGGCATCACCAAAAATTTCCTCCTGAATTTTGTTGGCTGCCTCAGATACTGGGAGAGGACCAAACCTTTCCTCCAGAATTTTATTTGTTGCTCTAGTGACATTGAGTAAGGTGTTGAGTTGTTTTCTGAGTAATCCATGATTTCATCCAAGTGTTGGATTTGCTCAGTATACGCATTCACGGTGTCCACCAGAGGTTTGAGATTACCATCAATTTTGTCAGCTAGAAATTCAAGGTTTGTTTGGACATGGTAGGGGATTAGATGCTGAAGGTTGTAGAGTAGATTTCCTTGCCTCTTAATGACCTCATCTTGAACTTTGATGTGACTGATGAGGGCCTCAATCTTGTGATTCATGGAGGTTTCATTACTCCTTAAAGCATTTTTGAGAATTTGCCTGCTCATGTACTGCCTCTCCATGTCCACAATGAAGGGATTGATATCCATATTGAACTCTCTATCTTGGTCTTCCTCTGCTAGTACAGATGCATCAACCTCTTCTTCTTCATTTTCTTCATGGGCAAATGCATCACCCTGCTCTTCCACCTCTTTCTCTTCCTCATCTTCCTGTTCCTCTTCCTTTTCTTTTTCTTCTTCAACAATCTCATGATAAGAGAGAGATTATGGAAAGTCATTTGCTTTTTCCAATCCTTTTGAGGACTGACCTTCTTCTCCATGTGTTGGAGACTTAACTGCTTCTAGTGTTGTTCCCCCTTGATCAATGCTGGGGGTGTTGACAAGTTCAGCAGAGTGAGTTTGATCAGCTGGCTTACTCGGCTGTTTGTCAACTTTGCTGATGCTCCTGAGAATCACCTCTTGAATCGTCAGGTCATCATCAGAAAGATCCATCTTTTCTTGATCATCTACAGATTGATCTCCTTCCTTCTGTTCTTTCTCTTCCATAGCTTCTTCATCCTCAGAGGTCTCTTCTTCCTCAGATGGGGTAAGATAATACCCATCTTCACCTTCTTGCAGATAGGTGACTTCTTCTTGTTTTTCTTCTGTGTCATCACTGATTTCAAGGGGGCTATCCTTGTTAGTGGGTAGACTTTCTTGTTGATCTTGGGCCTTTTGGGATCTAGCTATTCTCTCAATTCCTGATCATCTGCTTTCGGGCTGTTTCCTTTTGCGTTCAACTGATGGTTGTGGTTTCTGAGATGCTTTCACATTGGTAAACATCACATTGGCCTTGTGCAATGGATGCACATAGATGGGTTTCGCTTTCATTTGACTGAATATATGTTGAAGGGGAATTCCATATGACTTTCTTTCCCAGAAATCACCTTTCTTTTGTAGATTCTTGCTTGGTTCTGTAATTGCCAGATCAATTTCCTTTTGAATTTGGTGCTTCAATCTGTTGAAGATAAACTGTGACCAGTTAAAGAGAATACCTTGATAGATGATAGCCATTAATTTGCCTCTGATCTCGGTCATGTTCTCCATGGAACCCTTCTTCCCTTCAATGGTCCTTGTTATCACAGGAGCAAATTCCGCAAAAGGGACATTTGAGTGCCGATCTAGGGAAGTTATGTTTCTTGATATGCTTTCTAAGGTTTTGGGCTATTTCAGTCCAGAAAGTGTTCTTATCGATCTGCAGTTTCTTCACATCGTCTGGACCAACGTTGGAAAGATTTAGGAATCTATGGAGAAGTCCAGGGGTGATAACCACTTCTTTTCCAAGCATTGTACTCACAATGCAATCTGGGTCACTCTTCTTCTTGCTGGGAACAAATTTTGCATTTTTCCAAAATGCAATCAGGATTTCATAGCATATATCTTTGATTGGTGGGGGTTTAGAAAGGTCATCAGCCCCAGATTTGTGCAGCCATCAACTAATCTTTGAGCATGTGCATCATTTTCACAAAAGGGTAGATAGTGCTCAGTCTAAAAAACGATCCAGTGATGATCAACTTTTCATAGTATTTCTCAATTGGGGAGATTGAAGAGGATGAAGCCATTGTTTGAATAAGTTTGAGATTGGAGAAAAAGCTTCGATTTTTCAGAGAAAATAGGGTGTATGAATGCAAAGGAGCGTAAAGAATTCTGAAAATTCTTTAAGTGTTGTTTATATAGGATAGTTTTGGGTAGTGTGAACGTGGTTGAATATGGAGGGATTTTGTGACGTAATGGCGTGATTTTATGTATATAAATCACGGTATTTGAGAGTAGTGGGGGAGTGGATTGCGGTATGTAATGATAAATCCCAAGAATCGAGGCGCCGTCATACCTTAATGCAAAATATAACTTCCACGATTACCCAATATGATCCACGTGTGTAATCTTCCATAATTATTCTCTATAAATTAACCGATTTTCCACATGTATACAGTTGATTTTGTTCACACTTCACTTCGATGTATCCTCCAAGATGTATATTGGTGGAGTAACTTGGTTGGTCACTATACCGGTTTAGTGACTCCTTTACTGAGCTGTTGTATAAAACTATTACTAACAATCAGTGAAGTTAACTTCGTTGGGTACCAGTGTCTTACTTGCCAAAAGAGCTCACCTGAAGTGGCAAAGGTTCAGTCAGCTGGTAAAGTTACTTAGCTGATTACTCCATTTAGCTGCTCTTTATAACTTAAACAATTTCTATCATTCCCAACTCAGTTCTCAACTTGCTGAATCTTTCATGACTGAGTGGTTTTGTGAAGATGTCAACCAATTGGTCTTCAGTTGGTATATATCTTAGAATAACATCTCCTTTTTCTACATGATATCTAATAAAATAATGTCTTACATCAATATGTTTTGTTATTGAGTGTAGTACTGGATTTTTGTGATAGATATTGCACTTGTGTTATCACACATGATTGGAATTGTCTTCTCCTCCATTCCATAGTCCCTTAGCTGTTGTCTGATCCACAACACATATGCACAAAAACTGCCTGCTGCTATATATTCTGCTTCAGCTGTTGATGTGGATATAGAGTTTTGATTTTTGATAAACCATGATACTAGTCTGTTGCCTAGCATTTGACAAGTTCCAGATGTGCTTTTTCTATCTATCTTGCATCCAGCATAGTCTGAGTCTGAATATGATATCAGTTTGAATCCTTCATCTTTTGGATACTGAATTTCTACATTGATGGTGTTCTTCAGGTATTTGATGATTCTTTCAGCTGCTAGTAGGTGAGATTCCTTTGGTTGAGCTTGGAATCTTGCACATACTCCTACTGAAAATGCTATATCAGGTCTGCTTGCAGTTAGATAGAGTAGAGACCCAATGATCCCTCTGTAAAGCTTCTGATCAACATATTTTCCACTTTCATCCTTTCCAAGAGTGACTCTTGCACGCATTGGTGTTTCTGATGTGCCACTTGTATCCATGCCATATTTGTGTATCAAGTCTTTTGTATACTTGGCTTGATTGATAAAGATGCCATCCTTCATTTGCTTCACTTGTAGACCAAGAAAGTAATTTAGTTCTTCCATCATGCTCATCTAAATTTGCTTTCCATCAGATATGCAAATTTCTCACACAACTTCTCATCTTCTGATCCAAAGATGATGTCATCAACATAGATTTGAACTAACAAAGTGCTTGTTCCCTCTTCTAGCTTGAAGGGAGTCTTATCAATAGTCCGTTTGTTGAATCCATTATTGATAAAAAAATTATGATAGTGTCTCATACCAGGCTCTGGGTTCCTGTTTGAGTCCATAAAGTGCCTTTTTGAGTTTGTACACTTTGTCTTCCTTCCCTTTGAGTTGAAAACCAGGGGGTTGTTCCACATACACTTCTTCTTCTAAAAGTCCATTTAGAAATGCACTCTTGACATCCATTTGATATACCTTGAAATCTTTATATGCTGCAAAAGCTAGGAAGAGTCTGATTGCCTCCAATCTTGCTATTGGTGCCAATGTTTCATCATAATCTATTCCTTCTGCTTGTGAGTAGCCTTTTGCAACTAGTCTTGCTTTGTTTCTGACAACTTTTCCTTGTTCATCCATCTTGTTTCTGAACACCCATTTTGTTCCAATGATGTTGGCCAAGTCCGGTCTGTCAACAAGTTCCCAGACTTTATTTCTCTCGAATTCATTGAGCTATTCTTGCATGGCTGTGATCCACTCAGCATCTTGAAATGCATCATATATAGTTATGGGTTCCACCTGTGATTGAAAACAAGTTAGCATTATTTCCAGTTGTCTCATGGTTCTAACTCCTGTATGAATATCTCGAATGACTTGATCTTCTGGATGATCTCTTAGCCAGTTCAAGCCTGGTTGAAGTTGTTCTTGACTTAGTTCTTCTACAACTTCAGCTTGTGCATCAACTTCATGTTCTTGTGTTGGTGATTCTTGTGTTGCAATGATTGGTGTGTCATCTTGATCTCCAAAGGTGTGATCCAGAATGGTAGCTGGTACTGTTGTGTTCATGTAGGCTTGTTTTTGTGTAGCTTCTTCTTCAGGCTCTTGTAGACTTTCACCATTTGTGTTTGGTTCATCAAAGACTACATGGATTGACTCTTCAATCACCAAAGTTCTTTTGTTGAGTTCTCTGAAGGCTTTGCTTGCATCTGAGTATCCCATAAAGATTATTTCATCAGCTTTTTCATCAAAAGTGTGTAATTGATTCCTCTTCAAAACAAAACAATTAGATCCAAACATATGTAAATGTGAGATGTTAGGTTTGCTTCCATTCCAAATTTCATATGGTTTTTTTCCATGATGTTTGTTGATGATTGATCTGTTTTGAGAATAGCATGTTGTATTTGCTACTTCGGCCTAAAATCTCTTGGGTAAGCATGCTTCTGCAATCATTGTTCTGACTGCTTCTTTGAGTGTTTTGTTTCTTCTTTCTGCAAGTACAACTGTGTTGGTTTGGCTGTGAATCACCTTGCATCCTTATTTGTTGAAATGCACACTGTAGCCTTTTTCTCACAGAATTGTCTGATACTTAGAACGCTGAAATTCAGTCCTTTAACATAAGCCACATTTTGAATTTTCAAACTGTTTTTTATATGCCTCCCCCTTAATTTTTCTTGGGTTTTCTTTGCCTCCAAAAGTTACTTTGGGTCCATAAAAAGCTTTAAAGTCAGTCAGTCAGCCATCCCTTGTTCCCTGTCATGTGTCTGGAACATCCACTGTCTATGTACCAGTCATCCTACAAAACAAATTAAGTATGTTTAGGTACCCAACACTGTTTGGGTCCATACTGATGATATGATCATGCCTCCTACTCCAAGTATATATCCAAAGGATTTTCTTCTTGGATAGTTGAAGTCATCAACTTCATATGTATAAGGCATGGCATAATAACTTTTAATATTTCTACTAAAGGTATTTTGATACTTTTCTCTACTTTTTGGTGCATTTGCATCCTTTTTCACTTTCCAATATGCAGGAGGAAACTTGTGTTCATGTTGCTTCATATGTCCAGGAACATGCCTTGGTTGGCTTTTCTTAAACACATGTTGCATAACATGAAATGGTTTCTTCTTGTATTTTGGAGGTGCAACATTCCGATCATCTTCTGAAGGGTAATGTCTTCCTTTACGTTTCAGTAATCCTTTGCCTTTAATTGGCTGGTTTGATGATTTACTCTGCTGTTTCACTACACTGGTTTTTGACTTCGCCGGTCCAAGGTAAGTAGAAGAAACTATGGTCTGTCCTTTTCTGAATTTAGGTCCAGTTTTGGTCCTTGATTCAGAATTGTGTTGTCCATTGTTTCTTTTCTCATCTTGACTATTGTAGCCAAGACCATATCTGGATCAAAACCTTTGTGAGGGTTTGTAAGCTGGTGCATTTAGTGGTGCATTGGTGCTTTTAACTAGTAGGGATATTTTCTCAGCTGGTCTTTCAACATCAGATGAGCGATCATCTGCTGCTTGTTGATCAGTTGAGTGAATTCCTTACTAGTTTGTTCAGCTTTCATTTCATCTAGTTCTTTCTTTAATCTCTTATTTTACTTTCTCAGATTCTCACATTCTTGTTCCAGAATTTCATGATTTATTTGAATTTCTTCAAATTTACTCATGAGATTTTGAATTAGGTTTGCAGAATCTAAAGAGAGAATAGAAGATTGTGTAGTGTCAGATGTGGATGCACTAGATAATGAGTATGAACTAGATGTTACCTCTGTTTCATCAGTTTCCTTAGCCATAAGACATATATATGCTTTGTCATTATCTGAGCTGTCTGCTTCATCATCATCTAAATCATTATAAGATGATTCTTCATTCTTTTCACTGTTGGTTTCAACTTTGAGTGCCTTCCTGCTCTTTCTCTTTTTTATTGTTTTGTACTTCTTCTTTTCCTTTTCTTTGTCTTTTTCTTTAGGACAATCTGCCTTGAAGTGACATTTCTTCTTGCAATTGAAGCATCTGTATTCATCATCCTTTTTCTTCATGTCTTTGCTTGAGCTTGACTTCTTGTTAGATGATGAACTTCCTTTGAATTACTTCTTCTTGCTAAACCTGTCAAAATGTTTGATCAGTAAAGCAATCTGTTCCTTTAGCTCCTGTGTCATGTCTTTGTTTGTGTCGACCATTTTTCTTTCTTTGAGTGCAACCATTACCCCGCCTTGTGTGCCTCTGTGCACTGCCTTGTCTTCGCCATTCAACTCAAATTCATGAGCCTTTAATTGAGAAATCAGAGTTAAAGTATCAGTGTTTTCAAGGTTTATTGTTCCTCTGAGTACGGATGTGATGATCTTCCATCTTTCAGGTAGACCTCTCAGGATTTTCAGGCACACTTCTTTCTATGGGTATGTGTGTCCAAGTTGTTGCAGTTCACTGATGATGCTTGAAAATCTGTTATCCATTTGATCAATGGATTCACCAACCTTCATTTTAAAGTTTTCAAATTTCTGTTTTGCAACAGACAATTTGTTTCCCTTGACTGCTTCTGATCCTTCATTGATCAGTGCTAATTTATCCCACATCTCTTTTGTTGTTTTGCATTCTTTGATCCTCATGAACATATTACTATCCAGAGTATTCAAGATCATGTCTTTTGCAACAAAATCTAGATATGCTCTTCTTCTTTATCCTTGGTCCAATCTTTCTTAAGTTTGTCTATTTTCTTTCCTTGATCTGCTCTTGTGGCTATCACAGTTGTGATCTTGATTGGGCCATCATTGATTACATCCAGCATCTCCTCATGAGTTGCTGCAAGATGAGACAACATTCTTATTTTATATTCATCAAAATTATTAACATTAAATACAGTATCTTAGACATGAAATTTGAGGAGTCTATAAGTACAAATAAGAGATATGTTTGGAAAGCATAGATTTGAAAACTACTTTGAAAATATGTGATCTCCTTGTAACCAGAAATTAGATCTGAACATGTTCTGATACTATGAACACTACTTTGATACCAATTGTTGGTCCCAGAGAAGGGTAAAACTATAGTCAGAAGGGGGGGGGGGGGTGAATGACTATAGTGGAGTTTCAAAAACTTTTCTTATATTTAAAAATTTTTGGGCAGCGGATAAGTCCCTTCTTTAAATGTTGGTTCAAAGTAGATTAGACGATCTCAGATATAATATGCAATGCAATAAAGTGCTGTAAAGTAAATTGTTGAAAGTAAATAGACACAAATGTTTATAGTGGTTCAGGGTGGTATAATCCCTTATTCCACTCTTCTCATGTGATGTTTGGAGGAATTCACTATTGTTTTCACAAATACAATAGTTAGATTGTCTTTGGCTACACAAGCTTCACAATCTTCAAGACTATCACTCCCTGGCTACAAAAGCTTCACTGACTCAGTCTCTATCACTACTCCTGATGTGAATCCGGAACCGGCTGATACACCACCTCCAATCACATTTCGTAATGGTCCCAAAACTCACCAACAACGCAAACTAAGGCTCGACTCTATGAACAAAATGGACAACTTAATTTTTAAAGATCCTACGACCAAGCAATTGCAAGTTTTTGAAGTCATCAAGTCCGTCATATATGCTAACGGACTGTCGGAGTAATTATTCTAGTTTATATATGTTACTACTATATTTAAGTTAAATAATATTCAGCTGAATTAATGATGAAGATGGCGCCACTTTTGGATACAAGAAGCATCCTTGGAATTTTTCTACATTCAATGGATCAACCAAGAGACTTTTTGAAGAAACCAAGAGACTTTACATTGGATCTACCAAGAGACTTGCATTAAACATCCAAGAGACTTTCTTGATGCATGTTGGACGAATTTATTTTATATTTTCAGCTTGGATTATGTTATTTTACTCCTATAAATAGTCATTGCATGTACTTGTAATTTTCAACTCATCTTTGATCTAAAGAAAATATATTTTCTTCCCCTTTTAAGTGTTGTGTGAATTCTCTGGATAGAGTATTCAAACCGGATTATCAAGGGCCCGAGCAACCCTTGTGGGTATCCAATATACCAAGGTGCTTAGAGACAAGTTTTCTAGTTTGCTATTCCAAGGTGCCTTCTCACAAGTTGAGATTGTGTCGAGGAGCTCATTATTCCAAGGTGCCTCCTCACAAGTTGGGGTTGTGTCAAGGAGACTTTCCATCAAATTCCAATACCTTAATCCTAGATCATACGAAATCAGATCCGTATCAGCTCCTTGAGAACAAATCTTTCAGCAGCAATCACAAATGTTGCAACTCCTTCTCAGATTCCTCTGATTCAATTGCTTCAGTTTGATGTGAATTGGATTCACAGATTTGTGATAAGTCTCAGTGCTTGATATGGAATTTAAGTTCTGGTTGCTGAGTTGATCTCTAGATGTATCATTTAAGTTCAGATAGAAGGCTTTTCAAATTGACAGAGTTTCTACTTGTTTCTTATCAGATTCAATCGTTCTTTTTCTTGTCTGTCAATGCCTTCTATTTATAGGCTTGATAACCCTTGATTTGAATTTTCGTCCGTTGGCTAATTAATGTGGGGAATAATCCTTGATTTAATTCTTGATTCCCCCTTAATTGTATTCTCCTTGATTTCAGTGGTTGGATTTTTCTTCAAACATCTATCACAAAATCCGTCTTTGATTGATCCTCAATTGATTATACATTGAATGCTTGATCCTCTGAATCTTCTTCATTCTTCAAAATCTAAACAAGTAAAGTTTATTTGGCCGTTCCCTGAATGGTTAAATGATCCTTCTGACTTAGCTGTTTAGTTCTTCCTTCACTGCTTTGTCTTTACTCAGCCGATAGTCAGTTCACTCTGCCGGTTTACTGCATTTTTATTTTCATTGATCTTTCAAGTACTTCTTGTACTTCACTGATCCTTGATTTGGGTGAGATCAGTGTACACCATATTTGACAATGCGTTCCATCATTTGAATTATAACTCAGACTTATCCAAGGTCATCACAGGCTTCCCTGGTTATAAGTCAGACCATATGTCTCTTATGCTTCTCTGCTCGGTACTTGGTTTGCTTCACTCTGACGGATTTCTGTTTTACTTCGCCATCCTACCAATTAGTACATTACTTGTCTGACTTAACTTATACAACATGTCAGACTCTAAGTGAAGACTTATATAGAGATTTCTAACTTATTTCAGGCTTGCTATAACAGCTAGTATGGCCATCATCAAAATACAATAAAATGTTCCTAACAATGGCTATCCGAGAATTATGTTCACTTGGATTGTAGAGAAAAGAGAGTGACCTTTAAAATACCGGGTAATTACAAGCCTAGCAAGAAGTGTCATCCGATAATTTCTATAGTTAAGGCAATAAGAGCATGTCAAAAAGGTTGTGAAGGCTACTTGTTGTATGCAATGGATGTAGAAAAAGTGAAGCCTAAGTTAGAGGAAACCCCTATAGTAAAGGAATACCTTGAAGTGTTTCCAAAAGAGTTACCGGGAAACATGCCGGATAGAGAAATAGAGTTCGAGATCAAGTTAGTGGCACCAGTTGCTAAGGCACCAGTTCGAGTTAGTGGCACCAGTTCGAGATCAAGATAGAGAAATAGAGTTACCAAGAGTGGCACCAGTTGCTAAGGCACCCTATAGGATGGCTCCGGCTGAGTTGAAAGAGTTTAAAGCCCAACTCAAAGATATGCTCAAAAAGAATATAATTCAGCCAAGTAAATCACCGCGGGGAGCCCCTGTTTTGTTTGTCAAGAAGAAAGATGGTAGCATGAGGATGTGCATCGACTACAGAGCATTGAATAACCTTACCATTAAGAATAAGTACCAACTGCCAAGGATTGATGATTTGTTTAATCAGTTGCAAGGCAAAAGAGTGTTCTCTAAGATTGATCTTATGTCTGGTTATCATTAGTTGAAGATCATGGTAGCAGATATACCGAAAACAGCTTTTAGTACTAGATATGGACATTATGAGTTCTTAGTTATGTCTTTTGGACTCACTAATGATCCATCTACATTTATGGATTTAATTCAACGGGTTTTCATGCCTTAACCTGAATAAGTTTGTGATAGTGTTCATAGACGACATCCTTGTTTACTCAAAGGATGAGAAAGAGCATGAAAAACACCTAAGGATTGTGTTGAATACCTTGAAGGAAAAACAGTTGTATGCCAAGTATTCAAAGTGCAACTTTTGGTTGAATCAAGTCAGTTTCTTGGGTCATATCATTTTTGGAGATGGCATTCAAGTTGATCCGGCAAAGATTGAAGCAGTTGAGAAATGGCCTAGACCTATGACAGTTTCAGAAGTGGAAAGTTTTTCGGTTTGGTTGGTTATTATAGGAAGTTCATGCAAGACTTTTCAAAGATAGCTACACCACTCACCAAACTTACATAGAAGAACGTGAAATTTGAATGGACTAGTGAGTGTGAGTCGGCTTTCCAGATGAAGGATGCAGGTTCTTAGATCTAAACGAATTAGATCTACGCGCAGCGGATGGATCACGATTCATATATCAAAACACATAATTAAAGGACTTAAACTACTACAAGGGGGTTTAAGGTTATGTTACCAATAACGGGAAGAGAAGCCTTGATCTTCCGATGTGTTCTCAAACGGCGGTTGGTGGACACCCTTCTTGATCTACGAACCTCCTTGATATGCAACACCAAGAAAAACTCCAAGTTTTTCTTCCTCTAAAACCCTAGACAAGAAAAACAAATTTTTCTCTCTTTTTTCTAAGGTGGTGGTCGAAATTATGCCTTGCAATTTCCCTTGGAATAACTCTTCTTTTATAGGAGAGTAAATCCTTGGCCTCCAAGTTTCTAATTAATTAAATAAATAATTAAAAAGAAATCACAATAAAGGATAATTCCATTTATAAAAGATTGTGATTAATCAATCAATCAATTACAAATCAATTATCTTTTATTAATTAATCACTTACCAAGTAAATAATTAATCACACAAGAAAATCAATTCTTGCATTTTAAGAGGTAGGAGGCGCCACCTAGTAGGGTTTCAAGCCCACATAAAATGTCTTTTATGTGTATTATATTATTTAGCCCAACTAAATAATATCCATGCATATCAATTAATTAGCCCAGCCAATTAATTATCACTGAGGCCCAAATAACAAGAATATCATTCCGAATTACAGAAGCCACATCGGGGACCATGGACCTATAACCAGTAGCTCCAATAATTAATTATTCATCGAACAGAATAAGTACATTAATTATTAATTCCGGGATTACGCCACCATAAACCCGGCCCGAACTCTACCGATTATAGATGTATACTTATACTCAACCCATAGAGTGAATAAGCGTCCATTGATATAATCACTACATAAGGATTAACCCTCCATAGATCGTCCATTACGGTGGGAAGTCTCCGTGAACCCGACTCATAATGTCTTATCCTTATTTACCATCAACCCACGATGATCAATTAGTACACATATCGACTAGTAGCTAATTAGTCAAATGTGAACTCCCGGATCGATCACTTTCTTAGGGCTAACAAATAAGGGATCTTGTCTCTTTACTTCCCGAGGAAGGAATGGATTCCATGTCTGTGAAAATCGAACTACTCACTCATCCGGAGATAGTGCCAATGAGAAGTGGCTTGGAACACATATTTAAGTGAACCGTAACTAACACATCAAACACTACCCGGGACAAGCGGCACCACAGTGATCACCTCGGATTAAGGTTGATCCATATATGATCATCTAATGATTTAATAAGATTCCTCGATTATGGAATTATACCAAGAAATTCATATTAAATCGGTCCAATCCTATATGAATGCCATCATATATAAATGCCCCACGTAGGTACCCTCTACCCGGCAGTCCGGATAAGACTATCACACCCTAAGGTGTTAGGCGCATTATTGGTGTTTTAATCAAGAGACCCTAAACTCGATTAAGTTCACCACGGACTAACAGATTTAAGTATATCACCACTAACTCAATCCTCACGTGCATGCCATACACCGAGTTAAGCGGTTACATCTTGATATACTTAGGGTTTGCAAAGATGTATTATTTACAAGCACAAAGCAAGTAATAAGGTGAGATAAAATCATCATCCATTACTAAAAACAATTACACAAATTGTCTTTCGGACACTACACCTAACAATCTCCCACTTGCACGAAATGACAAGCAACGATTGTTTTTAGAGCACACCCTTTCTCTCATCTTATTCACAACACTCTCCCACTTGCTCTAAAAGCGATGAGACATATCCATCAATTCCGTACCCTCCAGCACTCGACTTGGTACACTGATTAGTTAGGTTGTCGACTCGAGGCGATCTTTAGGATTGAAACGTTGTCGGTCCTTCCAATCAGCGGTACTCTCTCTCAATATGTTTTTGACTTCTTGTGACCGAGAAGATCCTTCTAAGCTATCTCTTCACTTGTTTTCACAATGAAGTGATATCGGCTTATCGGACTGGAATTACTCCCGGACCAAAAAGGAAATTCTAAGCACTATGAGTAAACACTTGAGCCGAGATCAACTTAATGATCATCCTTAATCGACTACAAGTCGAATCGATTGTAGTCAACCATATTCAAGTTTGCACCTGAATATACAAGCATATGATTCCTCGTTCTCTAAAGATACTTGAGGATGTACTAAACCGCTATTCAATGCTCGAATCCGAGATTTGATTGCAATTGACTCGTGTTAATCTGACTTGCCCTTATCCTGCAGAGACTCTATCCCATTTTCTCTTTATCCAAAGATTTGGAGAATCATTCACGAGAGGTAGGGTAGGACAACTCTCGATGAATCTTTGCAACCATATATGCATAATCATCTTATTCAATAAGATCGGTGGGATATCCAATGACTCATTCTCGTGAATTTGACCGAATCAGATTCTTAGAATATAGTCCAATTCTCTCATCCAGAGAATCTTGGCCTGTCGATTTCCGACTTGAGATAGCACACACATGTTGTTTCCAATTGTTTGATGTTATCATTCATGAACACTAATACTACTATTTTACCAATATTGATACCCAGTCTACAAAAGACTTATCAATATTCTGGTCAAGTCCACATATTTTAAAACATGTGACTTTTAATGACCGAGAGGTTCTCTTACATCCACAAAGGACATAAGTCCCGGCAGTCAACCTACCATTTGTTCTAACCAAGACCCTTCTGTTCCGAATGAATCCAGACTCCATTTTACGGCAAGAAAGTCTCGAGGAATCACCCCTATTTTACTCTTTCTAACGAAATCTAGCAAGACTGAGTGGTGAGAGAGTTCAAGGTCTGGTTAACTCTCTACTTTTTAGGGAATCACCCCTAGACCACTCAGCTTTATGCTGAAAGTTAAACTTTCCTATTCATTCGACTCTTTTCGGCATAGATCCAATTACTCCCACTGGGCCTGAGACACTCAGGTGGTTCTATAAGAGGCTGAACAGAACTAGAGTACCAAAACTCCATTCACAGGGTTAAGGCTTTCGAACCAACCTCTCTGATCAGAATCCTATACATCCCACAAAGAGCCACAGGTTATCAATCACCCCAGCAGACTATAAAGTCCACACAACCATAATGGGTCAATGGTTAAACCATACTCCCACTGCGTTCTTGGTGGATTGACATTCTGATCTAGTATTTATCAGTGTAATCACCAACAACCGATGTTGGACGTGGTCTGATTAAATCAGATAGTAACTTCCTTTGGGTAACCATACTCCAAGGTCTAAGGCTGTTACTTATAGATTCTATCAGAAGCCTTGTGACAGTCCAACTGTCACTTTCTGATCTCAAGAATCTTACAACCAACCTTCACTCGTCTCATTAAGGCATTTCACGAACAGTCAAAATCTGAACGTATGTGCAAAATCTCCAGTCCTACCTTCAAGCATTAAATGCTAAATGCCTATATTTACGGAAGTGGTGTGAACCGAATTCACTCCTTATCCATAAATTCACTAGCATCTTCTAGGTAGACTTCTCGGTTTACATAATAATGTTAACCGTTATTTTGCAACCAATTATCTTAATTGAGTTTAGCAGTGTATTGTAGTACATCAATAACTATATAAGGCAAGTCTATGGTTTCTTTCTCAGTGAGAAACATTCCACTAGGAGTCAGGCTGAGCATCAGTCCCAAGACTATGCTATAGCCTATTTATGAGCATGGAATACTCTATTCTCTGCTAAAATCAGAGACTCCTCCTCGTATTCTTTCGATAAACTAAATCGCGTTTCGAGTAGTTATCAGACAAAATGTCACCACTCAAAAACTCCTACTAGCTTGTGTCTCTCACTAGACCCCGAAGGTCATTATGAACAAGCTATGTTACCCTTTCAAATCTATTACCCTTTCGATTGAAAGGAAACTTAGTCATTGTTCCTTTGAGATAGTTTTCCTAGGCTGGGAGATATGAATCACCCTTAGCGATCGTGAGGTCTTTTCTCTAGGATATATGCACTAATTAATAGATATTGAAAGGTTGTTTATCTTAATACGGAAACCTTTTACCTATAATAGTTTAAGACGTGTTACTTATACATTTTCAGCATTTCTTAGTGGTTCTGACTTTATCAAACAAAAGTCCGAGTCTCGGATTCTTACTACAAATGTCATATTCACTTTCTATGAGGCAACAATATATCGAGTTGAAAGTGAATCCATTTGCTTCAATGAATCTGAAAAACAGAAAAAAAATAAATTTTCCTGTGATATTCAAGGATAGAATCCAAAATTCATTTCCTTATATTACTCCCACTATTCTAGCTGAAATTACTGCCCATTGTTACTCTATTAATCGTTAATGCAAAGCTCTCTTGTTCTTCTAAAGAACTTAGCTACCGAGTCGAGTTACTCGGTTAAGAAAGTCGCTAAGGATTCATTGGTTAGTGATCCGAAATCACTTTCCTTATCCTATACTTTCTTTATATAATGTTTCGGTTTAGCCTCAAAACTTCAGTTAAGATGATTAACACTTATACACATTCTTTCCCATTCTTAACTTTCCTTAAAAGGAAATAGTCTTGAACTAGCAGTTCGTTTGAGTAGACACTACTCGTGAACTGTGGGATGTCTATTGAAAGCGTTACCCAGTAGGACTAATTTTCTAATAAATTAGAAAAACAACAGATAAAAGCTCCCACTAGTTTATCGGTTCCAAATACCGTCTAACTAGCGACACTTTAATTTATGATTCTCTAATTTTTCTATTAGAAAATTTCTCGTGTAGACACTACACAATTAAAATTCACTAGAAGAATTTTATCGTCCCAATCATCTTTCAAACTAACTATGGTTGTCTCTCGTTCAACACGAGTGACAGCAGTGACATACTTATTTACGTCACTTAAGTCTTGAAGGCTCAAGAGAAATATCTCTTCCGAAAAATTAATCGCATGTAAGATCAATAAGTACAATGTTCTAGTTACTTACCACTTTTCAACGAAGTCATTACTAGTCAATTTTACACTAGCAGTCTAGCACCCTAGAGAGATATATAAATAGTTGTAAATAAAATTGATGAAAAATAAATCCAAATCATACACTACTAATAAATTTTAGGAACATAAACTAAGTACTTATAGTCTATCCTACCGTTCCAAGGATTTAATCTAATGCCTCGTGCGCCTTAGGGTAGGTCAAAGAGGTTTCGATTAATATTGAAGATCGATTGAGAATCGAACATCTCATTTGTCATCGTCAATCACCTTTCCTTTTTCAACCAAGGTACTACCAAAAATACCCTTTATGAGTGTGACCTCTTCTGTCTCAGATTTTTAGGTAGACCCCAGTGTGCCGCCTTAGGGTCGGTCGGTGACCCAAATGAGTACCCAAAATCCTATCCTTTCGGAGACCAAGCCTTGAATTTTGATAGCGGTGAAGGCCTTCCTTAGGGGCGAAAATCAAAGCCGACACGAGCGTCACCATTCTCTCACGTTTCTTGTGTCAACAGTAGAGGCCGTGGGGTCGGTGTCGCCTCTCCCGCTCCCTCAAATATTTTGAAAAAGTGGTGGGTTTCTTGATCACGTTTTTGGACTTGATGTTACATTAAGGAACAATAAATCATAGGCCCGAATGTTGTCGGTTATGTGGGCTAGCCCACCCGACCTATTCGTTAGAACATATGTGGCCGTCCGGACGGGTCAAGGCTAGGAGAGCTCCGTTGAGCCGTAGTGACTCTTCGGATGGCTCGATTGCTGCACTTCCGTGCAAACGCCACACGTGGAGGGTGAAGTCGATTGAGCCGTAGCTCTGTTGACCACCCAACCGTGGTTAAACCACTTTCGAACCTGTTTGCCCGTGATTATCAATCCTTAAACATCAAACATTCACGTAGACACTACGGAACAAAAAACGTAATCTCGTCTTAGGTAAGGTGGAATTCACGAGAATCCAACACCTTAACCACGAGGTTTCGGGATTTACTCCTTATGCTTTCGCAGTGGGATTCACCGAGAATCCATCACCCAACCTCGACGATTGAAAAAACCCGTGTTCCTCGGTTTTACCTAATTAGTTTCTAATTAATATCAAACAATTAATTAAAACTAATCGTGTGTTTATATACATGCCTAACTAATTCCTCGAATTAATTTCTACATGTATGCATATGGAGTGGAATTCATGATATGATGCATGTCATGGAAATTTTCCGGTTCTACTCATACAATCTACACATGTATACTAGTGTGGAAAATAAACACCGAGATGGATCGTTGGCACCCCCGTAACTAATCTATTCGAAAATAAATTAAAACCCTAATCTGCAGCTGTAATCTTCGACGATCGGCATATCAAACGAACTTGGATCGGGACGAAACTTTCCAGATCTGATCTTCATTCTTCGGACTTCAAGATGGACGGTCGGATCAGAGCTTTGACTTGTCAATCTTCCTCAGTGAGCCGCCCAACTTGAGGCTGAACACAGACTCTTACAGCAGCGCATCATATACTTCCCGAGGCCGATCGGGGATCAAGATGAATCCCGATCGTCCTGAAAATTTTATGTCACGTCCAAAACTCCATGATTATCGATCTGACTGGTCGGATATTTGTTTCAACGGTCTAATACTTTCCAGAAAATCGAAGAAGTCACAGTTAGGGTTTCTGTGAATCCTGCGTTTTTCTGTTACAGCTGCCTCTTCTCATCAACGAACGGACATCCAAACGGACTCTGATCGACGCCAAATTTTGTGGGATTGTTCATCAACTTCCAATCTTGATTCTGACCGGAGGGATCTTCGTTTTAACGGCTCAAACAACGGAAAAAACGAAAAGACTAAACATCTACTGTATAGATCTATTTTCTGGAAATTAAACTTGCAATAAAAATAAATTACATAATTTCCTATACTCATGTAAACGAAATTTTCATCGTTTATATGAGTTTACAATAGATCTAACGGGTAAACAGTGCCAACCCCCAATCCATCTCTTCAACCATAACAATTTATCACTATCAATGAATAAAACAATAAATAAGATTTACCTACATGCAATTCCACTCCTTTAAGTCGTTTAATTACGATTATGACTATATAAATCGTGGAACCTGTCTCTGATACCACATGAAGGATGCAGGTCCTTAGATCTAAACGAATTAGATCTACGCCAGCGGATGGATCACGATTCATATATCAAAACACATAATTAAAGGACTTAAACTACTACAAGGGGGTTTAAGGTTATGTTACCAATAACGGGAAGAGAAGCCTTGATCTTCCGATGTGTTCTCCAAACGGCGGTTGGTGGACACCCTTCTTGATACACGAACCTCCTTGATATGCAACACCAAGAAAAACTCCAAGTTTTTCTTCCTCTAAAACTCCTGCAGAGAAAAAAACAAATTTTTCTCTCTTTTTCTAAGGTGGTGGTCGAAATTATGCCTTGCAATTTCCCTTGGAATAACTCTTCTTTTATAGGAGAGTAAATCCTTGGCCTCCAAGTTTCTAATTAATTAAATAAATAATTAAAAAGAAATCACAATAAAGGATAATTCCATTTATAAAAGATTGTGATTAATCAATCAATCAATTACAAATCAATTATCTTTTATTAATTAATCACTTACCAAGTAAATAATTAATCACACAAGAAAATCAATTCTTGCATTTTAAGAGGTAGGGCGCCACCTAGTAGGGTTTCAAGCCCACATAAAATGTCTTTTATGTGTATTATATTATTTAGCCCAACTAAATAATATCCATGCATATCAATTAATTAGCCCAGCCAATTAATTATCACTGAGGCCCAAATAACAAGAATATCATTCCGAATTACAGAAGCCACATCGGGGACCATGGACCTATAACCGATAGCTCAATAATTAATTATTCATCGAACATAATAAGTACATTAATTATTAATTCCGGGATTACGCCACCATAAACCCGGCCCGAACTCTACCGATTATAGATGTATACTTATACTCAACCCATAGAGTGAATAAGCGTCCATTGATATAATCACTACATACGGATTAACCCTCCATAGATCGTCCATTACGAGTGGGAAGTCTCCGTGAACCCGACTCAGAATGTCTTATCCTTATTTACCATCAACCCCCTGATGATCAATTAGTACACATATCTGACTAGTAGCTAATTAGTCAAATGTGAACTCCCGGGATCGATCACTTTCTTAGGGCTAACAAATAAGGGGACTGTCTCTTTACTTCCCGTAGGAAGGAATGGATTCCATGTCTATGAAAATCAGAACTACTCACTCATCTGGAGATAGTGCCAATGAGAAGTGGCTTGGAACACATATTTAAGTGAACCGTAACTAACACATCAAACACTACCCGGGACAAGCGGCACCACAGATCACCTCGGGATTAAGGTTGATCCATATATGATCATCTAATGATTTAATAAGATTCCTCGATTACGGAATTATACCGAGAAATTCAGATTAAATCGGTCCAGTCCTATATGAATGCCATCATATATAAATGCCCCACGTAGGTACCCTCTACCGACAGTCCGGATAAGACTATCACACCCTAAGGTGTTCTGGGTGCATTATTGGTGTTTTAATCAAGAGACCCTAAACTCTGATTAAGTTCACCACGGACTAACAGTTTAAGTATATCACCACTAACTCAATCATCACGTGCATGCCATACACTGAGTTAAGCGGTTACATACTGATATAATTAGGGTTTGCAACAGTGTATTATTTACAAGAACAAAGCAAGTAATAAGGTGAGATAAAATCTGTCATCCATTACTAAAAACAATTACAAAAATTGTCTTTCGGGCACTACACCTAACATCCAGACCTTGAAAGATAAGTTGACCACAGTCCAAGTGTTGGCAGTTCCAGAGATATTTGATGACTATGACGTCTACACCAACGCTTCTGGACAAGGATTAAGTTGTGTGTTGATGCAAGGAGGAAAAGTAATTGCCTACACGTCTAGACAGATAAAGGTGCACGAAAAGAATTATCCAACACACGATTTAGAGTTGGAAGCGGTAGTTTTTGCCTTATAGACTTAGAGGCATTACTTGTATGGAGTTAAGGCTAGGATCTTCACGGACCACAAAATTTTAAAGTATTTCTTCACACAAGAAAATCTGAATATGAGATAGAGGAGACGGCTTGAGTTCGTAAGGGATTATGACTTGGACATACAATACCACCCGGGTAAAGCCAATATAGTTGTAGATGCTTTGAGTAGAAAACCAGTGTTTGCGGTTTCAAATGTGGAAGAAGTGGCAGAGCAGTTAGATGGGCTGAAAATCTAGGATTTCGGGCTGTTTGAAGTTCGACAGTTTGTGGCACCGTTGATAGAAAGATCAGAGTTGATGGATGACATTCGGGAAAAGCAAGATGAAGATCCGGTGTTGGTTGATCTGAAGCGTGTTGCAAGAGAAAAACCTACAGTGGGATACGTGTTAGACAAAAATGGGAACCTTTGGTATCATGATCGTTTATGTATGTCTAATGTTGGTGATTTAAGGCAGAGAGTTATGGAGGCACATAGGATTGCATTTGCAGTTCACCCAGAGCTACTAAAATGTATAGGGATTTGAAGGAACGCTTTTGGTGGCCTTCAATGAAGCTAGAAATAGAAAAGTTCATGGTAGAATGCGATGTATGTCAGAAAGTTAAGGCAGGACATAGAAGACCAAGAGGAATGCTGAAGCCTCTGAATATCCCCGAGTGGAAGTGGGATGAGATCACAATGGACATCATCACCGGTTTACCAAAAATAGAGAGTGGACATGACATGATTTGGGTGATTGTGGACAGCTTGACAAAATCCGCCCATTTCTTGCCAACTAAGGTAGACATATCCTTGAAGAAGATGACAACACTATACTTGGATAACATAGTGAAGTTACATGGAGTACCTATCTCAATAGTTTTGGATCGTGACAGTCGGTTCGTCGGTCGATTTTGGAAGAGTTTACAAAAGGCTCTAGGTACAAAGTTGGACTTAAGTACGACCTTTCATCCTCAAACAGATGGACAATCAGAAAGGACAATCCAAACACTAGAAGATATGCTAAGAGCATGTGTGTTGGAAGTAGGATCATAGGATGACTACCTGCCCGTAGCAGAGTTTACATATAACAATAGTTATCATGCCAGTATGGGTATGCCGCCATTTGAAGCTTTGTATGGGAGAAGATGTTGAACGCCGCTATTTTGGGATGAAGTCGGGGAGAGACAAGTCACCGGGCCGGAGATGGTTGAACAAGCTAAGGAAAGGGTTTTGTTGGTAAAGAAGAATTTGAAGGCAGCTCAAGACAGATAGGAGAGTTGGGCTGATGTTAGAAGAAGACCGTTAGAGTTTGACGTTGGGGAAAGAGTTTACCTACGAGCTTCACCGATGAAGGGAGTTAAGCATTTTGGGCAGAAAGGTAAGTTAAGTCCGAGATATGTTGGACCTTTTGAGATCATTGAGAGGGTTGGGCCCTTAGCCTACAAGTTTAAGTTACCGGATTCAATGTCAAGAGTGCACAATGTGTTCCATGTCTCAATGTTGATGAAGTGCTTGACAAAGACGGATGTTGAAGCAACCGTTGATCCGGAAGTTCTCCAAGATAATCTTTACTATGATGAGCAACCGATCAAGATTCTAGACCAGAAGGAAAATATGATCAAGAGACGGATGATCCCTCTAGTTTTGGTGTAATGGAGCAATCATTCACTTAGCGAAGCAACTTGGGAAGTTGAAGACGATATGATCATCGAGTTTCCAGAGTTTGTGGATTTACTAGGTATGTTTTAGTTTCGAGGATGAAACTCCTCTTAGGAGGAGGAATGTAATATTCCAATTTTAGGGAAAGGGCAGACGTGTCATTTTACGAAAACAAAATATTATGTTCATTATTTATTCTTGGAATTAAAGAATATTTTACATATATATGTGTCTATATATATATATATATATATGGTTTTGAGAGATTAATTTTATTTAAAGGGTAAGGAAAAAAGAGATAGGTTATTATTTTAGGAAAAAGTTATTTAAGAAAAAATAAATCCCATTATACGTATAACCTATTAGCAAAATCAGAATTTGGCTTTTCTTACGTTCTCTGCAGCCTTGAGTGCAAAAGAGAAAAGGGCTGAGAGACTTTTGCAGAATTCTAAGGCAATTCTTAACCAATTTCAGATTCGAGTAGAGATTTGGAATCGTCGTGAAGAGGGCATCGTTTTGACATCAAGTTTTTTGAGTTGCTGCAAAATTCGTGGTTTTTGGATTCGTATTTCTTGCAAACAAGTAAGAGTCTCTTCCTATGAATTTAGTTATGGTTTATAAGGTTTAAGTTGATGTTTTGATGTGTTATGATGCTAGAAATCGTGTCTTTTCATTGTTTAAGAAGTATGGGATGAATTGGTTTCGAAAGGGTTGAGTTTTCTACTATTTTTTGAGTTTTATCGATGTTGAACGTGTTTGGAATTGGGTAGAAATTGTAAGAGGTATAGAAAATCATGTTTAGGGTTTTACAGTGTCGAATGTGTATGCATTCACTGGAATGCGCACGCATTCGTGATATAGGATGTACAGTTTTATTTCCAGCAGCTGCAATGTGCATGCATTGAAGGCAATGTGCATGCATTGAAGGCAATGCGCACGCATTGCTATTTCAGGATGGTCAGACTTGCTCCCAGCATGAGCAATGCACACATATTCAGGCAATGTGCACGCCTTGGCCGGACAGAAACTTTCAGCAAGTTTCTGATGATCAATGCGCACGCATCCCAGAGAATGCGCATGCATTGTCTCCAGTTTTGGGGAACATGTTGTTTATGCCCTGAGTCCAGTTTTAAATGTTGTTTCTTGATCTAATAACGTTAAATAAAGATGAACAAGCCTTGATTGAGTTTCTGATGCGTTTAGTTCCGGCACCGAATATACTCTTCCTAAGAGTTGAAGTTCGGGACCGTCGGAAGGGCATGATAGGATTGTGCTTTGATGAGTTAGTATTCATCAATGTTTGTGTATGTGATATGATGTGTTGTCTAGTGGTCTAGGTGAGGGAGTAAGTCTGTTAAGGTGAGGTTTGCCTTGAAAACATTTAGGTGGTTAGGTAACGGATAATGATAAACACATACTTGACTAGTAAAAGATTAAACATCATGTCATTCTTGCAAAGGCACCAGACTATATCGCGATGCGTGGGCATTCAATAAAAGTGAACAATGCTGCTAGCCTATAAACGACTGAATGGCAGTGGTGGAAATTCGCCGAATGTGTATGCTATCGGGCTTTCCCCTATGGTTATTGGTGTGATCCACCAATATGTTGCACGGTATATCTCATGGCGGATATACACCATGTGTAGTGCCCTTGAATGTGGATGTAACATATATAAGTTAAGCTATAAACGTATAGTCACGACGTATTGATGGACATGAAGTGAACCCTAGATTGAGTCGGTCCCATAAAGATAATCTAATAATCATGAATCTTGCATTATAAATCTTAAACAAAATCATAGCTTCTTCCTTTTATTAAGTACGTTGTACTTACCTCAAATGCATGTTTTCGATGTGTTTGGGGATGATAAGATGAACAGGTTGACTTGGATTACGATGAGGATTTTGATGACGACGTTTGAGGACGCCTTCATTGAAGCTTTACATTTATTCTTTTATCTTATGACATTTTAGACTAGACATTTCATTTGTTTTTGGATTACGATATGTTTCCCCTTGAGACTTGTAGTTTATTTTATTTATTCTTTTGGAGGTTTCGTACGTTATAAGTTCTTTTGGATTTTCGTTGTAATAAATTACACTTCTATCTTTAGAATGTTGTTTCTATTCTTATCATTGGTTGGGAAATAAAATATACCCGAGTCTTTTTGCTTCCGTTTTGCTTAACTCGATACGACGTAGTAGAGGCTTACGTATAATGTGAGATTTATTTTATTTTATATGTGCCGAACGTTTCTTTTCCGGATAAAGACTCAGTGTCCGGGAATGGGGCGTTACATGATCTCAGAAGCAACGAGTATAGACTTGTGTAGATAATGTGTTGTAAGAATAATGAAACACTATAAAACCCCGACCTCTTAGTAAGGTATTTTTGTCTTTTTCGAATTAGATTTTCCTTTGTTAATATTTTAAGGTTAATTCAGCTTTTCTTGGCCTCCAAGTAACCTTAAACCAACATGGGCCTTTAAAAATCCTTCAGGTAGCCCTAGACTTCACAGATTTCACGCTTTCAGAGTTTTTGCTACGCACTGGGCCGCTTGCCATTCCCTTCTCCCAGGAAAGCGTACAAGGTGATTTTCAGACTTAGTTTATTGAGTAGTCTGGCTGATTTATGGGTTATTTCAGCTGTAATTTCCAGCAACAATTTTAGTCTTTGATTCTTTTTTTGAAGGTAAGATATAAAATTTTCGTAGTTTTTCTTAACTTTGATCTTGGTAGGGTTAGATTCCCGTAAGATTTATGTTAGATTTGTTGTTGGTTTGTAGATTCGCGTAAGATTTGGAAGTTAGTTGATGCTCGATTCGTAGTTCAGCTCGTCTTTAAGGTAAGAAGTTCTTCTTATCAAAATGTTTTGTTTTTAGTTTAGAGATAATGTTTTTAAGTTGTTTTGAATACAATTTTATGTTAAAGTGCACAAATACAGATATGATTATGTGTTTGCTGGGTAACTGTAATATTGATTTCAAAGCTCTGTTTGGTTTTCTAGTTACTTTTTGTAAACCGTTTTATACGTCTTAGCTACGAGTAATGGAGATAGGATGAGAGTTCGGAGTTGTTATGGACTTAGTAGGTTCTCGTAGGTTAGATATGGACTTTAACCTAAACTTATGTGGTTTATGTGCTCCTATGTGTTTATAGTTATTTTTGACATTGCGATGTACTGAACAGAGTACCATGAGTATTAAATGTCCCATGTCAGACATGTGACTAGTTGTATTTCCCATGTCGTTTTTAAGACGACGTACCGAACGGGGTATCGTCACCCAACCCTACTTGACTAGTCATGTTTCCTATGTCGCATCATGCCCTCATGTCGAGTAAGTAAGAAACAAGGATATAACAAACAAGACACGAACATGTTACGGATAGTAGACAAGTAAAGTAAGACTAGTAGTAGCTTACATAAGTTTGATCAATAGAACACAAACATAGTAAGTAAGTAATTAATGAAACGAACATGTGCGTGCAAGATGAACTGAACGTAGTTAATATGCATGTTTTCCTATGCATTTTTTAAAGACTGGTTTTAAAGTGGACAGGCTTATGTTTTATGTTAAAGATGCTTTATGTATCATCCGGGTTTATGCTTTCAACCGTTTTGCAATTGAATGAAATAGATTCATGTCGTGTCACCCGGCATCCGACAATAATGAATTTCCCTTTTGATCATGTTTCTCCTTACTGAGTAGTCATGAATGCTCGCTCTTTTATTTGGAATAAGAAGATATGAAAGTTAAAGATGCGTTGGATTATGAGAATGGAGAACAAGTTTTTGAATGAAGCAATGTAGTTCTTTATGTATCAACAGTTTCATTCTTAGTCAAGTTGAGTTATAATAAATGTTAGCGATTATTTATGATTTTAGTTTGACAGTAGTTTTAATCCGTTGAGTTAGTTAATGGAAGATCTTAACACGTGTAACATGTTTTTTAGTTACTCTGATATGTCATGAGACTTACGTGCTAAAGTTGTCCCAAATTGGGCACTGGCTATTGTATCACCCACCACATTAAGATGAACTTCCCTCACCTCACAACCTAGGTTTTAGGGATAAGACCTGATGTAAAGCTAATAATTTTGAAATCAAAGAAGAAGATGAACGCCTCAGCAGTTCAATTACAATTCTTGAATATAAAAAATATTGCTTCGTTTGGGAAAAGGGTTTACAAGATAAATACTCTAATGTCTAATTCAATTGAAAGACAAAAATACCCCTCGTCATAAATAATGTAAATAGACTAAAATTACCCTCTTCTTAATAACATCTTGCATCCTCACCGCATCATCTCCATCCGTCCCCAAAATAACAAACTCGTCCTCGAGTTGGATCCCTCTTGTTTGTGCATCATCTAATGGGTGATAAGGAGTCAATTCAGCAACAAGATTCATCGGTGGGTCAAGCCCATTCATCACATTGTGAAACAATTTCAAATAATCTCTCATTTGGCCATTCATCCACAAATCATTTCCATTTGCATCAATTATAACAACACACATCTCCCCCGTGATGAGTTTCCTTTCTATATTAGCATTGTTCGTATCATTCCAACGCTCCCATAGAATAACTCGTTCACGAGTTTGGTTGGAGTCAATATCCTTTTGTTCACCAATTAGTTCCTTCACCATTTTCAAACAAAGATAAAATTGAAACAATAGTTGACTTTGAAGCTCATCCATACTCGAACAGCCACCTGGGTCAAAAAAATATCATGCATTTCCCATTCATCCAGCACATTAATTTCAACATGTGATGACGGTCAAATTATACCCGTAAATGTCATCAACATTATCCTTAAATCGAGCAAAATAATATATATTTTGTATTAAATCACTCGTTTATATTTATTATTTAATGTTAAGTGATTATTAATATGATTTTTGGTATTTAGCCGTTTTCATTATTAAAAGCCGATTTATTGTGCGATAAATGCTGATTTTGTAGATCACGACAAATCGAGAGGATTAATGTCATTCAATCAATGGTCTCAAGATAATAGAGGAAGAAAATCGGAGCATTAAATGAAAGATTAATCAGATCAACACGCAAGCATGCAGTGGGGAACAAGTCGAGACAAAGAGACGCGCGTTTAACACGTGTAAAAGGGCTCGGTCGATCGAGCCTATCCATTCGGCCGACCGAGTATGTCGGCTCGGTCACTTTTCGGATTTTTTCGTATTTACCTTCTAGATCCTTCATAAGTCGGCGAAACCCCTATATAAGCGACGCCTACGAGAAATTGTAAATCATCCCATCATCCTTCATTCTTTCTTTAATCTTACAATTCATAATACAACTTTGATACAATGTAGAATAATTTGAGGGTTTCCAAAGAATTTAAGGGTGCAATATGTAAGCCTTTATTTTCTGTTTCTTTCATTTAAGTAATTAATCCCTCCCAATTATGCTTTATCGTTTGAATTAGTTAATCATAGCTAGATGATGTAGATCTAGGCTATGACGTTGGGAAGGTGGCGATACCTTGTCTATGAGGATCCCATAACCTACGTCATAGACTTAGTATTTATTCATGAATCTGTATTGTTTAATTAATGCGTATCTGTGTTAGTTTATATGAATGCTTTACGAATTACTGTTTAATCCGTTGTGTATGATGAAACGCTGAGAGATACGTTCAGGGATGTAATCTGGGGGAAAAAGACCATTCGGTCGACCGAGCCCAGCTATTCGGTCGACCGAGCCTTGTTTTCATCCGTTAAATAGCCACGTCTTTATGGTTAGGTTAACTTAATAGAATTTATTATCTCAGTAGGTATGGCTATGGCTACGTCACTCGCTTAATTTAATTAAAACGTGTAAGAAGGAAATACCGATATAAAACTCTTAGGTAGGCTCATGAATTGATCTTCGGACGTTCAAATGTTATCTAGGTAGGTTTATATTAGGGAATTGCGCGCACCTTGTTATAATGAGATCGTAAACTAGCATGAGACTATAACTTGGTAATTGTTAGTTGGACGAGAGTTTGAGTGATCGTTTAGGAAGTATGCCTAACCATAGGAATGTTGCCTAGACGAGGTATACGGTCAATATCGGCATCCTTAGAGTCGTAAGCGTGTGAGTTATATGAGATGGAGGCACTAAAAGGCGAAGTCACGTAACAATATCACAGTGATTTAGTGACTTACCGGTGCTAAGTCAAGTTGAAGAGGATGACTCCCGTAGCCAATCTAAGATAGATACAAACGGATTGACAGTTGATAAGTTCAGTTTATTATATAAATTATCTAGGTCCAAATGATAAATACTATAATTGGGGAGGTTAATTACGTTGTGTAGAGTCGCGTCTTTACCTTTCTTGTCTTATGTTGTTCGTAGACCGCCTTTATGTCCTTGACATGTTTAATTAATTGTTTGTATATAAGATGATCCACAATTGGTTCCCTGTGGGATCGACCTTGATTCACTATAGCTATACTACGATGGGCCTAGTCCTCTTGCTAGTATTGGTTTATGGTGGTCAAGTATATTATAACTGATTGACCACGATCAAGTTTTTGGCGCCATGTTGCGGGGAACCAACGGTCAATTTTATATATAAATAATTTTCTTATTCATGTCAAGTTTTCTGCTTTAGAATCTGCTTTTGAGTCCTCTCGTTGTATGCTGCTATGTGTAAAAATTCCGAATCTGGAGCAATTTGGTTTCGCTCCCAACGAGATCGCCTCTCGTTGCCGGCCGAGCCTAGTTCTATTTTCTCTCGGGACTTCGCGTGTCTGTTTATCCCGTATGTTTAATCCGTGAGTCTGATAGCGACATGATGGGAAACCATGTTAAAATCGATCTACGGTCTGCTTTGTTTTTCTTCTGCTTGCGAAAAACCAGGAAGCAATAATCTTAGTCGATAATTTTTAGTGGGCGAGAAAATAACCCAAATGAACATGTGGAGCTACGGATCTAAGATGGGAAAAGCGATGGAAGCAATACCTTTAAACCACCAAGATGGCTCCGAAAATTTTAAAGGCTTAAATTCTTCGTGGTACAATGTTGAAGGCAAGGTACTACTTTTTTTTGCTTATGTTTTACTACCTTTTGGTTTTTTGAGCATAAGTTAGCCTATACATGAACCTTAGTATGAATCTTAGCCCGGAGTTGGTTTGTAAGAATAATTTTATTAGTGTCGAAGGTTTTGCCCCATATCTGTCTCATCTGTAGGTGTAAGGAAACATGTAGTCGTTGAAAGGAAGCAGTGAATAAAGAGTTCCTCATAGTTCTGTTAAAATCTCATTGTCCTATGCATGAGATTGCTTCTACTGGCCATGGGAGCAACAAATTGTGTAGTTTAAGCATTCAAAATCTAAAGAAGACGTTGAGTTTTGAGAGAACACAATCTTACGCTTTTGTTGAGTTTTATGGTGATGGCTTCTCGGTGAACCCACCTTAAATGTAAAATGAGATTACGCTTTGGGTGACAATTTAGAAATCGGAGACTCTTAGTACATGGGTTCGAAATGGTCTAACCATGGTGGCGAGTTCAACCGAGCTTCGGCTCAATCGACTCCCTCCACGTGTGATGTGCGTTACAAAGCTTCAACAAGACTTAGCATAGCCGATAAGCCTTCAGGCTAAACGGGCTTAATCTTGACGGATTGGCCTGAATCATCACATATGTTCCAACGAATAAGACGGCGTAGGCTTGCTTGCCACATAACCGACCTTATTCGAGTACTTTGATTCATTGTTTCTTATTGTCAAGGCCAAAACCGTAATTTTAACCGAGTTTCTAAGAATTCACTAATTCCTAAAACGAGCCGAGGTAAGAGCTTTGGATAAATGGTATGGATAAATGTCGCTTTCTAGGTCTCACAACCAAGGGAAGGGTATTAATCCGCAAAAGCAACAAGCCCACCTCTAATAGTGCTCGGAGGGTCAAAGTCCAGCGTGATCCAAGAATGATAACCGACAAGGATAATCTTTGGAAAGTCGAATCGAGGACTTTAAACTCGTAACTACTTCTTTAAAACCCTTAGGATTTCTTTTTAGGATTATAGGTTTTGTTTTCTTTGAGTCAAATAAAGAGTAACGTGAAATATGTTGAGGTTTTTATTTTGCCGTGTTCCGATGGCCATTGGGCTAAGGATGTGCAAAACTTTTTTACTCAATAGGCCACACGTGAAATAGAGTTCCGTAGGAGAGTAGAGAAATTGCTAAATAAAAGGAAATTTAGCAATCAACCTTAAGATGGAAGCATTAAGAGAACTTGAGAATTACTGAAAATGTAACAGAGAATGATTGGTGTGAACAAGAACAATTTTGGTCAACTTCTAAAACCTTTTAGAAAGGTGATCCAAGTGAAAATCCAAAGTGATGTGCAATTCATTCTGCAATTATCCTTATCTTTCCCTTTACACTTTTTCACCTTCAAACTTTTCGATCCTCTCACCAATCGCCTTTACAGTTCACATTTCTAACCATTCTTTCATCGTCTCTCTTTCTTTCCATCCGTTTCACTCTCCCACCCAATCCCATTCCTTTAAACAATTCTCAATCCCAAAAACACAATTTCTTACCCACCCTTTATCTTTTCTTCCCATCCTTATGTGTATCTTTTTCTAAACCCATCATACACTCAACCTCCATTTTGTTTACAAAATACCTTTGTGTTGCGGAATTCGAAATATTGCTAAGCTTTAATGATTATCTTTTATCATTTTGATTTTCATGATCCTAGTTGGGGTAAGTGTAGCTCTGACCCTAGCTAGATTTTAAAGGTTTTTGGTTCGATCAAAGTACAACTTATCTTTCTACCGGAAGTTTTAAATTTCACATTTTTTTCCGTTTATTCCGGCATTTATAGATGATCAGTTTTGTTCTACATTATCACACCGATCAGACCTTGTTGATGACGGTTAAGACTTTTACGTGATGCATTGGGTTATTAGTAATTTCAAGGAGTAGCTACATCTCCCTAAGTTCTTGATATCCAATGCAAGCGAGAATTTTCTGCGCTAACTGTTTGATTTTATCGTTATCCTCTAGGTCGCATTGCATCTGTTATACCTTACCAAGTTTCTCTTTTATACTGGAATGAATACATAGTGAGCCAGTCCACCTCGTGTTTTCCCACATGGGGTTATGCTTTTTGATCTTTGTCTTATCCACCCGGTTTTTAGATGAAGACTACCATCTTTAGTTGCTTGTTTATTTTTCTTTCTATTTAGTATTTTTCTTGTCTTTGGTTGTATAAAATAGAGTGGCTTAAACTGTTTTTAGGTATTTATACCTCATTACTGCCACATTATTTTATAACATCCATAGACATGGTATTTGACGGTTTCGTGGAGTTTGTCTGCTTATACAGGTTTTCACTTGCTTCTCCACAACGTCTTTGAAATTTACTCCGATCTTTTTCCTTTACTTGAGAGCCGTTTCCAGAGCTAAGTCTTTTCTTAACTTCTCATTTATTTTTGTCATTGAGGACAATGCCATGTTTAAGTGGGGGGTAGGAGACTTAGCCATGTTATGTTATAATTGAAAATTGAATGAAACGGCACATGATTGAAAAAATTGAATAAATGCCACATTATTTATCTCGCACCCTTAGAATTGTGAGTTCCTAGCTAAGAATTGATAGGAAAGGAACCAAGTTTCATGAGTACGTGATCATTTTATACTTATGTTAAGTAAATTTAAGGATATTCATGCCCGTTTTTGCGAGTAGTTATTTATTATTCAATTACTCAACTTGAAATCGAGTTTTACCGCGCAAATCATAATAACTGAAGAAATTATGTGTACATTGCGTAGATGATTGGTTATGTGAACTTAGTATCAATATCTATCTGCTGATGCATTCTTATCTTTTAGCCATTTAAGCAGAGTAATAAGCTTGAGGCGTATCTGTGTTTTAGCAAAATGTTAGACACTGGGCTTGTAGTAACATTACCAAAGTAGCCTCGCGCTTGTGGTAATATTCGATGCTATACATGATCTAAGATAGGGGGATACTCTAAAAAGTTTTCTTCCTTGAGATTAGTAGTATTTGAAAAATATGAAAAGAATTGAAGAAATTCAACTTTTTAAGAGGCTTTGAGTAGTACTCGGTCTCCAAGTCCAAAATCCCTATAGATACGCTCTTGCTTATTGCTCTAGTGCTCTAACCATTTCGAGGCATAAGAAGTACGAATGCTGAGGTTGGTAGGTTGAGATTGCGAAGTTAGCATAAACTCTAATCTTGCCACGAATATATAAAACTAAATGCACATGCACACATCACTTCGATTCATAGTAAGTAGTGAATAATGGATATCTTATGAGCATTACTAGTATGAGTTGACTTGAGTTTCTTGTGTAAGTATGATTTGACCATAGAAAATGTTGTCTTGGGGAATGACTTATTGATGCTTTGTTCGGGACGATCAAAGTCTAAGTGGGGGGTAGTTAATGACGGTCAAATTATACCCGTAAATGTCATCAACATTATCCTTAAATCAAGCCAAATAATATATATTTCGTATTAAATCACTCGTTTATATTTATTATTTAATGTTAAGTGATTATTAATATGATTTTTGGTATTTAGCCGTTTTCATTATTAAAAGCCGATTTATTGTGCGATAAATGCTGATTTTGTAGATCACGACAAATCGAGAGGATTAATGTCATTCAATCAATGGTCTCAAGATAATAGAGGAAGAAAATCGGAGCATTAAATGAAATATTAATCAGATCAACACGCAATCATGCAGTGGGGAACAAGTCAGACAAAGAGACGCGTTTAACACGTGTAAAAGGGCTCGATCGACCGAGCCTATCCATTCGATCGACCGAGTATGTCGGCTCGGTCACTTTTGGATTTTTTCGTATTTACCTTCTAGATCCTTCATAAGTCGGCGAAACCCCTATATAAGCGGCTACTACGAAATTGTAAATCATCCCATCATCCTTCATTCTTTCTTTAATCTTACAATTCATAATACAACTTTGATACAATGTAGAATAATTTGAGGGTTTCAAAGAATTTAAGAAATTGCAATATGTAAGCCTTTATTTTCTTTTCTTTCTTTTAAGTAATTAATCCCTCCCAATTATGCTTTATCGTTTGAATTAGTTAATCATAGCTAGATGATGTAGATCTAGGCTATGACGTTGGGAAGGTGGCGATACCTTGTCTATGAGGATCCCATAACCTACGTCATAGACTTAGTATTTATTCATGAATCTGTATTGTTTAATTAATGCGTATATGTGTTAGTTTATATGAATGCTTTATGAATTACTGTTTAATCCGTTGTGTATGATGAAACGCTGAGAGATACGTTCAGGGATGTAATCTGGGGGAAAAAGACCATTCGGTCGACCGAGCCCTGTTTTCATCCGTTAAATAGCCACGTCTTTATGGTTAGGTTAACTTAATAGAATTTATTATCTCAGTAGGTATGGCTATGGCTACGTCACTCGCTTAATTTAATTAAAACGTGTAAGAAGGAAATACCGATATAAAACCCTTAGGTAGGCTAATGAATTGATCTTCGGACGTTCAGCGTTATCTAGGTAGGTTTATATTAGGGAATTGCGCGCACCTTGTTATACGTAGATCGTAAACTAGCATGAGACTATAACTTGGTAATTGTTAGTTGGACGAGAGTTTGAGTGATCGTTTAGGATGTACGCCTAACCATAGGAATGTTGCCTAGACGAGGTATACGGTCAATATCGGCATCCTTAGAGTCGTAAGCGTGTGAGTTATATGAGATGGAGACACTAAAAGGCGAAGTCACGTAACAATATCATAGTGATTTAGTGACTTACCGGTGCTAAGTCAAGTTGAAGAGGATGACTCCCGTAGCCAATCTAAGATAGATACAAACGGATTGACAGTTGATAAGTTCAGTTTATTATATAAATTATCTAGGTCCAAATGATAAAGACTATAATTGGGGAGGTTAATTACGTTGTGTCGAGTCGTGTCTTTACCTTTCTTGTCTTATGTTGTTCGTAGACCGCCTTTATGTCCTTGACATGTTTAATTAATTGTTTGTATATAAGATGATCCACAATTGGTTCCCTGTGGGATCGACATTGATTCACTATAGCTATACTACGATGGGCCTAGTCCTCTTGCTAGTATTGGTTTATGGTGGTCAAGTATATTATAACCTGATTGACCCCGATCAACATGGACCAAGGATACTTAAGAAATAGAGCTACTGGATAGTCCAAATAGTACAGAAAGCCTGGTGCGTTGTGTCTAACCGCATCATTTTCAAACACATCAAATGCCACATTTTTAACTTCTTCAAGGCTCTCCAGAGAAGTTTTGCCATCACAACTAGCCAAAAGTAGCTCTTGTTCAATCATCACTTTTACAAAATTCGCTTCTCTACCACCTAAAAAACTAATCCATTATGCATACAGTAGCCCCTTAGTTTCGTAAGTGAGAGACTCAAGAGGTCCTTCCTTGAAACCTTCTTCATAGTTGACGGATCATCATTTTGAAAAATCTTTACTACCTCAAATTGGTAATAACATGTATTCTGGTTCAGTTTGGAAGCATTCCGGCATTTTAAGTGAGAGCGAGTAACACAAGAACAAAACAACAATGCGTCCATGATATACATCATGCTCGCTTCACCACATTGCATATCCAACACCTCACCAATATTTACAATATTAATAAAAAAAACAAGATGTCGGTGTTGGAAAGAAAACGATACCCACAATTCCACAGTTTCAACAAATCGGTGATTCCGCCCGGATCAAAGGATAATGGCACTTGAAATAGAAATCCTGCATTCAAAAGTTGCAGGGCATGCTGAACATCGCTAACTCTGTAGAACCCGTCGACGACCATTCTATAAGTTGCGCCAATTGAATAACGGCCCAAGTGCATGTCAATAAGATGACTCAAGGCATGGTTGTAGAGCTGCTCAGTGAAACGATACAATCTTGACATATTTAATTTACCCTAGAAGCCTTCAACCATCAAAGCTGCCATAGAAAGGACTTCAAAGACACCATCTCCTACCTCAAGAACAGAAACATCAAATGTACCACCTCCAAGATCAAAGACCAGAATAGTTCTGTTCTTTTTCTTCTCAAATCCAAATGTCAATGAGGCAGCAATGGGCTCATTTATTGTTAGACATATTTTAGTTTTAATGATGAGTGCCAGACTAGCTGTTATAGAGGAAAGGCAAAAAGATGTCTAGATTGAATGTATAGGTTTACTAGAGTTTGATCTTTGTATAGATTTGATCAAACAAGCACTGTAAAGAGGTCAGCTGACTTATTCAGCAGACCTATCTAGGTTAGTAGAGTGTCTAGGATAGTAGAGTCCAGGGACCTGCTGATGGTTGAAGGCTGAAGGTTCAAACTCAGTTATGAAGGCTAAAGGATCAAACTTAGTATTTAAAGTCAAGGAAATAGGATCAGAATTTAGGGAAGTTTGTGATGACCTAAACTGATCACATATACCTTGTGTAGAAGGTCTAAGTTCCATAAAAGCAAAGTGGAGATTGGAACTTGGTTATGATTAAAATGGTGTACTATAACTTCATAATAAAAAGTTAGATGAGAAGCGGTCAGCTGATGTGGTTATAAAACACAGCAGACTAAAAGTCAGCTGACATATGTGGACATCAGTAGACTTACACTACAAGTGTCTGATGAATGGGAAATTCGAATTAATCCAAGTTCTTCTGAAATATTAAATGGATAAGGATAAATTACAAGCCTTGGATTAATCAGTAAATCAATGGTCAAGATGGAAAGAACGTCATAAAGATTTGGAGCTATATCCAATGAAAATAAGTCAATGGTAGACAGACTAAACTGTCAAAAAGGAACACTGACAGTGTCAGTACGATGCAGCAGAAGAAAATTGCAGTCAAGATAGAGACAATTCTAAAACGGCTATATTGAAATTCAAACTCAAGTCACAGATTCACACCTATAAATAGAGGACTCCTGATTCAGAATTGTAACAACAATAACAACAACAAGAATTCACACAAAGCAACTAAGTTTTTAATTAGAGTGCAATCTTACCCTTCTGAACATCACTGGGCTATCAATTTGCTGATCAAGTTTATCTTCAAGTGTTTCCTGCTATCAAGTTACATCCAGTATACACACTTGAAGACCACAAGCTACTGATCTTATCATCCTGATCAGAAGCCTGCTGAAAGATGAATCACTTTCTTGATTCAACCCTTCTTTTTCAAGAGGTTTGCTGAAGACAGAGAAGCACTTTTGGAGTGTCAAAAATTAATGTTTGTGGTGGAGCTGGTGAAGAGGCAATCCTACCCTGCAAGGAGCAGTGGAATACTTAGGAGCAGCAATCCTACATGTTTCTAATGTTCAGTTTGTGAAGCCATAGTCATTGGTCGAGGACAAACAGTTTAGGGATTTTTGTAACAGCTACCTCAAGAATCTCTAGTGAATTTCCTCCAACATCATAGGAGAAGAGTGGACTGATGGGATTACACCACCCGGAACCACTATAAAACTTGCCTACTTTACCTTACTGCATTTAATTTCTGCAATTTATTATATTTGCATGATTATCACATTAACCTGCTGAACTAGCTGCTGAATCACACTACTTACACTACTGAGTACCCTATACTTAGTATCATATTTAAAACAACAAGTAACAAGGCTAAATTGAATATATTCTGCTGCAACAAATTCAATAGCTTCAATAGTCAACAGACTGCTGAAGGTCAGTAGACTATTGACCCTGCTGAGTTTGTAAAACTCCAAAAAGTTTTTAAGTGTTACGTTTATTCAACCCTCCCCCCTCCCCCCTTCTAAACTTAACCAAAGCCTTTTCAAGGGACCAACATTTATGATTCTCAATACTTATGGCCATGTAATACGTCCACCATCTATGGTGTATTCCTCTGTGAATCATTGAAGTATGCCGGAACCATAACCACTGCTTTGGTAACTTTATCATCCAAGAACATTCATGCATGATCCACAAGTTTTTGCAACACCGTTTCAACAGAGAGATGAAGTGACACCGATATCTCATGCGTCTTGAGCAAAAATCGAGATAAAAATGCTTTAAAAAATGGGGTAAGATAAGCATCCACACTAGTAGGAACAAATCGGCACATCGATCTCGCAACACAAAGACCTTTCTCATGCATTTATTGTAGTTGCAGATCCCATGGAGGCTCCAACAAAAGCTTATAAACAATTTCCTTGGAAAACATTCTACATACTTCCATTTCTTTCATGGAGAACATTTCTTAGATCTTTGAACTCTAACAGATCATCAAAACTTAACGGTGCATAAAAACATTCTAAGGGGCAAGCAACCTCCCAACGATCAAGTGGGCATTCACTTTGTTTAAGCATTTTAGTAATGTGGCTCGAGAAATGGTTGCATAGCCGCGCAACAAGATGGTAATAGCGTAACACATTCAATCCTTTCCAGAGGCTTTCAAACATTGAATCTGCCATAGTATTGCCTCCAGGATCAAAACTAATCATTATCATCTCACCCAAAGTGCTAGTGTTCCACAACTGATCCACATTATATTTATGAGCTGAAGTATCAGGTTCATACTCATTATATCCCATCAAGCCTTGTAATTTTACAAAAGCTTTAGGACCAAGCTTCATCAACTCACACAAAATATCCAATAATTTAAGGTCACACGAAAGGTCTCCATCCGCACTCATGAAGACACTTGTATACACAAGTTTATCTGGTTGCAACTCAACGCTTTCAAAGCCTCAACATAATCTTTGACTGTAGTTGGCGCTTCTTTAGTAAAATTGCTACTATTGTCTTCAGAAATTTGATTTCCATGAGCCTTTTCAGCTACCAAAATTTTCTGCCCAATGATTGTGTCCCAGAGCTGGTGTTGTTCACACTCAAACTCCTCTTAAACAGGAATGGTGAAAGGAAATTCTGGATGTTCAGGGATTCTATAAGGATCAAAACAATCACCAATATTGCTTCCTTCATCTACATGTCTATCAACATCCAAAAATTGTGATCCAGCTCCTTCAATGCTAAGACTCAATGGTTTTGATCTCTTTAAGGTTTCGATGTCATTGTTTTTATGAATTAGTCCAGAGACCTCAAGAGACCTTAGCTCATTTTCTCCATCATGTTTTTTAATGTATGACTCTAACCGGACTTCTGTCGAGCACTTGTTGGGTGTGAATTTATCTCTCTTTTCCTTTGCAAGTTCATCATCTTTGTCAAGTGCTTCTGCATCATATTTGAATCCACTCTTCCTTTCCTCTTCACCACTTCTCCCATAATTGATATCACATGTATGCTCCTTTTGCTTGGCATTCGTAAGTGACAAGGGCTTCCTGGAAGGAATAATCTCAGTTGCACT
This sequence comes from Gentiana macrophylla, assembly GCA_026214975.1. NCBI lineage: Eukaryota > Viridiplantae > Streptophyta > Magnoliopsida > Gentianales > Gentianaceae > Gentiana > Gentiana macrophylla. The sequence continues at coordinate 83,253,002 of CM047810.1, forward strand.
AAATCGTTTTGGATTCTTAGAAAGGAAGTAAACACATTTGTATTCTGATGGGACTTTTCTCGAGCACCAGGAATGCAAGAACTCCATAGCTAACAGCCGCTTCATTCAGGTCCATGAATAAATCTTCAATTTCCCTCCTTCGACTCGATCACGCTGTAAATGTTGCCACCACACTTCAGCCTCCTCTTCAAAGGTATATGAAGCCAATTCATATTTGAGCCTTTCGGGTGGCTGTGTCTCTTCCAAATAATATTCGATTGAATCAATCCAATCCCACAAGTCTTATATAACTGAGGAACCGCTATAGGTTGGTAGTAACGATCTAAACCAGCGTTTGTTAGACTCTCTAGTACTGTAACTCTAATGGTGAAAACCTTATGCGACTCCATCCTCAGTGGTGCAAGCAACATCTCGTACAACTCGGTGGTGGTCAGGTGGTGTCTCAATCCAGCCACCGCCCGATGCGAATCTCTCCAAAAGTATCAGACGTCTATCGAATTTCGATGAAGTATCCCGAAGGATCTTCGAATCCCGAACATCGTCGCTAATCCGGATTTCTTTAGCATCCATGCTGGTCATCTTGCTTGTGAAGAAAAAACTTCAACTTGGCTCCGATACTAGACGATGTAAAGCTAATAATTTGGAAATCAAAGAAGAAGAGGAATGCCACAGTAGTTCAATTACAATTGAATATCAAAATGCTGCTTCGTTCGGGAAAGGGTTTACGGGATAAATATTTTAATGTCTAATTCAATTGAAATACAAAAATACCCCTCCTCATAAATAAAGTAAAAAGACTAAAATAAACCTTTTCTTAATAACGTCTTGCATCTTCACTGCATCATGACCCCTCCTCTTATATGAGCTTGGGCTTAGATTTTCCATATGGTATCAGAGTTACCCCTTTATTGTGCAAGTGTTGGGCCTCTTTGTTGGCCTTATAGTACCATTTATATGCCTTGTGTGCCATGTGGCCCAGACTCTTTATAGACCCACACTTGAGGGAGCGTGTTAAAGTTGTCCCACATTGGGCACTTGCTATTGTATCACCTACCATATTTGGGGAATTTCCCTCACCTCATAACCTAGGTTTGGGGATGAGGCCCCTCCTCTTATATGAGTTTGAACTTAGATTTTTACATTACGTGAAATTTGCGGTTTACTCTAAATGTTAAATGCCAAATGTTCTTTTTCCGGATAAGAACTCACTATCCGGGACATGAGCGTTACAAACACTGCTTCACAAATCCCAAATAAATGCACACTAAAAAATAATCCATGAGCTTCATGACAATAATAAAATAATCTCATTTTAGGTCTATAGTTCAAATACCATACAAAACGACCTTTCGGTTGCTAGTTTCTAGCCGTATGTTTCGTCAAAAACTGTTTAGTCACGTCACTAGCTAGTAGTTGTCTATTTCATCAAAAATTGTTTAGTCACATTTGCTTTTTAGCGGCATGCTTCATGATACTTTCTTATGACTGCATCAAGACTTAGCCGTTAAATAAATCTGTTACGGACTAGTATTCTACATATATGAGATATGTATGTTTCTTTTAATAAATATTCATATATTTTTAAAATTCATAGCAAAATAAAAGTTTATGGGATTAAAAAATGCATCCACCATATAAAATTATGCTTTGGATCTCTCGTAGTTGTCTATCAATAAATTCCAGATTGTGTCTTATTAACTCCCATAATAACAATTAACCATAGCAAAATAATAAAAATGCATCAATGTGGATGGTTATTTTCAATAAATTTATTTTCCTATGACAATTAACCCAAGAATAAAGAACAATGTGGATGGTTATTTTTGTTTATTTTAGACTGAGCCTGAGAGTTATATCTCTCAAATTGCCTACGTATCCAATCACTGTAATTGGAATCAAGTCCTCCCTAGTTCCTTAGGGATAGTTTATATAGAGGACGTCTCGCCCCTTTTCTTGGTGGACAAGTATTATATTTATTATTCCCTAAGGATTATCTTGAGTGAATCCCTTTGATTTAGGGATTATTATGAATATATTTAAATGACAGGATCATCGTCATTATATCATGTGATTCTTTCCATAGTTATCCTATAATATAGGAGCACGTTCAAATATCGGATAAGGAAAGCTCTACTCAACCTGCGTTGAGCTCCTCAAGTCGACTCGACCTGACTTGTGTTACCTGATCCTCAATGGGACCGAGCCGACCTGCGATGGTCTGCTCGGTAAGACAGGCCAGACCTCCCACCTAGGTTTAAGTCCGCTCGACCAATTGACGTGGGCCCCTGGCCCTTATACCTATTAGTCTTCTCTCTCTATATTTATTATATGTCCATTCTCTGAATGACACGTGGCAAGGGCTAGTCCGACCCTCGTCATAAGCCCCTCAGATCTGTCCAGGCTCCCTAGAGCAGGGCAGATCTGACCTGGATGAAGCACAACTCTACTTTTTTAGACTTTGTCAAAATTATCAGGGTTTACCTTGTCACGTGGCAGAGTTACCGTTATAACTATGTTATGACGGACCTGAAAAACGAGGCATTTTACACCCATGCTTTGCTAGTGGAATCGTTTCCCTAGGCAATATTTGGGGCCTATAACCCTTCTGTCGTATCACGTCTCCTCAGATGCTACAAGACTCTTTGCTATTAGCCGGAAATTGAAGTCTGCCGGTTGCCATTCCATTCTTCAACCTCTTCTCACACAAGTAAGCTTTCTGCCATTTCCCCCTTTTAATTTCTTTATTGTTGATGAGTGAGCCGATTATCCTTACAGATAGTTCTATCAAGGCTTTATTTGAGTCTGTGTCAGAATCGAAGAGTGAAACTTCCAATTTTAGGGTTAACCCCGAGAACCCTGTTCCCTTACCGTTGATAAATCATAGGGGATTTGAGCATCTGGTTCTAGGCCCTCAGTTTGATCCTTCACCCCCCGCTCCCCATTCTTCGTCATAGACTTCTGACCTTAAAAGCTCATATGGCTTTGAGATCTCATGCAGTTTTCCATTTTATCGACACCATGTTGACCTAGAAGGGCATGATCTCTACTAGGTTGTACGTCCCCCAACTTCCTGCCTCTGGCACGAATGCTTACCAACCCCTACCTGGATGTTGCGCTATCTACAAGGAGCAACTTGACTGTGGCCTAAGGGTCTCATTCTATCCTGCCCTCTTGGCTGTTCTGGAGCACTATGGGTTAGGTATCACCCAAGTTTTCCCCAACGGTGTGCGGGCTATCATTGGCTTCACCATCTGGTGCCGATGTATCTGTATTCCAATTACGGTGAAGTACTTCAGCACCTTCTATCAATGTAAACAAGTGAAGGACTCACCTGGGTTGTACTGCTTCCCTCATCGGGGAGATTCGTTAAAGGATGTCCATTTTTTCCATAAGGGAGAATCTTTATACAAGGACTGGAAGTGCCATTTCTTCTTTATACGACGTGAGGTAGAGATTAACTTGGGTAGGTGGAACACCGCCGACCTCACTAGTGATGTCCGTCTTACCAATGTCAGCAAGAAGTTGATAAAGGACATTGAGGAGTGTGGCATCAACCTTGACCTGAAGAAGTATTCTTCTGAGTTGATAAACGTTGCTCAATTGTCTACTACTGGTCCTAACCCTTATATAGAGCTGAGTGAAGGCGACTACAATATTTGTAGGGTTTTTTTTCATTGTATCCTGCCCTATAACTCATTGGTGTGACCAGATTTATACAGACCTAATTTTATTTTGCAGTGTCTAACTTTGCTGAGCTCCTCCCCGATGCAGCTGAGGAAGAGATACATGGGGATGCGTAGCTCGGCCCTGATCAGAGGTCGGAAAGAACAGAGAGTATGGAGCTACCTGCTACTCGTGTAGTAGGTAATGTTCTGGATCCTTCTACAGCTCGGAGCCTGTCTAAGCAGCCTGAGGACGTCGCTGGTTATTCTTCCCACTCTGTTCTTGAAGAAGTTGATCTTGTGGAACCGGATAGGACCGATGAGAGATAAGAGGAAGATGAGGATGAGTTCAGGCTCCAGAGGAGGGGCCAAGTTGTCATTATTGAAGACGGGTATGTCCAAAAGGAGAAGGTTTGTCCCTTGTCCTGATGAGGGTGATGAGTATGTTAATCAAGAAGAGGCCCCCGTAAGTCAGGGGGTTTGTCAGAGCAATCTAATAAAGACTTGGCCGCTGTTGTAAGTTTTTCCTTCTTGTCTTGGCTTCTTCCTTCATGTATAATGCTTCTTACCCACATACTATTATTGTAGTGGGCCCAAATAGGTCAAGAGTTCCTGAAGAGGCTTACAAAGTCCTCGGCCAGCAAAGAGGCTCAGTTGAAGACCTTTGAAGAACTAAAGGCAAATCGGCAGAGACATAGGGACTCTGCCAAGGCCAAAGGTGAAGAAAATAAGGCTTTGCAGGAGTAGCTCAGAGCTCAGGAGTCTGAGCTACAGCACGTCCGAGATCAGTGCACTGCGGAGCTTCAGGCCGCTTTTGATAAATGCGCCGAAGAGAAGTCTGAGCTGGAGTAGGCAATAACAAAGCTCCGTACCGTAAAGGGCGACCTAGAGACGGCTATCCCTGCTCGGATTACCTAAGCTATCCATGAGTACAAGTCCTCAGGAAAGTTTGCCGATGCCTTGAAGGCTTTGTTGGGCCCTGTGATGTGGCATGGCTTCACACTAGGAGTTGATGAAGCCAAGGGACAGTTTGCTGCTTTAGCTGTTTCTGAGCTTCCTCACAGGAGCATGTACATGCCTGGCTCCGGCCAGATCTATGATGACCGATTGAGGGACTTTAAGGACGGGGAAGATATTGGCGTGAAGTATGCTAGGCGCCGTCCTGCCCTTCAAAGCTCTGAAGTTGTTCCTTCCTCCTCTAGCCAGCTTAGCTCGACTGAATAGCAGAATCCTGCTGCGAAGAATTAAACTTTGTATTTCAGATCTTGTTTTGCTCAGGCATATTTTGTTTTGAAAATTTGTAACTTTTTGAAATTTGGGGGCTTATGCCCATTTTTATTAAGTATTTTTTATTTTGAGTTTCTTTAAGTACTTACCTGGTATCTTTTCTGTCCCTCAGTATGGCATGCATAAACCATGGTTTTTGGATGGCATACTTGGTGTTTGTAATTATGCTATGTTGCACTCAGTCTGCTTTGAGCCTGACCTGCAGACTTGGGGAGTTTGTCCTTCGCAAACTCTGAGTCTGACCTGCAGACTTGGGGAGTTTGTCCTTTGGAAACTCTTTGAGTCTAACTGATGACGGTCAAATTATACCCGTAAAAGTCATCAACGTTCACCTTAAATCGAGATTAATAATATATATTTCATATTAAATCACTCATTTATATTTATTATTTAATGTTAAGTGATTATTAATATGATATTTGGTATTTAGCCGTTTTCATTATTTAAAGCCGATTTATTGTGCGATAATTATTGATTTTGCAGATCACAACAAATCGAGAGGATTAATGTCATTCAATCAATTATATCAAGATAAGGAAGGAAGAAAATCGGAGCATTAAGTGGAAGATTAATCGGATCAACATGCAAACTTAGGTTCGGTCGACCGAGCCTATAGCTTCGGTCGACCGAGCCTATAGCTTCGGTCGACCGAGCCTATAGCTTCGGTCGACCGAGTGCAGCTCTTCGGTTGACCGAGCCTTAGGTTTGGGTCGGTTTCCGGCTTATATCGTGCTTATCTTCTAGAACCACCCTAAGTCGGCAAAAACCTCTATATAAGCAAGCAGGTATGAGAATTGTAAGACACACCAACATGTACCTTAGAATATCATTCAATAAAATCATTCTATTCATATCCTGATTCAATGTAGTTTATTGAAGGTGTTTCCAGCAATTTAAGGGCTGCATTATGTAAGCCTTTATTTTCTTTCTTTCTTTTAAGTAATTAATCCCCCCAATTATGCTTTATTGTTTGAGTTAGTTAATTCATAGCTAGATGATGTAGATCTAGGCTATGACGTTAGGATGTGGCGACACCTTGTCTATGAGGATCCCATAACCTACGCCATACACTTAGTTTCTATCCATGAATCTGCATTGTTTAATTAATGTGTATCTAAGTTAGTTTATATGAATGCTTTACTTAATTCATCGTTTAATCCGTTGTGTATGATGAAACGCCGAGAGATATGTTCGGATGTAATCTGGGATCGAATTGATTCGGGTGACCGAATGAGTTCACTCGGTCGACCGAGCCCACCTATTCGGTCGACCGAGCCTGCTTTTATCCGTTAGATAGCCATGTTTTTATGGTTAGGTTAACTTAATAGAATTTATCATTTCAAAGAGGTATGGCTATGGCTACGTTGCTCGTCTGCTTTTAATTAGCGTATGATTAGGAAATACCAATATAGGGCTCTAGGTTGGCTCGTGAATGATCTTCCGGGACTTTCAAATGAGATCTAGGTAGGTTTTGTATTTGGGAATTGAGCTCACCTAGTTATACGTAAATCGTAGATTAACATGAAACCGTCAAGGTAATTGTTAATAGGATGAGACCGATGCGATCGTTTAGAAATGCACACGCCTAACCACGTGAATGTTGCCTGAACGAGGTGTACGATTAATATCGGCATCCTTAGTCGTAAAGCGTGTGAGTTATATGAGATGGAGGCACCAAAAGCGCGAAGTCACGTAACAATATCACAGGTGATCTAGTGACTCTACCGGTGCTAAGTCAAGTTAAAGAGGATGACTCCCGTAGCCAATCTAAGATAGATACAAACGGATTGACGAGCTTAATAAGTTCGAGCTTTATTATATAAATTATCTAGGTCCAAACGATAAAGACTATAATTGGGGAGGTTAATTACGTTGTGTCGAGTCGTGTCTTTACTTTTCTTGTCTTATGTTGGTCGTAGACCGCCTCTATGTCCTTGACATGTTTAATTAATTGTTTGTATATAAGATGATCCACAATTGGTTCCTGTGGGATCGACCTTGATTCACTATAGCTATACTACGATGGGCCTAGTCCTCTTGCTAGTATTGGTTTATGGTGGTCAAGTATATTATAACCTGATTGACCCGATCAAGTTTTTGGCGCCGTTGCCGGGAGCCAATGGTCAATTTTATATATAAATAATTTTTTATTCATGTCGAGTTTTCTGCTTTTAGAGTCGCTTTTACGCTTTTGAGTCCTCTCGTTGTCTCGCTTCTGCATGCGAAAATTCCAGATTCTTAAAAAAAAAAAAAAATAAATAAATAAATAAAAAAATATTTATTCGGTCGATTTAGAGACCTCATTAGAAGAATTTAGAATTTTTGTTTTGTTTTGTTTTGTTTTGTTTTGTTCTTGTTCTGTTCTGTTTATACGGTTTCTGATTTGTGTTTTCGAGTCTGGAATTTCGCGTGTCTGTTTATCCCCGTATGTTTAATCCGTAGGCCTAATAGCAGCATGGGAAACCATGTTAAAATCAGTCTACGGTCTGTTTGTTTTTGTTTTTCTTCTGTTTGCAGAAACCAGGGAAGCAATAATCCAAGTCAATAATTTTTCGCGGGCGCTGAGAGAATAACCCAGCAAACATGCGGAGCTACGAATCTAAGATGGGAAAAGCAATGGAAGCAATACCTTTAAAGCACAAGATGGCTCCGAAAAAAATATATATTTTAAAGGCTTAAATTCTTCGTGGTACAATGTTGAAGGCAAGGTACTACCTTTTTTTTCTTATGTTTTACTACCTTTTGGTTTTTTGAGCGTAAGTTAGCCTATACATGAACCTTAGTATGAATCGTAGCCCGGAGTTGGTTTGTAAGATTAATTTTATTAGTGTCGAAGGTTTTGCCCCATATCTGTCTCATCTAGAGGGTGTAGGGAAACATGTAGTAGTTGAAGGAAGCATTGAATAAAGAGTTCCTCGTAGTTCTATTAAAATCTCATGGTCCTATGCATGAAATTGCTTCTACTGGCCATGGGAGCAACAAATTGTGTAGTTTAAGCATTCGCAATCCAAAGAAGATGTTGAGTTTTGAGAGAACACCATCTTTTGCTTTCGTTGATGTTTATGGTGATGGCTTCTCGGTGAACCCACCTTAAACAAAAACGATATTACACTTTGGGTGACAATTTAGAAATCGAAGAATCTTTGTACATAGGTTCGGAAATGGTTTAACCATGGCTGGACGAGTTCAACCGAGCTTCGGCTCAATCAACTCCCCTCCACGTGTGATGTACGTTACAGCAGTTCGACAAGACTTAGCATAGCCGATAAGCCTTCGGGCTAAACGGGGCTTATCTTGACGGATTGGCCTGAACTGTCACATATGTTCCAACGAATAAGACGGCATAGGCTTGCCTACATAACCGACCTTATTCGGAGTACTTAGATTCATTGTTTCTTATTGTCAAGGCCAAAACCATAATTTTAGCCGAGTTTCTTAGAATTCACTAATTCCTAAAACGAGAGCCGAGGTAAGAGCTTTGGATAAATGGTATGGATAAATATCGTTTCCTAGGTCTCACAACCAAAGGAAAAGTATTAATCCGCAAAAGCGACAAGCCCACATCATATAATGCTCAGAGGGTCAAGGTCTGGCGATCCAAGAATAATGACTGACAAGGATACTTTTGGAAAGTCGAGCTGAGGACTTTAAACTCAGAACTACTTCTTTAAAACCCTTAGGATTTCCTTTTAGGATTATAGGTTTTGTTTTCTTTAAGTCAAATAAGAGTAACGTGAAATATGTTGAGGTTTTTTTATTTTGCCGTGATCCGATGGCCATTGGGCTAAGGATGTGCAAAACTTTTTTACTCAATATCGGACACGTGAAATAGAGTTCCATAGGAGAGTCAAAAAAGTTGCTAAAGAAAAGGAAATGTAGCAAACAACCTTAAGATGAAAGCATTAAGAGAGCTTGAGAATTATTGAAAATGTAACAGAGAATGATTGGTGTGAACAAGAACAATTTTGGTCAACTTCCAAAATCTTTTAGAATGGTGATCCAAGTGAAAATTCAAAGTGATGCACAATTCATTCTGCAACTATCCTTATCTTTCCCTTTACACCTTTTCACCCTTCAACCTTTCTATTCTCTCACCAATCTGCCCCAAAAGTTCACATTTCTAACCATTCTTTCATCGCCTCTCTTTCTTTCCATCCGTTTCACTCTCCCACCCAATCTCAATGCCTTAACCATTTTCAACCCACCCATAAAACAATTTCTTACCCGTCCTTTATCTTTTCTTCCCATCCTTATGTGTATCTTTTTCTAAACCCATCATAGTCTCAACCTCCATTTTGTTTACACAATACCTATGTGTTGCGGAATTTGAAATATTGCTCAGCTTTAATGATTATCTTTTATCATTTTGATTTTCATGATCCTAGTTGGGGTAAGTGTAGCTCTGACCCTAGCTAGATTTTAAAGGTTTTTGGTTCGATCAAAGTACAACTTATCTTTCTACCGGAAGTTTTAAATTTCACATTTTTTCCGTCTATTCCGGCATTTCTAGATGATAAGTTTTGTTCTGAAATATCACACAGATCCGACCTTGTTGATGACGGTTATGACTTTTACGTGATACATTGGGTTATTCGTCATTTAGAGGAGTAGCTACATCTCCCTCAGTTGTTGATATCCAATGCCAGCGAGAAGTTTCTGCGCTAAGTATTTGATTTTATCTTTAGCCTATAGGTCGCATTGCATCTGTTATACATTTTCGATCGAGTCACCCTCGTGTTTTCCCACGTCGGGTAATGCTTTTTGATCTTTGTCTTCTCCACCCGGTTTTAAGAATATTTATGCGGTGGAGGTTGTAGATGAAGACCACCATCTTTAGTTGCTTGTTTATTTTTCTTTCTATTTAGTATTTTTCTTTTCCCTTGTCATTGGTTGTATAAAATAAAGTGGCTTAAACTGTTTTTAGGTATTTAAACCTCATTACTGTCACATTATTTTATAACTTCCATAGACATGATATTTTACGGTTTCGTGGAGTTTGTTTGCTTATGCAGGATGTGTCTGTCTCTCCACGACGTGATGCGGATTACTCCGATGTTCTGCATCTACTTGAGAGCCGTTTCCAGAGCTAAGTCTTTTTCTTAAATTCTCATTTATTTTTGTCATTGAGGACAATGCCATGTTTAAGTGGGAGGTAGGAGACTTAGCTATGTTATGATTGAAATTTGAATGAAACGGTAGAAAAATTGAAAAATTGAAAAATTGAATAAATACCATATTATGTATCTCGTACCCTTAGAATTGTGAGTTCCTAGCTAAGAATTGATAGGAAAGGAACCAAGTTTCATGAGAACGTGATCATTTTATACTTATGTTAAGTAAATTTAAGGATATTCATGCCCGTTTTTGCAAGTAGTTATTTATTATTCAATTACTCAATAAATGAATCGAGTTATCGCACGAATTATAACTAAAGAATTATGTGTATATTGCATAGATGATTGGTTATGTAGACTTAGTGTCGATACTCATCGGCTGATGTATTTCTATCTTCTAGCCATTAAAGCGGAGTAATAAGCTTGAGACGTACCTGTGTTTTAACAATGCGTTAAAACAATGGGCTTGTAGTAACATTACCAAAGTAGCCCCGCGCTTGTGGTAATATTCGATGCTATACATGATCTAAGATAGGGGGATACTCTAAAAAGTTTTCTTCCTTGAGATTAATAGTATTTGAAAAATATGAAGATATGAAAAAAAAAATATTCAACTCTTTAAGAGGCTTTGAGTAGTACTCGGTCTCCAAGTCCAAAAACCCTATAGATACGCTCTTGCTTATTGCTCTAGTGCTTCAAAAATTTAAAGGCTTGATAAGTATGAATGCTGAGGTTGGTAGGTTGAGATTACGAAGTTGGCATAAACTCTAATCTTGCTACGAATATATAAAACTAAATGCACATGCACACATCACTTCGATTCATAGTAAGTAATGAATAATGGATATCTTATGAGCATGACTAGTATGAGTTGACTTGAGCTTCTTGCGTAAGTATGACCTGACCATGGGAAATGTTGTCTTGGGAAATGACTTATTGATACTTTGTTCGGGACGATCAAAGTCTAAGTGGGGGGTAGTTGATGACGGTCAAATTATACCCGTAAAAGTCATCAACGTTGACCTTAAATCGAGATTAATAATATATATTTCATATTAAATCACATGTTTATATTTATTATTTAATGTTAAGTGATTATTAATATGATATTTGGTATTTAGCCGTTTTTATTATTTAAAGTCGATTTATTGTGCGATAATTATTGATTTTGCAGATCACAACAAATCGAGAGGATTAATGTCATTCAATCAATTATATCAAGATAAGGAAGGAAGAAAATCGGAGCATTAAGTGGAAGATTAATCGGATCAACATGCAAACTTAGGTTCGGTCGACCGAGCCTATAGCTTCGGTCGACCGAGTGCAGCTCTTCGGTTGACCGAGCCTTAGGTTTGGGTCGGTTTCCGGCTTATATCGTGCTTATCTTCTAGAACCACCCTAAGTCGGCAAAAACCTCTATATAAGCAAGCAGCTACGAGAATTGTAAGACACACCAACATGTACCTTAGAATATCAATCAATAAAATCATTCTATTCATATCCTGATTCAATGTAGTTTATTGAAGGTGTTTCCAGCAATTTAAGGGCTGCATTATGTAAGCCTTTATTTTCTGTTTCTTTTCTTTTAAGTAATTAATCCCCCCCAATTATGCTTTATTGTTTGAGTTAGTTAATTCATAGCTAGATGATGTAGATCTAGGCTATGACGTTAGGGAAGTGGCGACACCTTGTCTATGAGGATCCCATAACCTACGTCATACACTTAGTTTCTATCCATGAATCTGCATTGTTTAATTAATGTGTATCTAAGTTAGTTTATATGAATGCTTTACGAATTACTGTTTAATCCGTTGTGTATGATGAAACGCTGAGAGATATGTTCAGGGATGTAATCTGGGGACGAAATTGATTCGGGTGACCGAATGAGTTCACTCGTTCGACCAAGCCAACCTATTCGGTCGACCGAGCCCTGTTTTATCCGTTAGATAGCCATGTCTTTATGGTTAGGTTAACTTAATAGAATTTATCATTTCAGTAGGTATGTCTACGGCTACGTTGCTCGTCTGTTTTAATTAGCGTATGATTAGAAAATACCAATATAGGGCTCCTAGGTTGGCTCATGAATGATCTTCCGGGACTTTCAGCGAGATCTAGGTAGGTTTTGTATTTGGGAATTGAGCTCACCTAGTTATACGTAAATCGTAGATTAACATGAAACCGTGTAGGTAATTGTTAATAGACGTAGATCGATGCGATCGTTTAGGAAGTACGCCTAACCACGTGAATGTTGCCTAGACGAGGTGTACGATTAATATCGGCATCCTTAGTCGTAAATAGCGTGTGAGTTATATGAGATGGAGGCACCAAAAGGCGAAGTCACGTAACAATATCACAGTGATCTAGTGACCTACCGGTGCTAAGTCAAGTTAAAGAGGATGACTCCCGTAGCCAATCTAAGATAGATACAAACGGATTGACAGTTAATAAGTTCAGTTTATTATATAAATTATCTAGGTCCAAACGATAAAGACTATAATTGGGGAGGTTAATTACGTTGTGTCGAGTCGTGTCTTTACTTTTCTTGTCTTATGTTGGTCGTAGACCGTCTCTATGTCCTTGACATGTTTAATTAATTGTTTGTATATAAGATGATCCACAATTGGTTCCCTGTGGGATCGACCTTGATTCACTATAGCTATACTACGATGGGCCTAGTCCTCTTGCTAGTATTGGTTTATGGTGGTCAAGTATATTATAACCTGATTGACCCCGATCACTAACCTACAGAGCTCAGTTCGAAAGTGTTGGAGTCCTTGAGGACTATAAATTAGTAATGCTCATTTAAATATGCCAAACAAGAAATTTTTTATTGAAATGCACTGATGTTTAATTACATCTTATTGAAATAAACAAAACTGAAAGGAAAATAACACAAGTCTGGCACCTGTCCTAGACATAGAACTTTCACAAGTTATTGTCGTTCCAGCTTGGAGCTAGGAATGGTCCTACCTCTTGCATAAGATAGTTGGTATGCTCCCTTTCCGTGGACTTTGACCATCTTGTAGGGTCCTTCCCAGTTCAGGTCAAGTTTACCTTGAGGACCTTGTCTGCTAATCTCATTTCTTCTCAATACTTGGTCTCCTTCTTTTAAGTATGAGTGTTTAACACTGGAGTTTTAGTACTGAGAGATCCTTTGTTTGTATTTGGCCATTCTAATGTAAGCCACGTCTCTAGATTCCTCCAGGTCAACCTTGGAGTGCCTGATTTCAGACTCTTTATCTGCCTGCATATAAAGTTCTAACCTCGAGGAAGGAGGAGCAATCTCTGCTAGAATGACTGCTTCACTTCCATAGGCCAAGGGAAAAGGTGTCTCACATGTAGAGGAGTTTTGCATAATCCTTTAAGCCCAAAGTATGTTGGGTAGTTGTTATACCCAGTTTTCTCCTTCTTCCTCTAGCCTCTTTTTCAAACCGACTTTGACCTGTCTGTTTGTCTGTTCGACTTGGTCATTTGCCTGTGGATGACCAACAGAGGTAAATAGTTGAGTTATGCCCAGCCCCGTACACCATGATCAGACTGTCTTGTCTTCGAACTGAGTCCCAATGTCCGAGTTCAAAGTCTTGGGTATACCATATTTGCAAACTATATTCTTCTAAAGGAACTTTTGGATAGCTTTGGCAGTGATGGTACTTAGAGCTTCATCTTCTACCCACTTAGTAAAATAGTCGACAGCCACAACGAGGAATCTGAGATTACCTAGAGCTCGGGGAAGTGGCCCGACCAGATCTACACCCCATTGATAAAAAGGCCAATGAGAGACTATAGGAATCATTGCTTGTGAAGGCAAATATGACAAATTGTCATGCACGTGGCATGATTTTCATTTCAAGACGAGTTCATTTGCATCACTTTGCATGGTGAGCCAATAATAACTGAACAGACGACATTTTTGTGCTAGGGTCTGTGCCCCCGCATGGTTTCCACAAATACCTAGGTGAATCTTGATAACGCTCTGAATGGTACCAATAATTATACATATATTCACCCCGAATTCTGCTCAAGAGAGGATAGATAGGCTCGTTATTATATGGAATATATGTCAAAGGCTATGTGAGTATTTCCAGGATCGTAATTCTGAATCTATGCTATTTTCCCGATGTTTTGGTACTGTTTTGTCTCGTTTTGCGTGTTTTATAGGATGAACCGAAACTGGAGCATTAGAGAACGGATCTAAACCAAAAGAAGTACATTGGGCCAAGTGATTGAAGCACAAGAAGAATCCTGCTGAAGAAAAGGAAGAAAAGTAAGCCCGGTAACCCGGAGGCTAGGCCCGGTAAACCGGCGTCTTGTGGAACACGAAATTGATTCTGCCGCATTACCTAGGTCGGTTAGGGTTTTAGAGAGTCTTAAGTCGGTCATTGTATCTATATAAGGCCGCATTTACATATTATTGCATAAGTTTTTCATAAGCACTCAATTATATTCAATTTCATTATTATGAAATAATGTTTCTTGAGCTTTGGAGAGTTGTTTTCGGTTTCCTCCCTTCTTCCATCATCTCTAGCTTGAGTAGATCGAGCTAGATCTCCATTGTTGAAGGTATGAAGCTTTGAACGTTCCTTTTTGCCTTCAATATGGTAGATCTGTTCGTATTTATGTGTTTTAGTTAATCTCCATGTTTAACAACCCCTTTATTTACTTATTTTAATCGTACTAAGCAATGTAGATCCATAAATTAGAAAAAGTCGCCCCCGGTAACCCGGCACTGTTTACCGGTTTACCGAGGCATGTTTTAGAAAACCTAAACTGGGATTCACTACAGCTACATTGATCGGCAGGAATAATTAAAACGAGTAGTAGGTCTGGCCAATCTAATATTCGTATTTCGTAAATTAACATGAAGGACTGTTAGTGAAGTGTTAATTATGACATAGTCTTGAATGGAGCCTAGGAACGTGCTGGTCAATATCGACAGCTGTCTAGGCGGGTTAGCGGTATGAGTTAGCGCTCAATATCGGCAATTCTAGTTCTTTATGCATATAGGCTATTACGGACCAATTAAGGAGGGTAGCTTGTGTATAGATTGTCTACTGCCATAGTTGGAGTAGATAGGGTTAAGAATTGCACCCGTAGCTGATAATGATAATTAAACTAAAGCTCACGATTAATTTAAGAAAATTATGTGGGGAAGTAAACATAACGATTAACTAATCCAAGTTAGTAGATCGGTGAGGAGAGGTAGGGGGATACCATGTTTGTTTTCTTTTATGTTATTGTTGGTCAATGACCGCCTCTATGTTGCTTCTTAATTAGGTTAGAATCGTTTATATTTATAAGTTGCATTGTCTCTGTGGGATCGACCTTGACTCGCATTTACTATACTGCGATGTACCTAGTATTCTTGCTACTAATATCGACGTTAGTGACTTACAAGCGATCAAGATTTTTGGCGCCGTTGCCGGGGACAATGGCCAATTTTAAATATAAATGTTTTAATTCTAATTATGAAGTCGTTTTTCTTTTCTTTTATTTTATTAAATTTCAGGGCCGGTTTCCCGAAGGTAACCCTCGAGTTACCGAGGCCTGAAAAATCAATTTCTGAACAGTTCCTGTTATTCTGTGTTATTCCCTGTTGATTTTAGTTAGTAGGTCCGCAACAGTTGGGATCACACCCAGCTGAAGCGGAAGTTGCTAACCTTTTCTTTGTTTTATTTTGTCTTTTCGCAGGACGATCAGAACACTTCAGAAATTCGATCCATTCAGAGTTGAAAAAGAGCAAACAAGTCAAGCAAAATGCCTGGGACAATATTGAGTATCACACCGATTTCCATGTATCATAGATCTGAAGCACGAGAGCATTATGAGACTATAAAGAAACGGTTGGAAAAACAGGAAGAAGCGATCAAGAAAGAGCCTGAAGATAACTTAAATGAGTATAGCACGTATCGCCGAGGTGAGTTCCCTTACGAAATAATTGATATATCATCTTCGAATTATGATTCTGATGATCCTGAAGAGGACCCTTACACGATATTTTCTGAGCCTGAGGATTACCCAGACTCAGACACCGTGGTGAAGTTAGGAGACCTTGGCACGTTCAGACTCCCGATTTCTGTTAATGGAATATCAGTAGGATTAGGTCTCTGCGACTCTGGCTCGAGTTGCAATATTATACCTTTTTCCCTCTGTCAAAAGATCAAGCTTCCGATCGTAATGAATCAAAGCAGGACCATGACCTTTGTGGATAGAACCAGAGACATGCCTGCCGGTTTTCTTAAGAAATGCACAATAAAGGCAGGAGGGTTCACATATCCTATTGACTTCACGGTCATAGATGTACCCGAGTGAAGGATGTAGCACTACACCTAACACCGAGGACCCTAGTTCCCCAGTTCTTTTAGGAAGACCTTTTCTTAGCAATGAGCAGGGCGGTTATGGATTTTGATAAGGGGGAGATAACTCTAAGGTTGAATAATGACGTTGTATCTTTTAAGATCCTAGAACCCTTAGAAAACCGACCGGAGAGCTGCAAGATGACATATGCTTCAGGAAAGGTGGAAATTATGGAGATCGAAGGGCATAAGCATAGAGAGGTTGTCATAGAAACCGTTGAGCAAGAGTTTATGAGATTAATGCTGAGAGAGAAAGAAGATAAGGACCACAATAAGATGCTCACGGAAGCTAGTCCTTCCGTGTTGCGTTGTGAACGAGTTGAGCGGAAAGTAGAAAATGTGGATTCCTTGGTTCTAAAATCTAAATCTCGATGAAGAGGTAGACCTAGCACGCAAGATAAAAGAGAAAGATGTGCTAGGAAGAGAGCTCAATAAGGTTCTATAAAAGTGCAAACCTCTGGAGCGAAAGTTTGGCGAGTTAAAGCTCCAACCCTTGAATGATCGGAAATCTGAAGAAAGTCGAGCTGGCGACTATAAACTCAGAACTAATTCTTTAAACCCTTAGGTAGTTTAGGATTGAATAAAAGTAGCCAGATGAAGGGACGAGCTTTTTTTCATCCTACCACAAACTTAGGCTTGAAACCGAATGGTTGTGGAAAGGTTTTTTTACCTCGTTGTGGATTCTAGTGAAGTAGGTTAGGTTTTGAGTTGGAAATAACAATTGAAGAATAAAAAGGGTAGTCAATTTGAGGTCAGAATTGAGCAGAATGGTTGAGTAAGAAGTGCAGCAAAGGCAGATAAAGAATTTGGGGAAAAGATACCTCCGGTAGCTCGAGGGTAACCTCCGGGTTACCGAGGCTTGATTTTCAGATTTCCGAACGTCAGTTTATAAAGCTGAATTTTTAGAGACACGTGGAGGACACACGATGCACCAAATACGGTCAGTCAGCAGAAACCGAACCATTTTCCCCTCTTTTCAAAATTTTCATCCTTTCCCACACTCCACCATAACTCCACCTCAATCCCATCAATCACCTCCTCAAATCCCTCACCCTCATAACTTCTCTACCCATTATCCCACTAAAACCATCCACATTCACTCCATTCTTCCTATTTTAACCATCCCTTCACCATCATTCTTATGATTCCATCTACTATCATCCCCTCAATTCATTTAATTCTTCCATTTCTTCCTTCTTCATATATTTCGGCCACCTTCACCATCATTATCACGCCCAAATCACCACCATAACCAAACCATTTCCTTCCATTTTCTAAACCCTAAACACCAAATCAAACACCCATGTTGCTGATTTGTCTTGTTGCTGCAGCAGTGAAGTGCTGCAGTTCTTCTTCTTCCACTACCAGAAGCACAGTCCCAGAAGAAAATCAGAAAATTTCAGGCCGGTAAACCGTACCCTACCTCCGGTTTACCGAGGGTTGTTTTCGAAGCGACTTATTTCAGTTTACGTATTCATTCAGGATGGGTCCTAAGCGTCAACGGTCAGCTGTTCGTCCAAGTGGTTACCAGACTGTATATGGAGATGCCAATCCATTGATAGACGGGGTTGCACAGTTCCATTCATTAGCTATTTACGAGTCGTTCCGAGGCCATTAGAACGCAAGACCAATGGCTCGAGAACGAGGGGTAGATTTGGACGATTGCGGGTCGATATTGCCGAGGCCCTGCAAGCACAAGATTGATTGGATATGGCTGAAGCACCGGCCCGGTTCAACACCACGGTGGTAAGAGAATTTTATGCTTACGTTTCGCACAACCCCGGAGCCACATTTGCTATGTTCCGAGGTATGAAAGTTGTTTTTCGATCGTGCGGATCAATGATCATTTTGGGGTTAGACATCCACCGGTGGGCCCGGATGAGTACACATCCTCGAGCAACATTACTGACCTCGAGAGGATGGATATGATTGCTAATTTCTTAGGGGTCCAATGGAAACGTAACCCTGCTGAAGCCCCCACCATCTTCCTATAGAATGAACTATCCTGGGTCCGGAAGATGGTAAACAGATTTGTTTATGCTCGCCTTCTTCCGACGAAGCACACGGTCTCTGTCATTACTACGAGGGCAGAGTTGATGTTGTATCTAGAGACGGGTGCCCCAATTAACATCGGTCTTTTGATGCATAGCCGTATTCATGAGCTTGCCGCCACTTCTGAGCGAGAGCTGCTACCATACAGA
Source organism: Gentiana macrophylla (assembly GCA_026214975.1). Taxonomy (NCBI): domain Eukaryota; kingdom Viridiplantae; phylum Streptophyta; class Magnoliopsida; order Gentianales; family Gentianaceae; genus Gentiana; species Gentiana macrophylla. The sequence goes on from CM047810.1 coordinate 83,271,619, forward strand.
CCGATGATTGATATGTTTGCTCTAGAGACCGAGGTGAAGATGCTCATCAGTGATGATTGGGAAGATCCTGAGCCACAGCTCAGTTCGTAGTCAGTCTCGAGAGTATAGGGATGGGCTAGAGCAGAGAGGGAGCGTACTCCGGTGCATGGTGCACCAAGGACTCAGAGAGCCTTGCTTGAGGAGCACTCACGAGAGATTGCAAGTCTACATAGCAAGATGGATCGGATTATTGACTTTTTAGGAGTTCCGCCTGCTACCCCGCCACCTAGGACTGCCCCTCATCATAGAGCATCCTCTTCTGCTGCCGCCGCCTCGAGTTCTGCACCGCCTCCCGGTTTTGTGTCTAGAGACGACTGAGAGGGTTATTCTGATGATGACTAGCTTTTATTTCTTTTTATTGTTGTTTTCCATTTTCTTGTTTTTATTTTTGTTTTTATTTCTTATTCTTTTCCTATCTAGTTGATGTAGAGGAATATTAATAATATAATGATTTTGTCGGCTTAAATTGTTTTGGAGTTATATTATTTTCTCTTTTACTGCCGCTCTTTTGTTATACAGTTTCTTGTCACCACTATTCTTCATGGTTTGTTTGAGTTACTTAGTGCAAATTCTTCATGGACTACTTCCATGAGCCCGATGATTTATACGACGATCCGATTCTTCTTTGGTTCCGCCCTTACCCGAAGCTAAGTTCCTTTTCATTTTTATTTTCCATCTTACACATTAGGGACAATGTTTCGATTAAGTGGGGGGGTAGAGGAACGTCACTTAGCCTTTTAGCATTATATTTCATGAATTGCGTGACTATCTTGATTCTCTTTGATGCACGATTAACCACTTAGACTTTGATTCCTTTCGACAGAATTTTGAAAAAATATGATATATTTGATCTTTTCGAGCTAATTGATTTCATCTTTGTTTTACTTTGTACGAGTAAGAGAAAGTGTCCACTTTTGAAGTAGTGGCATATTAAGCGCATATTCTGTTATGAGCCACCATTTTAAGCACGTATAACTCACTTCCCTTCGTGTGTAGTCGATAGCATATTGCTTTGACTAGAGTGGACCCTGGCTTCATCACAAATCATGCTTCACTTAAGCTTAAAAGGCAAAGGAATTTCGGATTCGGTAGTTTATCATGAGTGAGGCCTTGAGGATAGTTAAATCAATGAGAGTTCACCAGCCAAGAAAGAGAAGTGCATTGAAACATATACATCTATATTCTCTTTGGCAATATCTTAGTCGATGGAGCGTAAGACACACGTTTTTTTGCATATATAGACCGATAAACGTGCGCCTTAGAGTGATATATGCTCATTTCTCGATCCACCTTGCCAGCTCAGTTAATTAACAAATACATGTTTGAGACTGGTTAGTTCGACTACGGGTTGATGTAATGTGAAATTGCCTGCATTTCTAAGCGGTTGTGAAAGTTATTGCACACACACATTGACTCATGACATGAATAGTGTTTAATATGTTACTGATGGATATGAGTGGCATGATCTTGATCTTGGCTTTGTGAGGCATAGTTTTTTTTAATTAACTTGTATCTTGTCGAGAGGTTATTTTCTTTTCGCCTTTTTGCTCGGGACGATCAAAAGCTAAATAGGGGGTAGTTGATAACGCTCTGAATGGTACCAATAATTATACCTATATTCACCCCAAATTCTGCTCAAGAGTGGATAGATAGGCAAGTTATTATGTGGAATATATGTCAAATGCTATGTGAGTGTTTCCAGGATCGTAATTCTGCAACTATGCTATTTTCCCGATGTTTTGGTACTGTTTTGTCTCGTTTTGCGTGTTTTATAGGATGTACCGAAACTGGAGCATTGGAGAACGGATCTGAACCAAAAGAAGTACATTGGGCCAAGTGATTGAAACCCAAGAAGAATCCTGCTGAAGAAAAGGAAGAAAAGTAAGCCCGGTAACCCGGAGGTTAGGCCCGGTAAACCGGCATCTTGTGGAACACGAAATTGATTCTGCCGTATTATCTAGGTCGGTTAGGGTTTTAGAGAGTGTTAAGTCGGTCATTGTATCTATATGAGGCCGCATTTAAAGATTATTGCATAAGTTTTTCATAAGCACTCAATTATATTCAATTTTATTATTATGAAATAAAGTTTCTTGAGCTTTGGAGGGTTGTTTTCGGTTTCCTCCATTCTTCCATCATCTCTAGCTTGAGTAGATCGAGCTAGATCTCCATTGTTGAAGGTATGAAGCTTTGAACGTTCCTTTTTGTCTTCAATATGGTAGATCTGTTCGTATTTATGTGTTTTAATTAATCTACATGTTTAACAGCCTCATAATTTACTTATTTTAATCATACTAAGCAATGTAGATTCAGAAATTAGGAAAAGTCACCCCCGGTAACCCGGCGGTCTATACCGGTTTACCGAGGCATGTTTTAAAAAACCTAAACTGGGATTCACTACAGCTACGTTGATCGGCAGGAATAATTAAAACGAGTAGTAGGTCTGGCCAATCTAATATTCGTAATTCGTAAATTAACATGAAGGACTGTTAGTGAAGTGTTAATTAGAACATTGTCTTGAATGGACCCTAGGAGCGTGCTGGTCAATGTCGACAGCTGTCTAGGCGGGTTAGCGGTATGAGTTACCGCTCAATATCGGCAATTCTAGTTCTTTATGCGTATGGGCTATTACGGACCAATAAGGAGGGTAGCTTGTGTATAGATTGTCTCACGCCAATGTCGGAGTAGATAGGGTTAGGAATTGCACCCGTAGTTGATAATGATAATTAAAACTAAAGCTCACGATTAATTTAAGGAAATTATGTGGGGAAGTAAACGTAACGATTAACTAATCCAAGTTAGTAGATCAGTGAAGAGAGGGAGAGGGCTGCCATGTTTGTTTTCTTTTATGTTATTGTTGGTCAATGACCGCCTCTATGTTGCTTCTTAATTAGGTTAGAATCGTTTATACTTATAAGTTGCATTGTCTCTGTGGGATCGACCTTGACTAGCATTTACTATACTGCGATGTACCTAGTATTCTTGCTAGTAATATCGATGTTTGTTACTTACACGCGATCAAATCTCTCAAAGAAAATAGTTTCCTTCATCCTTTGAGGCACATATGAGCCAAGGGGATAAAAAAGATCGTCTGTAAAGAACTTCATTAAATAGAGAGTACCTGCTCGCTAAGAGTTTTATCCTGCAGGCCTGAGATTTATCCGAGGGCAAGGTGCCATGTTTCAGATAGGACACAATTGGGTCCATCCACGTAGCTTGTTGAGTGACGGGTTGAACTTCGTTCTGGACGTAGCTTCATTCCGTTAGCTGGTCTACCAGAACCTTCTTGTCTGAGAGAAAGTTAGATGCTAACTTTGAGAGTGCATCATCTCGTTTATTTTGAGATCGAGAGACTTGCTCGATCCGAACTGACTCGAAACTCTTGAGTAAGGACTGGGCCACATATAAATATCTTTTCATGGGTTCTTTTTTTGCTTAATATTCCCCCTTCACATGGTTGACCACAATCTGAGAGTCACTGAACACGTGCAAATTTCTTGCACCAAGTTTGCTGGCCAGTCGGAGTCCGGTAATTAGGGCTTCATATTCTGCTTCATTATTCATGGCTTGGAACTTTAAGCATAAGGCGTAGGGGAATTCTTCTCCTTTTGGGCTTATGAGCAGGAGGCCTGCACCTGCCCTTTCTTTTCCTGCTGCTCCGTCTACATACAGCGTCATAGATCGAATTGCTTCATCGGGTGATCTTTCTCGATGTTAACCGATATTCCTCCAGCCAAGAAATCTGCTAAAGCTTGAGCTTTGATCGTAGTTCGGGGTTGGAAGTCCAGGTCATACTCAGCAAGCTCTACAACCCACTTTGCCAATCTTCCTGACGTGTCTAATCTGGCTAATATCTGCCGTAATGGCTGATCTGTTACCACAGTTATTGGATGTGCCAGAAAGTACAGCCTTAGCTCCCTTGAAGCATGTACCAAAGCTAATGTTAGCTTCTCCGCATTAGTGTATCTGACTTTAGGTCCATGGAGAGCTCTGCTCACACAAAAAATCGGCTTTTGCACATTGTCCTCATCCCTGATCAAGACTGCACTGACTACCTCTTCGCAAACCGCTAAATACATCAGCAAGGTTTCCCTTTCCTGATGAGTGGTCAGAGTGGGCAGCTCAACTAAGTAAGATTTGAGGTCGTCAAGGCCTTTTGGCTATCTTCACCCCACTGAAAGAGGCTTGTCTTTCTTAGGACTTTGAAGAATGACGAGGCACGCTGTGCCGACCTGGACAGGAATCTGTTCAGGGCAGCTATACGCCATGTTAGTCGTTGCACCTCCTTAATGCTCTTCGGGGGTGACATAGATCTCAAGGCATCAACCTTGTCCGGATTTGCTTTGATCCATTCCTTGAAGATCATGTACCCTAGAAATTTGCCTGATCTTACCCCAAATGTGCACTTTTTGGGGTTGAGGTTCATCTACATCTGTCTCAGTGACGGACGTTTTCTAGACTATTACAATCCTTACCGGCAGTGTACTGGGTCAAATTGTAGTGCTAGTATGGTGAGTCAGGTGTCGAATCCTCAGGGAACGTGGTAATTCTTTTAAGTGTGGTTAAACACCAAACATCTATTATTAACTCGATCTAAATCGCAGGTTTATCATACGAGTCACTATTATACTAATAAACAGAAAATAAATGCATAAATTAAAGCTAAACTAATATAATATATATAAATACATAAATATATATAGTAATACATAAATAGTAATATATATATATACATATATATATATATATATATATATACATATATATATATAGATACCAATATATTAAATACTAATAATTATTATAGAACTAGCCAAGATATATGTAATTGAATTATTCAATCTTTTTAGTTTAATGGATGTGCTCGTTCTTCCTTTTATTAGGTCCAATTGAATATGTGAAGCAGGTGCACTCCTCACCAACAGTTCCTCTCACACGAAAGTCTAAATCACATATATGTCTCATCAATCAGTCCAATGTCATCCAAAAGATTGGGTACTCCGCTTTGTCATGCGGTCAATATTAAGGATCTTGATCGAACAGGTGAATTAACGTAATTAGATCTCGAGTACAAATAATTTCAAGAAGTGTTTCTCTTTTCAAAAGATAAAACAATTCTACCCCCGGGTAGGAAATAGGATTCCGTTGTCACGTTTTCACTCGGCCATTTTTACCCTCCGGCTTTTCTACCTTTTTCTCATATCCTAACTTCACCGTTTAGTTCGTCATTAGGTTATGGTGCGATTCATATTGGTTAATTACGTCAATACGAATATTTTCAATACATTTCAAGTAGAAAAAGATTCATCAAATTCAATTTTAATCAATTTTAGTTATAGTCATCATCCATTTTACCAAAAAGATCGAAATATTTCGATTACATATCTTGGCTAGTTATAGATTTAGCCTACTAACATTATAAAGAAAAACATAAAAAAACAACAAACATAAAACTTTAGAATATTACCAGGTTACAACTGCTGATTTAGAGGCCGTATTCTCCGGAAATTACAACAACTTCTTCAACATCGAACTCCCGATAACCGTCCAAGCATTACAACGATACTACGGCTTCTAGATTATTTATGGCATACTGCCTACTAATATATACATTACTACTACTAATTTAAGAGATTAGAAGATATATATATAAGCTAGTATATATATATATTGGTACATCTTTGGCTGTCTGCATGAATGCCCTATTTATAGGCAATTTGGGTCAAGCCGGATCGATCTGAGAAGAATCCGGATCGATCCGGGAATAAAATAAATTATCCCATAGGCTTATCCTCTGCAAAACCATGTGCTAATCATCATTACTTCTTTATCAGATAAGCCGGATCGATCCGGCGTTAATCCGGATTGATCCGGGTAGCATTTTTCCAAATCTTGATCTGAAACTTGATAAAATCATAACTTGATCTCTGGATCTCCAAATGACATAATTCAAGAAGAGTTGGAAAGATCTTTAAAAGAGCTATAACTTTCATGAAGGACTCTTCTTCAGAAAATTCCTTTTTGATGGGCCATTTGTTCGTCGAAAATATAATTCGATAATAATACTACGAATTGATGATCCGCTTGAATTCTTAATCTCGTGGCACTTCCTTACTTCCTTCAAAAGGCATGTTTTAACTTCAAAAAGTGTCGTCACTCGGGGTTTCGGTTTATCTAAAAATCTGCAATAAAACACCAAAAATACCCACGTAAATCGACATTTACACTCCGGTTACTAAACCGTACAAAATTTATAACTTTTTATTACTTTTACTAGATTTTTATATTATTTTAGACTTATTCATAACTATTGATATTACATAAGATTATCGTTATAATTTCTTATATTTTATATAGAAAGAGTTGATAAAATATATAAAATATCGCAATTTTTATCATATAAATGTTATACATCACTCAGCACGCCGGATATTTCTTTCACGTCAAGCGGGTATTGCTCAAGAGACCTACTCTTAACTAGGAGATCATCTACGTATACCTTCATGCATCTTCCGATTTGGTTACTGAAGATCTTATTTACTGCTCTCTAATATGTGGCTCCAACATTCTTTAGGCCGAAGGGCATGGTTATATAACAAAAACTGCATAGCTCTGTTATAATTGAGGTATTTTCTGCATCTTCAGGGTCCATGGCTATTTGATGGTACCCTTTGTAGGCATCTAAAAAGGCAAATACTTTGAAACCAACAGTTGAATCGACTAACCAGTCAATCTTTGGAAGCGGGTAGCAATTGTTTGGGCAAGCTCTGTTCAAGTCGGTGAAGTCCACACATATACACCAACTTCCATCGGGCTTCTTCACAAGGACTGGGTTGGCTAGCCATTCTGGGTAGACTACTTCTCTTATGATGTTAGCCTGAAGCAACTTATGTACTTCCGTCTTTATCGCTTCCATTATTTATTTAGGAAAATGTCTTTTCTTTTACCGAACAGGCCTTCTGCTCGGGTCAATACTGAGCTTGTGCAATGCCAGCTCGGGAGACAGACCTGGCATGTCCTCCGTTTTCCATGCGAACACGTCTTTGAACTCCTTTAGCACATTGATCAGTGCTTCTTTATACTGCTCTGGGATCCATGACACCACGTTTACGGTTAAATCCCTGTGTTCTTCCCACAAATTGATTGCTTCAACCTTATCCTCCGAGGACCAGCTTTCTTCATCTTTAGGCAGCAACTCTTCCACTGAGACTTGTTGTACCATAATTTTTCTATTGACAGTGGCCGTGTAGAAGCTTCTGGCTGTGTGCACGTCAACTCTGATTTCAACTGACCCTTCAAAAGTCAGAAATTTCATACTTATATGAGCTGGCCTTGTCCTCGGAGGTCGATCAGCGCTGGTCTTCCCATGATGACATTATAGGCTGAGGGTGCCTTCACCACTACGTAGTTGACCATAAGGGTCCTACTTCTTGGTTCTCTTCCGAAGGTGGTCGGTAATCTAATCATGCCCATGGGATGAACGGGTGGTCTCGTGAATCCAAACAACGGAGCTGATACTCTAGTTAGCTCTACATTCTTTAACTCATTGATTGAAAAATGTTATAATACAGCACATTGACAACACTTCCTGTGTCAACACAGATACGCTTCATAGTGTGTTTACTCATCACAACTTCAACAACTATTCTTTCATTATTAGTTACCAAGGGAAGGGAGTCCTTGGGACCATATGTTACCTCTGTAGAGAGTCTTTGTTTCTTATTAAAGTCGGAGGGGGCAGCAGTCCTGCCACTGGCCTTGTCCTTAGCTCTTGCGTTGCTGCTCGGACCTCATGAAATTGTGTTAATAGTGTTGATATGCCTATTATCCATATGCCCTCAAGGTCGGGAGAGGATCTCTCTCCTGCCTTGCTCATCTCGGCGATCGTGATCTTGATTATACCCTTTCTTTTAAACTCTCTTTGCCCCTGTGTTCCGAGTTCTGAGATCGGTCAATGACTTCATCCAACTTCCCTTCCATAACAGCAGCATCTATGTCCCTTTGCAGACCTCGGCACAATTCGGAGTCATGTCTGATATCTTGGTGGTACTTACAGTACTTTGTCTGATCTCTTTTCTCATGAAGACCCATCAGGGGAGGCAGAACTCGGGCTATACCTTTCCTTTTCATTATTGTGAGGACTCGCTCACATGATCTATTTAAAAGGATAAAGTCCATTTCCTGCAGAGCACCTTTCTTCCCAAGTCGGTCGATATCACGGTCGCTGCTACCCGATCCCAAATCGACTTACGTTTCATGTCGGATCGGGCCGTTTATCTTGTCTTTTGGAGCTTTCTAAGTCTCTTTTCAACCTATTAAACTTTTCCCTTGACATTCTTATAGGCTTGTTCCATGCACTCCTCAATGGATCTCGGGAAGTCTCACATTTAATTTGGCATATAATCGACCTTCTCGTAGTCCCGCTACAAAAAAGTGATCATGAGATGCTCTCTCTGCGTTCCGGACTCGCCTTGACTCCTCATTAAATCTTTTCAAATATTGCAAAACGGATTCCTCCTTCCATTGCTTGATGGAGAGGAGGTAGGTAGCGTTTCTTTGGAAGGGCTTGGCCCTGTCAAAAGCTTGCATGAGCTTTCTAGCCAATGTTTCAAAATTAAAGATTGACTGAGGGGGCAACTTCCTGAACCACTCACGAGCCCTGCCCGTGAGCAGAGCTGGAAAGGCTTTGCACTTCATTTCTTCCGGTGTGCAGTCAAGGTTCATGTGTGTCAAATATTGAAAAAAATGATCCTGTGGATCTTTAGTGCCATCGCAGGGTTCCAATTTAGGCACTTTAAATTTTCCAGTCGTGGGTAATTTTGTATCTTCTCTGAGAAAGGTGATTCGAAGGACAGATCGTCCGACTTCCGACCTAGTATCCCATCGAGCTCTGCTCGGGTGGCCTCATGGGCCTCAGTATTAACTTGCCTTTTCCATACATTAGAGGTAGAGGACAGAGTGTCCTGCTTGTCGTCCTTATGTGGTGGGTTGGTTTTCGGGGCGTTGTCTTCTGGAAGACCTTCTTCTCGCCCCTTGAATGCCAGACCAAGCACGCTTTTGAATGCGGGCAGATCCAGGTTCCTTAAGGATTCCAACAAAGCTTGTTGAGCCAGATCAGGAAGCACTTCTTCCTCTTGAGATTGATGTTGACTAGTGGTGGTGTTTGGATCTTTCTCTCCACCACCTGTTTGGCCAGCAGCCGTTGTAGCTGGGTCAGTTTCCTGGATCAAGGGGTCTTGAGTTTGGGTCTTCTTTCTTGTGTTCTTGGGTGGTGCCATCGCTTATTCTTGATAAATTTTGCCAATGGGAGGCCCTCCTATCGTAAATTGACGATTCTGGATCTCGTCTATCAATAAATCCGGGTCGAATTAACTCCTATGACAATTAACCCAAGAATAAAGAACAATGGGGATGGTTATTTTTGTTTATTTTAGACTGAGTCTGAGAGTTATCTCTCTCAAGTTGCCTACGTATCCAATCATTGTAATTGAAATCAAGTCCCCCGTAGTTCCTTAGTGATAGTTTATATAGAGGACGTCTCGCCCCTTTCGGTGGACAAGTATTAGATTTCTTAATCCTTAAGGTTTATCTTAGTCAATCCCTTTGATTTAGGGATTATTATGAATATATTTAAATGATAGGATCAACGTCATTATATCATGAGATTCTTTCCATAGTTATCATATAATATAAGAGCACGTTCAAATATCGGATAAGGAAAGCTCTACTCGACCTGCGTTAAGCTCCTCAGGTCGTCTCTCGACCTGACATGCGTTACTTGACCCCCGATGGGACCGAGCCGACCTGCGATGGTCTGCTCGGTAGGACATGCCAGACCTCCCACTTGGGGTTTAGGTATGCTCGACCAATTGATGTTGGGCCCCTGGCCCTTATACTTATTAGTCTTCTCTCCATTATTTATTATATGATCATTCTCTAAACGATACGCGTGTGTGCCATTTGATCTGACCTCCGTCACCACCCAATAGTATTATTGATTGCTTGTTGTGAAGAAAAAATTGGAAGAGGTAAATGATGGTGGAAAATGGTATTTCTCAAAACGGGGCGGAAGCAGTGTGCGTAAAGAATCTGAGTGAATGGCCTTAAGCCTTACATCTTAAGTTTTCATTTTATCAGACATACAGTAATTCTTGGAGGACCTCGTTATTAAGAAATCTGGCTAATTTGGGGGGCTTGAATTTCAGGCCTCGTTTGGCATCGAAACATTCAATAAATCCAGAGGACCAAGAGGAGGAGTGTAGACCTTGGCGCAAGAAGATATCTTTATCATCAATAATGGCGATGAAATTCACATGGGTTTCGTTCCTCAAAATTGGTCTTCTTCTCCTCCTCCTTGCCGCCATTGTTACCGCTTGCTACACCCTCCCGATCGAAAAGGTTGCAGCTTCTTTTACTTTTATTTTATTAAATTTAATTTTTTTTTATTCTCTGTCTGTGTTTCTTTAATGATCGGTTAGTTGATTTCAATTGGCCCTTTTGGAATACACCTCCATTTTGTTATGAAAATTTTAGGTCTTTTTTGGATTTTCTGTTCGCATTGCTCTTTTTTCTGATTCTGTGTTGGATCGTTGTGATTTTAATCTAATTGAGAATGGATTCATTAAGGGATTTATCAACATTGTCATCCTTCTGTGAGCATTGTATTGGAATCTGAACGAAGAAGAATATTCATACTTTTTTGTTATCCTTTAAAGACACTGAGCTGATACTGAGCTCTTTCCTCCTCAATTTTGAAATGAGGCATTAGATTACCTTCTTTTTTTTCCTGGTGTTAGCATTGTAGGGCTATATTCCACGAGTCTATGACAAAATGAAAATATGGCTGAATTGCTGAAAATGATTGCAATCTGATTGATTATGTAATGAGGGTACGAATTTTTAAAGAAACTACCTGCACATCAACTGAAGAGTGAAGTGGTATTATAGGTATTATGGTTCTGCCGAGTGTAAGTGGATTTTATTCTGGTGGCTTAGCTAAGCAGTATTTAGCTAATAATGGCTTGTTTTCATGCCAGTGTTGCACAAGAAATTTGTCCTTGTAGATATCCTTGTTAGCTTATAAGGTAGATCCCTTTAATGTAATTTCGTAATATTTTGAAACACGGCTCATGTACATCACTGTTGACTCCAAGTTTACACATACAATGATACTCATGATGTAATTTAGATAGATTCCCTCTCCAGATGGATTCGCTTGTATTGTCCTTTTCTGGACAAGACTCTAACTTGAGTTGAGTTTATGGTCCTTATACCAGTATTGGCATACTACCTTTGTCCCCCATGGAGTATGACTGTAAAAAAAAATGAAAAAATTTGTCCCATAAAATATTTGTCATTTCAGAAATCACTACATTTATTACTCTTTTTTTCAAATACATTCATGATCAACTACCCTAGCATTTCCTACTATTCACTCCAATAGTGCCTTCACCTTAAAAAAACATTGAATAAAGGGTATATAGGTCCATATAATAACTAAAATCAACACATTTATTTAGTTTCATAATCTGTGTGAAAAGCACAAAGGAACATTTTTTGGGGGCAGAGCTAGTACAATGCATTTGGTGGCTTCTCAAATGCAGACAAATAGGTAATGCCTTGGTATATGTGCAGAATCATAATTTTTCTTTTTTCATTTCATGTGCCTCTCAGACGAAAATATTTCAGCTTTCAGTTAATTGTACTATATGTTTAAAGTTCTGGCTTAAGTGAATGGTGCTTTACATTTTGAAATAAAAAATCTTCTTTCAAATTGAGCTTAGTAATATTTCAAGTGGCACATGCACAGTGGTATGTTGGAAATTGAATGTTTGACTCTGCTTTGCTATTGTGTGGAATTGTTCAATATAGTAGTAGAGAATTATTCTGAGAAAGTTTTTACGAACTACAGTGATTCCTTAAAACTAGACAGTGTTCAAGTAAGTATAAGAATTACGCAGAATTGCCAAAATATTTTGCAACTTTTTACTGTTTTTTTAGTACTTTTGGCCTTCAGCATACTTAGGGCAATCTATTACTGTAAACTATCTTCAGAATTGCTGATACAAATCATTAATTGCAGATGCTGAAGGGCTTTTTAGAATGGATAGATAAAGATCTAGGTCCTTGGGGTCCTCTTGCATTGTAAGTATGATTACTCTTGTATTTGCTATTTTGGTTCTGAAGAATGCCTTGCCTCTTTGTTGGGCTTTGATGTTGTATTGCATGGATACTTTCTTTTGACTGATTGAGTATGCAAGATTGTTTCTTGTAAGACCTTTTGTTGTTTACGTTATTGAAGGAAACATTAGATTTGTGTTTGTTTGTTGTTTTACCACCCCTAAATTATATTCCTAGCTCTGGTAGAGGATGTAGTTTCATGGAAGCTGGTACACAGGTTTGACTACAATGAAAAAGCCTTCTTGCTTTTTAGCTTTGTTTGTGGGGGTGGGTGGTGGTGGTGGTGGTGGTTATGATTTCTTCAGCTATTCATTCAGTCAAGTCTTGGTAATTATATACTGTCAACTTTTACCATGTCTTATGAATGGAAAATATCTAAATCGGCAATCATGATATGCGAGTTGGTCATTTTGATGAGGAAAATATTTTTGCATGTTATTGGACCATGTCAAAGACAATGTCTTAAATTTTCCATATAACTCCTTTTTGGGGGGTTACTCGACTTCACTCTGTATATTAAGAAAATTGGTCACATGTTACTGAACTTAGTTACATTGTCTGTTAGATCAGTATGGGAGTGAGTTCTTTGATCACACTTCAAGCTCAAAACCAAGGTATTGGAATGGTAAACAGTAGCTTTGACCTCTTTCTCTTTTATGTGATTTATAATCTTGCAGAGCGGTTGCATATATACCCTTGACAGTATTAGCAGTGCCAGCATCTGTACTTACGGTATGTATAGCTTAATTTAGAACTTTTGGTGCCTTTCCTTCTATATTGTAACTTATGGAACATCGGCCGTTTCTTGGTTATGTGATTTGATTCGTTCTTTCTAATATCACCATTCATGCCCTGATCACGTACTTTTGGGATGACGTCTCACTAATATCAAAAAGTTTATTTGCATGTATTCTTCTTCCTCCTTGTCCTTGCCCTTGACCTCTTTTGCTCTTGTTATTGCTACTTGGCTTCTGAAATGAATTCACACAATTAGAGGATATTAAATTAACTGTCCTTCATGTAGACAGAAGGACCATGAAAGAAATTTACTTCAAATGCAACAAAACTTGTGATTGAATCAATCAATCTACAGTTGTAAGACTAACATTCATCGCAAACAAAATAAAAAAATAGATTTATAAAATGGGCGGTTCTATTGGCACAACCACTTTTACTTCCGGCACCCTTTTACTCCCGGCACCACAAAATGTTACTTTCGGCACCATAAGAATATTTTTATTATTTTCTTACTTCACACACCACAAAAAAAAATGAAATAATTACTTCTTACACCACCATTTTCTAAAACACTCTTTTAATCCAATACTTAAAAAAAAACAATAAATAACTATCATCTTCTTCCCACCATCACCATCTTCTTCCCATCATCATCTTCTTCTTCCCACCACCAACCGCCACCATCAACCTGCCACCCTAAACCACCAAACCCGCCACCCTAAACCACCAACCACCATCAACCCGCCACCCTAAACCCGCCCCTGCTGCTCCAATGACGGAACCCCCCCTTTCCTTTTCTGCGTTTTTCACACCCCCACCCCCCATTTTTCCGGCGACCCCCGTTTTTTCTGACGTCCCTCCCAAACCACCCATAGCAACCAGAATAATTTCACTAAAACAGAGAAAAAAACATTATATACATCTTCAAATGCTCAAATTCCCTTGACGTTAGATTCACAGCCTTCACAAATCACAATGCAAGAACCACCGCATATTTTTCCTCCTCCTCCCCCGTCTTTCTTCCCACCGTCTTCTCCTCCTTCCTGATCATTTTTAGCATCATTTTCCTCTTTGTTCTCCTCAACCTCATTAATTTCATCTCCTTCACCAATCTTCTTATTCTTCTTCTGCAAAAACACAGAAAAATCAGACAAAATTAAAATCTCACCCTTTCCTACTATAAATCCTCCCAGCCCCTTCCTTTTGTAAACCTATCTCTCTTTCTCGCTATTCAAGTTGGCAATTAAAAAAAAAAATTGTAACTCATCTGCTACAAGCCGGAGCTTGGAGCTGTGATTTTCGAGGGGGAGGAGCTATTGATTTTCGAAGGGGGAGGAGCCCCGATTTTGCAGCAGGGATGGGGTTTTGATTTGCAGAGGAAGAGGTATTGGATTTGCAGGGGCGGGGAGGTGGGGCAACGGTGGCGGCGGTTACTCGATTTTCGGATTCAAGTTGGGGAGGGAAAGGGGCTGCGATTAGGCTGAGGAAGGGAGGAAGGGGGAGGAAGAGAGGGCAATTAGGGGGATTATGGGTTATTTAATTGATGGAGTGAAAAGATAGAAAAAAGGGTAGGTTTTAATATTTTAAAAAAAGTTAAGGGACTAGAGTGTAGTTATGTAGTTTTTGTTATTTTAATGTGGTGCAAGAAGTAATATTGTGGTGTGTAAAAGTAAAAAAAAAAAAATCAAATAAAGGGTGCCGGAAGTAAAAGTGGGGGTGCCAATAGAACCACCCTATAAAATCTGATTTGTCTTCAGGAGCAGTAGAGATGAGAGTTTTCATAGGGCGCAAATTACCTCATGTAGACTAATCATGTCTGAAAGATGGATTACTTGAATGTCTTAATGCTCCCTTTGACTTAAGTCAAGTTAATATTTACAGACTTGCTTGACTGAACAATGTTTCGAAACAGCTTTTCTGATCAAACTTAAAACTTTGGTGGGGTATCCTTTCAGCTAGGTGGTGGTTATCTGTTTGGCTTGCCTGTGGGATTCATCGCTGATTCTTTGGGTGCAACAATTGGTGCTGCTGCAGCGTTCCTTCTTGGAAGAACCGTGAGTTTCTTGTGATCTTTTTTTAGGGATGGGTCTTCTTCTTTCTACCCCTAAACCCCCCCCTCTCTCTCCCCCTAAGGACGGGCTATACTTTACTGGGGCACTCTACTTTACTGGGGCACTCGCTTCATGAATTCATTTTCTGCAAGAAACGTTAAGAAAACGCTTTGTAATGTATCAGTTGAAATAGCCTTTTTTTTTTTTCTTTAATGACCAGTAGCCTGCCACTCATTATTTATATGTTATGCTTTTTTCCCCTTTACTGACATCTTTTAAAATATAATGTAGTGTTCCTGTCTTGACAGATTGGCAGGCCATATGTTATATCCAAGCTAAAAGACTATCCGAAGTTTCGATTAGTTGCAATTGCTATCAATAAATCTGGATTTAAGGTTTGTTTCTATCTGTAGTTGAACGTCTTTTCATTTTTCCATCCCCTCCTTTTGTTATCCACAAAAGCAAGTGAATTGTTGTGTTAAATTTGCTTCTTTGTATAAACCCTATTTATGACCGTATGGGTCTCTATTTAAAAGTTTAGATTGTTTTTTTCCTCTGGTTTTAACTTATTCGTTGCATAGTTGTTAAGGCAAACGCGCTTTAAGCCATGCCTATGCGAGAAGTGTCACGTCACTGTATTAAGGTGGGTGAGTCGGCTACAATATCAAGGCGGTCTACTTGGTTGACTAGTCAATTCTGGTCATTTATCTTTAGTTATTGTCTCAAAACTAGACACTATCTTAACTAATGACACTTTTCACCGCTAACTATATATTTTTGTCACATTTTTAGTAAACTTAATGTTTGACCCAATCGTCGGACCCATTAAGTGTCCAAAAAGGCTAGTGGTATTTTCATGGCTTTTTTCGGTAACGCCAGAGCATATTTACATTGTAACACTTTCGAGCACTACATGATTTGCTTTGGCATTACTAAAATGTACCTTGGCAATACCACAAGCCATAATCAAGGACGTAATCAGGAATTTATACTCGGATGGGCTAATGAACTATTATAAGATGAGATTGGGTGGGCTAGATTTGGATGTCGTGGTAGATTAGACCAAATTATATAGAACATTTTGTCTTTTTTTGGCGGGTGGGTTTGCCCCCCTAAAGATATAACATACCCATGTCTTTGTACTCGCATTGTGCTGAACTTACTAAATGCATACAAGTCTCTCAATTTCATGTACATGTGAGCAAAAACTGTCTGGTTTGCCAAAAAATGTTATTACAATGATACATTTTTTTCGCTCATTTATCTTGTTCGGCCTCCCTTCTTTCACACGCTTTTACAAATAGCTTTTTGATATTACACTTAGGTTTAGCATTATGCAACTTTCATTGACTTTTGGTTCGAAGGTGGGAGGGTGTATATTCTTTTTCCTGTTTTCCGGCATTTGTACACATGATCATCAATATTCTGAAATATGAAGATACGCATGGAACAGTCTAGGTGACTAGGCAAGTGACCACCTCTCTTCGCCTTTAACATCGCCTAGTGCTTTGAAATCTGTGATTCGCTGTCATTACTGCTGATAAACCTAAGGCCATTGTTTGAGTTTTTATGTTCTTATCTTAATTGGTTTCTTTTTACCTATGTTACAGATCGTGTTGCTGCTACGACTTGTTCCTTTGCTTCCTTTTAACATGTTAAATTATCTCTTATCCGTTACTCCAGTATCTTTAGGCTCATACGTGTTGGCTTCATGGTTGGGTATGATGGTATGTACCCTTCAACCTTTTTCCACAGGAAATGATTCCCCGGGTTTTGTTCTTGTACAATAGGATGTTTCTCTATAAAACTTGTTTTCATCTGTAAAATTTCTATATACATATTTTTTTCCTTTCGTTTTTTTCAAGAGTGTCATAAATGAATGTGATTGCAGCCAATCACTTTCGGGCTTGTATACGTTGGAACGACGTTGAAGGATTTATCTGATGTAACTCATGGATGGAATGAAGTATCAAAAACCCGTTGGGTAAGGTTTCTTATTCCACCTCACCTGCCATTGTTCAACACAACCTATGAGCATTTTTCTTGAATTTCAATCTCTTGAAGTGTTAAGATGATCACCTTTTCTCCTATCGTGCAGGCGTTTGTTGTATTGGGCCTTGTAGTTTCCGGTGAGTGTTCTTTTTTCGTTATATCGTGTTCTTATGCAATGAAAAAGCCGTCCATTGTGTGAGTAAAGGCCACAGGTTTGAAGCCATGAAAACCGTGTCTTAATATATATATATATATATATATATATATATATATATATATATATATATATATATCAATAAAGTCACGAAAAAGTTTGTTTATTTCTTGCAGTTGTTTTGATAATCTGCGTGACACGAGTTGCGAAGAATGCATTAGAGAAAGCATTGGCTGAAAACGAGGGCTTAGAGTACGACGATGATGATGATCTTCTTCTTCCGTCATCAGCACAACTCCCCGTCGTTGCTGATCCTACTCCACCTGATGATCTACTTGGACCATTACTAATCAAGATAGACTCCGCCACACGAGATGGCCATGCCGAGTAGAGGTTTTTCTTTATGTTATTGTAAATTGTTGCTTTTAATTCGAAGATAATGTAATCCCCCCTTTATAATTAAGCTTTTATCTATCTTTTGGTGATGCTTTTGATTTTAAGCTTCTGTATAGTTGTGTAATAATCATAATTAAACTCTAGTAATTTTACCACTAGAATGTAACATTTGTGTCCAGAGGATAGGAATTACTTACAGAGATTTCCTTTACACACACAAAAAAAAAAAAACCTGTTTCATTTCTGCAAAAGTATATTAAGGTTTCACAAATGATAAGTTATTTTATTGTTTTAATTTGTATATCAAAAGTTACACATCTATCAATTGCCATGTTAAGACATATTTTGAGGTAAGGACCATTTGAACAACTTTCGGACAATGTACTCCTGTTTTTTTTTAATTGGCACATTTGGAGAAAAAATAACTGTCATTTCCTGGATGAATCTGGTCATTTTTTAGTTTATGGATAGTCATTTTTTGAATGAATATGGTCAATTATTTTTTTTTCTAAATTTGACAGTTAAAAAAAAACCGGAGAGAGTAATAAGTAAATGTTTGGTATTGAACAAGAAACTGGTTTGATCATTATAATAGCTGGAGAAAAAAAGAACTTAAAAGCTGACAGCATCTAGGGATCTACAATATTTTTTTTTATAGGGTGATATGCAATTAGGGAATTGCTATTTTCACTTAACAATTTGATACATGCACATCACTATTACTTTTAATAATTGACAAACTAATAGTAACAAATTTACGTATATATATAATTTTTTCCCTCAAAAAAATAATTTACGTATATATATAAATATCAAAATCCTTTTAGTAATAATGTATATATAGAGAATACAAAAATGTAAGCAACATGTTTAAGACCACTTGTATCCGTTTATTTTAAACGTAATTTATTTTATATATTTTTTACGGATACGAAAAAAACACACATACGCACACTTTTGTCCCCAATAAGACTCGAACCCAGAACATCCGGGTTAATGACCACATCATTTACATATTTAAACATTATTTTTCTTCATTTTACAAAAAACTGTATTTCGAAAATCGGATTTCGCCTAATGTATTGCACATCATTGTGAGAACCATAGTTCGATTTTCATCCCGTCCCAGGTAAAAATCCCTTCGCTTTTCCTATATAAAAAAAGAAGAAGAGAGAACTGTATTTCGGATTAAATGCATCATAATTTTTCCCTCATTTCTCCTATCTACTACCTATGTCCCAAAATATAAGTTCGTTTAGTTTTTTTTTGTTTGTCTCATAATATAAGTCAATTTAGATAACTAGGGAAACATTTTATTACATTTTTCTCATTTTATCCCTCATTTATTATTTACTCATCCACTTTCCACTACTTTATATTAATAACAGTCAAATGTCATTTTAGACTTTTTAATCAAAATTAATGACACATAACCAATTTAATAAAAAAAATTAATCAGTAGAAAAAACTTCAAATAGACTAACATTTTGGAACATAGGTAGTATATAAGTTAAATAGGGATTCCACTTTTTTTTTTTTTTTTTTTTTTTTTTTTTTGAGAAGACATGTTTTTTATTTAGATGGAGTCTTTTGCTAGTGCCGTATCATTGGGCCCCTCTGCAGTCAACATTTCTTAGGCCATCCACAATTGGGCTTTCCATAAAGGTTTAAAATTTTACAAAAGTTTTGTTGCCTTCGGAAAAAAGAGGAGAGTGATACGTGCACAGAAAATATACATAGAATTGATATATAACCGATCTAATCCTTCAATTTACATAACTTTTTTTTTTTTTTAACTATTTACCTAAAAGAGGAAAAAAGAACACCTCTTGTGAATCACTTTATTTCCAATCACAATCTAAATAAATAAAAAAATATTATATTTCAATATAGTAATGTGGGGTATGCTTCTCTAAAATGTTGTCACGTTGCTATGAAAGAAAAATAAATGCGGATAATTTATTTATTAAATTTTTTTAACATTGATTTAAGTCAATCTAAAAGCAATTTATGTTTAACATATACTTCCTTATGATTGTAATATCCCGACCTTTCGTAGAACGGCAGACGTATCTTTTGCAAAAAAATGGAATATTATATTTATTAATTCTGGATTTAAGATTAAAAGGAAAATGAAAGAAAATGGCTTATTGGGAATTTATGGACTTATAAGTATTTAATTGGAAATAAAGGGAGTTATTTCTAATTAATGGAGGGAGGTTTATTTTGGAGAAATAACTTCCCACTTGCAGGAGAAGTTGTCAGAAATAATGTTACAAGGGAAACATTCAAACTATTGAGAGAAAAAGAAAGAAAAGGGACTTCTCCAATTTTGTTGCTCATCAAGTTTTAGTCGAATTTCAGAATCGTTTGAAAGCTCAGAACCAGTGGGAAGAGAGGATTGTGTTGATACTAAAAGTTTAGAGTTTTGTAAAGGTATGATTTCAGCCCTAAGTATGGATTTGTGAAGGATTGATCAATCTTCAAGGCTTTGGTTGGTTTGATTCGTAGTTCTTATACTTTAGAAGCTTTGATCATCAATTAATCCAAGTTAATTATGATCAAATAGGTTTCCAGCTGATGTCCAAGAAGCTGCAGATCTTCTTGTGGGTTTGCTTTGGTTTTGCTTGCTTGAAAGGTAAGAGGCTCTTCCTAATGTTTAATTAAGGTTTTATGGTGTTAAGGTTGTGTTTTGAGTATGTTTTGTGATTAGAAATCATGCTAGTTGTTGTTGTTGTTGTTGTTGTTGTAATACGAGGTGTTATAACATGTTTAAAACCTGTTTTGATGCTATTCGGATGTATATTTTGGTGTTGGACTTGGTTGGTTTTGAGTAGAAATCGATAAAGTGCAGAAAATTGCATATAGTGCAATTTTGGTCCAGTTTTGGTGCCCCTCTTCCCTTTTGGCACTCCACGACTGCTCATAAAGTTACGTGAACTCTCGAAGCGCTTTTGGCGTGCCACAAAGGCTTTGGCGCCCCAAACTCGAACAGAGAGTTTAGTGAAGTCTCTCGTCGCTTTTAGCGCCCAAGCTTTTGGCCCCCCCGACACTGTGTGAATGTTGTTTCTAGTATTTTAAGCTATGAGATGAGTTTTGAATGTTGTTTCTTGATCTAATAAAATTAAACGAACTTGAACAAGCCCTGATTAAGCTTCTGATGTGTTTAGTTCCGGCACCGAATGTACTCTTCAAGGGAGTTGAAGTTCGGGACCGTCGGAAGAGTATGATTGGCTTGTGCTTTGGTGAATTATAATTCATCAATGTCTGTGTATGTGCTAGTGCTTGTCCGTGTCTAGGGGTCTAAGTAAGAGAGTAGTATATGTGAGGGAGCTTATTTGAAAACACTTAGGTGGCTAGTTAATAACTAATAACCTACATACTTGTGTAGTTAAAAGATTAAACATCATGTCATTCTTGGTAAGACACAGATTTATATCGGCGATGTGTGGCAGTCGGACTAAGTGAATAACTCTGCTGGCCTCGACGAGGCACCAGGAGTAGAGAATATCTCTGCTGGCCTCGAAGGAGCACTGGGAGTAGAGGACTTCACCGAACGTGTATGCATACCGGGGGGATCCCGGGGCTATCGGTGTAACCCATCATAGTCGGCAAGGATATCTTCATGGTGGATTTTCATCATGCATTGTGCCCCTGAGTGCCGATGTAACTAAGATAAGCAAAGTCAGAAACAGATTAGTCACGCGACATGTTGATGAGCATGAAGTGAACCCTGGAATCGAGTCGGTCTCATAAAGATACTTTAATAAAAACTAATGAACCGTTTGTTGTAAGACCTAGTTATACATTAGCTTCTTACTCTTGCTAAGTACGTTATACTTACCTACATTGTATTTTGTTGTATGCTTTGTGGGGTGAGAAAATGAATAGGTAGATCTTGAGCTCGATGAGGAGTTTGACGATGTTTGATGACGACAATGCCATGATGATGTTTTCTTTTCTTTGCTATCTATGATGTACTAAATTATGTTGTACTTTTAATTTTCAAGACAAGTGTTGTACTATTATTTTCATGTTGTAAGACAAGTTTGTAAGTCCTTTCTTTGAGATTTCGTATGTTGGAAGTTTCTTTTCGTTGTTGTAAGGATAACCTTCTATCTTTAGTCGGTTTTATTTATGATGTTTGCGAGTCTTTTTAATTCCGTTTGCTAAACTCGATCTGACGTAGTAGAGAACTACGTATAATATTGAATTATTTTAATATTATACGTGTCGAATATTCTTTTCCTGATAAGGACTCGATGATCCTAACGGCGAGGCGTTCTGATGATACACTAGAAAAGAGTTTTTTGACATAATACACACGACAATGGAAAAAGACAGGAGTGAAATACACTGTTCATTTTAGTGGACTGAGGGGTAACTCAACTTATTTCCAAGATAGAGTTTGATTTGAGTGCATCCATACAATATTATAGCATTTAGTGTGGCTAAAATACTTCAAAGAGTAGTGATACACGTAAGCGTTAGGTCATAACGAATGACAGAATATATATTTATATTATTGATCATGACGAGTCTGTATAATGATCAATGATTACTATATCATAATTAAAGATATAAATATACACTATAAGCCACTCGTTTTGGCTAGCTGAACGTTTATGCACGTATCGTTATTCATATTTAAAAAAAAGAAAAAAAAAAAGAAGAGGGCAAGTGTCCACTATCATTGCTCTTATTGTTGCATGATGTGAGGAGGAAGACGTCCCTTTGATTTGAGTGATCTTGAAAGTAAAGTTTATGGGAAAAGCAACAGCAGTACATGTAATAATGATGAAAGCTGAAGCAGCATCATTACCACCATCCCCCCCATCTTGACTATCTGAATACTTGGTGCATTCTAAAGTTCATCAATTCCCTCAAAAGTCGTATTTTGAAAAACTCCATTTTCTCGTCAAGAAACAGGGAAATTTTTAGGTTGTGTGTGTATTCACGTGAGTGCATCTGACGTGCACAATCAGGCCTTGAAGATCAGTTAATGCGAATTGTTTGTGTGGTGTGTAGTTACGATCCTGTAGGCTTATGATTACGCTGCGCGTAAGATGTCACTTCACGAGAGCACACACTACCTAAAAGTTTCCCAAGAAACACGCGCTTTGGTTAGGCCGACTACTACTACTACTGCTCTAGGCTAGCTACTTCTAGTAAAGATCGAATCCGACAACCCGGAATGTGAGTTAATTACAATTCGGGTGATCTGTAATAACCCGTATTTTTTTAAAGGGATGTTTACCGTAGAGAGGCTAGCTTCGTGTTTCGAGATTTTATCTCGGAGCATGGCTGAACTGTCCGTTTTTTCAAAATACGCGGATTTTCGGGACGGGTCGTTACATGACTTCATGTGGACACCGGTTCCTGGACCTCCTATCTAATTAAAGGGCCGTTGAGTCACCATGATTAACCTTCTCACCATTCCGACGGATAGGAGTAAAAAGGTCCTGTGGGCAAGGAATATCGCCTTTTGTACACACACACACAAACAAAAAAAAAAAACCACTTTTTTTCATTGATCTATTGTCACATGTATTGATAAAAAGACAAATCTTTAATCTCACACATTAATTACATTATCAAACAGTGTGATGTTGTACTATAGTTTGTCCAATGCAATAAAATTTGATAAAAAGTATGATGTTATGTTATATTCTGTTTGATTAATTAATATAAAACTGAACCTATATGACCTTGCTACATTTTTAGGGGAAAATATTGGGCACGACCCAAAAATTCCCCATTTCTAGCTGCAAAAAAAACTTGGAATTTTTTTTTTATTATTTTTAGTTTAAGGAAATTTACTAGAATCTAGAGATCATGGTAGGGTCTTTGAGAATCCATTTGTTTCAAAGGAGAACTTTAATTAATTAGCTAGCTAGCTAGCTAGCTACTTTCGGCATTGAAGATCATACCATGATCTTCATTTCATTGGAATTAATTCCTATATATACATATAATATATACATACTTTATATAACACCTAACAATATATATATATATATATATATATATATATATATATATATATATATATACATGAACTGAACATCTTGGATACAAAATGAGGAAATTTAGCTTTCATTTCCTTATGGGATGGTTCTATGAGCATACTCGAATATTCACACGAAACGGAACACGAATTCGGAATTTAAGCGATCAAGATGTGGAACTTCAAATAAGAGTTGGATCAACATTGAAAAAAGCATACACATTGAAGCCAGGATCATCAAAGAGGATCAACAGCAAGAAAATCTACAAGAGTTATATACCAGCTAATATAGAAATAATGGGGACTACTTTGTTGTATAATTATTGCCAATATCCTTATTTATGGATTCATGACACCAGTTGTGATTTTAATAGGATGGTAAAACAACAGTTTATTAGTCTGGAGGATTTGAGGGATTGTTCAGAGATCAAAATCTTTAGAGATCATCAGAGAAATTGCAGTATATTTGTTCAGAAAAAAGATAGATCAGGTTTATGTTGAGCATTTCTGTTTTGCATGATCATAACTTGAATGTACCTATATATATATATATATATATATATATTGTTGTAACTATTGAGTGACTGTTTGCTTCTCCTTTGAAGAGCTTGTATTTATTTTTTTAGGGTTTAAGAGCTTGGATTAATGTCTCTTAAGTGATACCAAGTTTATAGATATAAATACAGCTTTCTATTTTATAAAATTAAATTTTATGCAGAATGAAATGAATAAGAACTTTAAATTAATTAAAAGATTATGCATTTATTTTATTTTATTTTGCAACAGATAGGACAAAATTTTGAGTTTTTAATTTCATCATTGATGTATAAGTTTTCTTGACGGATTTGAATAATTAAGATGTTTATTTTACAAAAATTTATTTATCCTGTCATGCATATGAACACTAATGGAAGTGATATGGTGCTCTTATAAATTCAAGAATTGTAAAGTAAGAACAATGAAATTGTGATATTTATTTCAAAGTTTTTTTTTCTGATGAACACAAAAAATCTAAGGGGTTGAGGAAGAATATAAGTATAGGACGACATTATTTGCACCACACCTAATTTATCGATGCATCATATTATATGAGGAGATGCCTCATCTAAAAAACCCAGGTGGTGAGGTGGGAGAAATACATATCTTAATATGGTGTGCGATATAATAGCAAGTGTCCAATTTATAACAACTCGAACATGTTTTGATGTGATGCACATGTAGTATGGTGTATGATAGAATGATATAAATAAAGGCCCATTAAATATTTGGGAAGTTAGCCATGAGAGAGACTGGTGAGCAGCTACAAAAACCAAACCAAGTGGGGTTTCCTCTGACCAGAAGAGGATAAGTATTTTCATTGTAATTTTGTGAAGGAGTATCAATTGTTCTGTTTCTCCAGGGACCATCAATCTTCATGATAGTTCTGTTTGGTTCCCATTCATAAATGCAATAGTTTGTTTTTTTGACATTATTCTTCATCTTTAAATGTCTCAATTCTTGTGAACCAAAAGGAAATCAAACATTTTATAAGTCAATAAATATCTATATATTTCTTGCACTTTTCTTGTTGGATGTTTATCAGGTTCAAAGTCATAGTCAATATATATATATATATATATATATATATATATATATATATATATATATCAAAATACACGTGTATTACACGCGTGTTCATATTGAGATAAAGTCATTAGATTGTCTTAAAATCAATTGGTGGTAGTAAAAGTCAGCTTTTTATTTCCTTTAACACGCCCTCAAGCCAAGCGGCTATGAGTTGTGTCATCACAGCAGCAGCAAGCACTCAAACTAGCCAACAAGCACAAGCAGGATGCCAACACTTGCATAATACAATCGAGGAGCCAGGGTGTTAAGGGTGATTTTATACGTTTTATAAGGATATATTTTATATCAATTCTCTCCATATTCAGATGTTTCTCATAGAAATCGAAACTTTATATTGAAATATTGAAAGAAATGAGTTTTAAAAGTATTAAAGTGCAAAATCGAGCTAATTATGTGATTTTATTGGATAAATATCTTTAGATGTAAGATGTTACATTTTGCATGTTTTTATCATGATGTAGGCACGCTTGCATGAGGTGAAAGGAGCTTAAAAGATGTTCAAATGATGATTTGCATGGAAGGAAAGAGATAGAGATGAAGTTGGAATGAAGATCAAGATGAATTTGGAAGAAAAAGAGCTGAACGCACGTCCAAGTCCCGTCTCAGTGGGTCAAGCGTCCCGAATACTAGGCCAAGCGTCCGGAGGAGCGATTTTCAGTACAGAGAGTTTAGACGCTACTCAAACGGGCGTCCACCTCCGTCCAGAAGAATGGACGAGCGTCCAGAGAAGAGGACGGGCGTCCACGGCCGACTTAGCGGCGACCGCCTTTACTTTTCTATAAATAGCGGCCGCGATTTCAACCCTAAGACACACATTATTGACTCTTATTGATACATACTCATTAGAGAAAACCCTAGCGGCCCCTTTTCTTTGGGGAGGCTGGGGTGGCGGATTAATTAGGTTTTATTTTCGTTTCTTTTCTTTTCTTGTTCGTTCATGGTGCTGTCCTGAAGCTGTGAACTTGGAGCAGCCATGGGAGATTTTCCAGCAGCGTTTTACTTTCTTTCTCTTGGATAATCTTGTGAGTTTAATTTAAAGTTTGTATCTTTCCTTTGTTTATTTGTTTATGCAATCGATATCGGAAGATGTATTGCTATTTGATGTTTACCGTATGATGGAAATCGGTGTAAACCTTAGATCACCATAGGAAAGATTAGACTTTTAACCTTGACATAACGGAAGTTGATAGGTTAGATTTCTAGGTTGTTAGATCTAATAAATCTTGCACCTTGTTTTGAGAGCGTTAATCTCTATAGATCGGAAGATGATGAGATTGATAGACGGATTACTTACGGAAGTAGGAATTCATACCTTCGATTAGGTGAACCACAACTTTGATTGAATCATCATAAGATAATCTAGGGAAGAGTTAAGGGTTGCGGGATGGTGGATCATGTTTGTTCTATGTTGATTTGCTTCAGTCATGAGTAGTTTTATTGTTTTCTCGTTTGTAGTTTTATTTATTATCGCTTTTATCCTTCCTGGCTTTGGACTGACAATCCTCTGTCCAGTTTATTTTATCATTTTTAGTTTCGTTTTAGTAGTAACAACCTTAGGAAAATTAATGAACTAGATACCCCGATTCCCTGTGACCGACTCCGGTATTAATCGCTATACTACGATCCCTACACTTGGGGAAATACCGGATTTATAAATTTATTACTTGTTGTTTTGCATAGATAAAATCCGTGACACCAGGGTTTGATCCCATGACCTCCCGCTCCGATACCATGTTAGGATAAAGCGCTTACCGTTGTACTAAAATCAATTGGTGGTAGTAAAGGCGCAACTTTATTTCCTTTAACAGTTCAGTTTATTTGAATTTTTTTACGGGAAAAAGATTTATTGCATAGTGTCAACTATCAACAGAGCAAATCATGATTACATGAAAAGTCGGCATAAAGCCTCATTGTTTAAGTTCTATCAATACCAAACATTTCTTCGCCATGTGATGAGCTTGTGTGTTGCCTTCTCATCTGACAAAGGAGAAACTATAGTTAGTGAAACATGCCAACATGCTACGACAATCTTAAACACACTTCTCACATGGGAGAAATCAGCACTATCCGAAGTCAACTTATTGTAGGTATCGTAAAATTGCCTACAAAAATGACATTAAAAAACCCTCAAGTAACCGCAAAGACGATAGCTTGGTATATGGCAAGAGCCTCCCCAACTGCTACCTCATATCTTCCATTCAGCTTGTAAGAAAACCTCTCTAAGACATTATCATCAGAGTTTCAGAATCACGTAACAAACCACACACTGCCACCTCATTCCCATGAGGAGCTACGTCAGCATTAAATGTTTTCATCGAAGGTGGAGGCGGGTCCTATCTTTTCTTGTCAAATGCACAGTTCATCAATGATTTTGAAACTTGATTTGCCTTAATATACACCAAAGCTTCCAATTCAGCTCGATGTATAATTTCCCCGGAAGGGAATTCTTCTTTTCCATATATCCAAGCACATCTACTTTTCCAGATCCACCATAAAATGCAGATAATTCTAGCTACACCAGCTTCGTATTCCTTGCCTACCAAAAATACTAAAAAATCTTGGCATTTTCGAAATGAAGGGTTCCGCTAAAATCAATCTTCTGGAATTTGATTCCAAACAGATTTCGCTATAGTACAATCAAACAAACAGTGCCATGTCGTTTCCTCATCACAATTACAAACCCTGAAAATCTCCTATTTGTTGGAATAGTGTCCTAAACCCAATCGGGTTGGACCGGATCCGACCGGGTCGGATCATTTCTACTATTTCTTTATGTTTATACATATGTTAAATGGCTTTTATGTTGTCATATATCTGTTCTTCTAAAGAACCAATTATGAATTGTTATATGATAACGTCCTTAGTATTAAAGCGTGGTAGAAAACCATGATAGACGATTATGGTTGATGAGATCTCTAATCACTTTAATAAGTTTGATACTTAAATGTCTCTAGGCGATGTACTATTAAACAGGGCATTGATAGTATAAAAACAGACTAGCACGTATTAGATGTCTTCGTCTTTAAGGCGTGGATAGATCTCGTCTATCGAAGTGTAGACACTTGACCGTGCGTGGACGTGTATTAGAGAATCGTCGTTAGGTCGACCCACTTACACGGATAAGTGTCACACTATGTGGCGGTTGTGTAATTATCCTTAAGACCGAGTCTTCATGGCATCACGGTGTGGATTGTCATGCTTTGACACTATTGAGGTTTCCACAGCCACGGGCGATCATGCGGTAGTGATTGGGTATGATCTTTGAAGCATCACGGAGTATACATGATTGGTCGCCCAGGAATCGCGTATCCTATGATTGGGATCGAATATCCGAAATGGCCTTCTTATAAGGAATGTCTTACTCTCGTGAATCTTTGCAAAGTGGGAGTAAACGAGTTACTTCGAGAGCATGATATCCAGATTATAAGATACGATCGTTGATGTTTTGACACTTTCGACTAACGACCGTATGGATATTATTAAAGCGATAGGATTGTAAGTTACACGGTAATCGTTTCACATGAAAGGTAGTAGTCATTGCATTTGACTCTTCCGATGATTGGGGTCACGGTGTGTTGCTGACGCTATCCCGTGATCGTTAGGCATGAAGGGGCATTTTAAGTAATTTGCAATTTGTGTCTACGGCCAACATATTCGAAGCCTATCGGGTCACACACATAAGAACATCTAGCCGGATTAAAATGTGGTTATAGATGATAACCAAATAAGGAAAGAATTTATCTCGAGGCTATAAAGGTTATAGTGGTAAATTAATATGGTGGTATTTATTTATTATGAATAAATTAAACACAAGATATTAATAATATTGTATTAATTAAAGAATATTCGGAAGCCAATATTTGGCTATATGGGCGCCACATTGAAGTGTATAAGATACACTTGGATTGTGCAAGTTAATTTAATTAATAGTATTCTAAATATTAATATATAAGATATTGATATATATGTATATATCTAAATTACATGCGGCTCAATATTTGTGTGCATGTCACACGTGAATGTCAAGTTGGCATGTTTGAATATTTGGATATTAATAGATTTATATGTGTTATATATATGTGATATATACACATGTGTAAATTGATTTATGGTAATATAATAAAAGATAAATATTGTCAATATAAGATATTGACAATATCTTGGAAATATTCAATATAAGATATTGACAATATCCTAGATTTATTTGATATAAGATATTATAATAAATGAGATAAATCAATCAATTATATTTTCCTTATTTTATTGGGAAAATGTTTTCTTCTCTCTACTCTACTAGGGGGCGCCCAACCACTATAAATAAGAGAGAGGGTGTCAAGCTCTTTTTATGCATCATAATTCCAAGAAACTAATAGTTCTTGTGTAAAATAGAGAGCATCCTATAGAGAGTTGGAGAGAGGGAAAAGGGCCGGTCTAGCAGAACCGGAGTTTTCCAATAGCAATCCATGATGGGATTCCGGCGAGTACATCGTGTGGACTAAGCGGTAGAGGCCGAACACTTGGGCGGCTCTATGCGAACTACTCTCCTTGGACGATCAAAGCGTCGATCTTTTAGATCAACCAAGGTAATCACCGTCTACTAACTTGTTTGTTTATTGCTTAAACGAAGTCGATCCTGGTTAAAAGGAAATAAAATTTTAAATTCCGCTGTGTTCCCGCGTAGATTTCCTAACAGTGGTATCAGAGAGAGCTTCGAGCTTAAGCAATAAGCATGTTAATTTGCGTAGTTAATTTTATCGTTTAAATCACGTAATTAAAAGATGAAAGATTTTTTATTCACAAAAGTTATACATGAAAAGAAAAGAAAAGAAAAGGTAGATCGGGTGGTGCTCGGCCGACTGGCGGCGGCACCACCACCGGCGGCGGCTGGTCGGCGGCGGCGGCGGCGAAGCAGCGACTGCTTTGCCGCGATCGGTTGACCGGTCGGATCTCCAAATTTTTGTTTTGTGTATTTTGTGATTCAATATAGTTCATAGTTGTGATTGGTAATTAAATCTTTTGTTTAGTTGTGTCATGTGGCTAACCAACGATACAAATAGTTTGGGCCATTGGGATCTGCCATGGCATTAAAATAATAATGGTCTTTCCAAACTTTATTTGGAATAGCGCCAGCCATTTCCAAATATTTGATTTGGGAAAAAGCTGGCGCAGCCACTCAAAATTATTTGGCTTTCCAAATATTTGATTTGGAATAGGCCAATCTTCTTTTTCAAATATTTGATTTGTAAAAGGCTTAGACTGCGCGCACTTACAAAATTTTGATTTTGGAAAGTGGCGCGCTTAAGCCAAATTTGGTTTAGGAAACCAAGAAAGCGTCCCTTTGATTACGAATCAAAAGGAAAGAAACAAAAGAAAATAATTTTAATTTTTATTTATTTTGGAATAGTTCTAATTAATTAAAATTAAAATTAAAATCAGTTTAAAATTAATCGTTAATTTTATTTCGATTAAAATCATTTAATTAATTAAATGTTAATTAGTTAATTGATTGGATAAAATTATTTAATAGATTAAATGTTAATTGATTAATTAAGACGCAAGTAGTTAAATTTTAATTTTATCTTTTTCATAAGATTTTATTGTATGGATTAGATATAGTAGATATAATATGATTATATGGACCCTGATTGATCGTGGACTCGAATCCATAGGATAGATGTGAATGATTTAAATTTTCTGTTGGTTTTAAAATTGTCCTAGACCGTTATGAAGAACGCGTGACCTAGTTTATTTTCTGCATTCATCCCATTCCCGTTAGCTCCCCCCGTGTGCGGCGGGTGTATTTATTTTATTAGATAGAATTAAATGTAACAAGAATGGAGCAGAAGATGGAGACCAAAGAAAGACGAAAATAAAGATCCCATTGGAGAATGGAGCATTAAAGATCCTATTGGTGGTTGCAGCCTACCCTTAGGTTGTGACCATGCGGTTTAAATCGGTTTGTATTCGAAACCGCACTTTAGAAAAGTCCATGATCATACCGGTTACTTTACGCATTTATTTATTTTGTGCTTGTATTTATTTTATATGATACGATAGATGCATGACTAGGCACGATCTAGATAAATGTGTAGGATGTATGTTTATAGAGATAGACATATTTATGATGAGACCATAATTAAAATTAATTAAGTGAATTAATTTACATAAATACTTCCACCTCAAAAGAATCAAGTTGAAATTGCCTCCCCATATTATAATGACGGTGAAGAGCCCTTGTTCGGATCCAACTCATCAACCAAAGCAGGGGGTTGACCTACCTCGGGTATATCGTCATTATCGAGATATGATCGTATGAGATCTCATGAATATTGGGCTTATGACTTGACTAAGAATTCTCTCGGCCACCAGCCAAAGCGGGGTCGTTTGGATTTTAGAGGCAAGGGTTTGACTATTTCATAAGATGAAAATTTGTCAAATAGTTGACTAGTCAAACAACAAGAGTCGTATACGATACGATTGACAAAGGGATGTTGTCTACCTATTAAACTATTTTCGGCCCACCAGCCAAAGCGGGGGTCGGGGTAGTTTAGTGGGATCTTGTCCACTAAAGAAATTAATAATTCTTGAAAGTCAATTGGAAGTAGTTGACTAGTGGGAGCAAAATCATAAACCAAAAGACCATGTTTGATTTTGCGTGTATAAACAACAACACTTTTTTATTTTCATTTTTATGTTGTAGTTTTAGCAGACTTTATATTCATGTTTAATTCTCGATTAGTAAAACCAAATTATGACTGTTAATTTTGAGAAACGCTCTCAAATATGGTTAAGTAATTTTAATCCTTTTAAAATAAGCAATGGCATGAGCAATCCCGTTATAGTAGTTAGAGACAAGGAGATTACATGCAGTGCTCCGAGACTTTAATTATTAATGAAAGCGGAAGCTCATGATATGATTAAATCATTTGAAATAAGTTTCAATGAATTAGTCATAAATTGGATACGATCCAAGATGATCATTCAGTCATACGATGAAAATTAATTCAAACGTTGGATAAGAATGACCACGTCGAATTTTGGAAATGTTGTTTTCAAAATTGTAAGATTTAAGTATCGACTTAATTCTATCATTGCTTAAAGGTTAATTAAATAGTCAATGTTTTGAATACGATTCAAAAGGATGAATAAACTATTTAATAAACTTTAGATTTTCTTTATGAAAGGAAATTGAAAACATAGCTCTTGTGATATTTCTTAAGTCTTATGAAGACTACAATAAGAAACATTTCTCAAGTGCTTAAAGGATTAAAAGGGAAAGTTAGGGCATGTGCTTAAATAGAGAACTTATTGAAGTTTCTATTCTAGGCAAGTAGGTTGAGATAAATCTATCTAAGTTCAAGTCAACTCTTAGATATATGATATCTTGCGAGTGTGACTAAATTAGAAAGATTAAATACTGATATGGAAGGTGGAGCAAGCGTTGTGACACTTACCATATTCGGATCTAATGTAAACCGATAAGGGAACTAAATAAATGTTATTATGTTCGGTTCTTATGAAGAACGTACTTTCAGTTATCCGTCAGGATTTGAGAGACATATTCAATTGTAAAGAATAAATGTTATTCCGATAAAGTTGGAAGGCCACTGAATCTAACATACTAGATTGATGTCACTATATAGTTGATATAAGTGATGAAATCTCAACTAAATGTTTGTATGGCTATTATCCTTGATTTGTGGTTACTCTAGACATAGTCTTTCTGGAAGGGAAGCGTGTAATTAAACGTCATTCTGATGATGTTGAACCATATGATTATGAATCATGTGGGTAATACGTATCTTACCTAAAGATGACTAAAATACCCTTTTATGAAAAGGTTATAAAATCTAGAAAGTTGTCCAAAGCCTAAACATACCGATGTTTGTTGGCTTGTGACAATTAATGCCACAAATAATTGTTTATTAGTCTCTACGACTATTTTTAGAAATAGTCAAGTGTACTCAGTGAAGTGCATAATTCGGAAAGCCCGAAAAGTTCGAGCTAGTACGAATATGAGATTGATGAGCTACTTAGGAATTAATCTTCAATTGGATTGAAGTAATTAATACCTGAAGGGTGTTTCAGAAGTCGTCTGAAAAGGAACAAGATTCTTCTCTTGAAGGATACCATCTTTGGGATACGCAATTAGATTGTGTTCACAAAATGGAAACAACACTTTATATGATAAAGGTGTGACGCAAGCCATGCGAAGTATCCCTTATCTGTTTCGGGATAGTGCCCTTATACTTAACCGAGTTCCTAAAATGAAATGTTGAATAAAGTCCATATTAGATATGGAAAGAGGATAATGTCGAATCTATCTTAGCCGATGATTTGAGGTTGTCATAGGCAAAGTCGAAAAGGCTTGGAGCCTAGTACGGCATATGCAACTTTGTGGAATATCTTAGCAAATACGCTAGATATTATTTACTCGTCCATGGAGCAAAAGGCGTTTGTCTCCAAACATGTCGTCTTCTAAGGAAGTGTTTCTTCCAAAAGAAACAATGGGAGTGAATCGTATCTCAAAAGAGTTTGAGAACCACAAAGATATATTCAACCAATGGAACTTGAGCAGACGCCGCATAGCGATGAGGTGTAGAACACTGCTCAGTGCACACAAAAGTTCTGTAAGTCTGTGGATAACCTCAAGCCTGAAAAGGCTGTTGGTATGTTCATCTTGAAGAATGAATATCTCACGACTTATGAAAGAATGTTTGAAAGGCAAGATTGAGAGATATGGCCAGGAGCCATAATATCTGAATTAGATTCCATCAGTGACAACCAGGTTATGAACCTAGTCTGTCATATCTAGAGGGAATGTCCATGTAAGGCTGAGCCCAGTTCTATTCAGATAATGCTTGTTATAACTTCGTATCATGACTATATGATAGTGTTGAAGACGTTGGGCATATAGCTCGATGTTCATAGACGTTAACATGATATGTAAGCTCATGAGATCCATTTATGGACTCAAACAAGTTTCTCTAGATGATTTCTTTGTTTGATAATCAAAGGAGTTTGATTTAGTCAAAAGAAGGATATGCCCAATGTGCGAGATGGATAGTGGGAGTGTGTTACGATTTTCGAGTAAGGTATTGGATATCTCTCTCGAGAATTATCACCCCATGTCACAGTCAATTAATGTTTGGTAGTTCAAGGTCTTTGCGAAAGCACTTGGATTAGCAGTTCTTAATTTTAGAAATAAGAATCTATAGCGATAGATTTAACTGCTGTTATATTATAGTTTACCTATATAGATGTGATGCTAAAAGAAGTTTAGCATAGATCGCGAGATCTGTCTATGTTAGGACATTGGTCCTAAAGAAAAGGTGAAAGATGATGCTTATGGAAGGTTTCCTTTGCTACTGCGATAGGAACCATCTTATAGGTAATGCCGGATGTTCATAGTCCATGAATAGTCATGAGCAAGTATGAAAGTAAATCTAGTGAATGTCGAGAATATCCTTAACCAAGTTAAGGAAAGTTTCCCGATTTATTGAAACTTGGAATTAAATAAACGAGATATACTGACGTATATCCCGAGTCTTATGAAGGCGAGTGGGAGCTACAGATTTGGGTTTGCGAAATACTTTGAATAAGTGATACAGTGAGCTGGAAATGTTCTTAGCGATGGGTCACTGTAAATTCTACAACTAGGCCAAAACACAGTAGTGCCTTAGAGGCGCAGCGGGAGTAGTACATGAATCTAGAAGGTTCATTCCTGAACCTTGTACGGTTCTTCCACCTTTTCTATATAGGCGATATAGTAAGTGGATTCATTGCTTGAAGCAAGGACCGGGTCTCGCCGAGATTCATATGTGTGTTGAGGCGGTTCCTTTGACTTGATCATATGGAACGTGATATGAAGATAGTCCGAGTCCCCATGGATAGCGATCCGTTTATGGCTAGAAATAATGGGTTGCAAGAGTATTGCATGAGATTCTTGTGTTTCAACTTGGTCTTGTGTGTACGAGTGATTGGTTTTAGGCCAAGTGGGAGATTGTTGGAATAGTGTCCTAAACCCAATCGGGTTGGACCGGATCCGACCGGTCGGATCATTTCTACTATTTCTTTATGTTTATACATATGTTAAATGGCTTTTATGTTGTCATATATATCTGTTCTTCTAAAGAACCAATTATGAATTGTTATATGATAACGTCCTTAGTATTAAATCGTGGTAGAGAAACCATGATAGATTTATTATGGTTGATGAGATCTCTAATCACTTTAATAAGTTTGATACTTAAATGTCTCTAGGGCGATGTACTATTAAACAGGGCATTGATAGTATAAACAGACTAGCACGTATTAGATGTCTTCTGTCTTTAAGTAAGCGTGGATAGATCTCGCTCTATCGAAGTGTAGAGACACTTGGGTATGCGTGGGCGTGTATTAGAGAATGCGTCGCGTTAGATCGACCCACTTACACGGATAAGTGTCACACTATGTGGCGGTTGTGTAATTATCCTTAAGACCGAGTCTTCATGGCATCACGGTGTGGATTGTCATGCTTTGACACTATTGAGGTTTCCACAGCCACGGGGCGATCATGCGGTAGTGATTGGGTATGATCTTCGAAGCATCGCGGAGTATACATGATTGGTCGTCCGGGAATCGCGTATCCTATGATTGGGATCGAATATCCGAAATGGCCTTCTTATAAGGAATGTCTTACTCTCGTGAATCTTTGCAAAGTGGGAGTAAACGAGTTACTTCGAGAGAGCATGATATCCAGATTATAAGATACGGTCGTTGATGTTTTGACACTCGACTAACGACCGTATGGATATTATTAAAGCGATAGGATTGTAAGTTACACGGTAACTGTTTCACATGAAAGGTAGTAGTCATTGCATTTGACTCTTCCGATGATTGGGGGTCACGGTGTGTTGCTAGACGCTATCCCGTGATCGTTAGGCATGAAGGGTATTTTCGTAATTTGCACTTTGTGTCTACGGCCAACATATTCGGAAGCCTATCGGATCACACACATAAGAACATCTAGCCGGATTAAAATGTGGTTATAGATGATAACCAAATAAGGAAAGAATTTATCTCGAGGCTATAAAGGTTATAGTGGTAAATTAATATGGTGGTATTTATTTATTATGAATAAATTAAACACAAGATATTAATAATATTGTATTAATTAAAGAATATTCCGGAAGCCAATATTTGGCTATATGGGGCGCCACATTGAAGTGTATAAGATACACTTGGATTGTGCAATTTAATTAATAGTATTACCAAATATTAATATATAAGATATTGATATATATGTATATATCTAAATTACATGCGGCTCAATATTTGTGTGCATGTCACACGTGAATGTCAAGTTGGCATGTTTGAATATTTGGATATTAATAGATTTATATGTGTTATATATATGTGATATATACACATGTGTAAATTGATTTATGGTAATATAATAAAAGATAAATATTGTCAATATAAGATATTGACAATATCTTGGAAATATTCAATATAAGATATTGATAATATCCTAGATTTATTTGATATAAGATATTATAATAAATGAGATAAATCAATCAATTATATTTTCCTTATTTTATTGGGAAAATGTTTTCTTCTCCTCTACTCTACTAGGGGGCGCCCCAACCACTATAAATAAGAGGAGGGTGTCAAGCTCTTTTGTACATCATAATTCCAAGAACTAATAGTTCTTGTGTAAAATAGAGAGCATCCTATAGAGTTGGAGAGAGGGGAAAAGGGCCGGTCTAGCAACCGGAGTTTTCTAATAGCAATCCATGATGGGATTCCGGCGGGCTGTTCGTGTGGACTAGCGGTAGAGGCCGAACACTTGGGCGGCTCTATGCAGAACTACTCTCCTTAGACGATCAAAGCGTCGATCTTTTAGATCAACCAAGGTAATCACCGTCTACTAACTTGTTTGTTTATTGCTTAAACGAAGTCGATCCTGGTTAAAAGGAAATAAAATTTTAAATTCCGCTGTGTTCCCGCGTAGATTTCCTAACACTATTTCCCCTAGCCCGTAAACCGATTGTAGTTGTTGGCAAACCAAATAATAAAAATTTCCAGCATAAATGGATGATATTCTAGGTTGCACTTTTAGTTGCCACAAAGATTTCCATATTTATTTTATAATCATGGGAAGGAGACGCGGTCACTTCCTTTTCTGTTCGAATTTTCAGGTTTCGAGCCAGATATTATCCAGATTTTATATAATAAATTTCATTATTTGTATAATGCCATATAATTTTGTCCTCGACATTTCTTACCGACAACAACATAGACAAAATAAAATCAGCTTCATAAGGAGGAGAAAATGCTACTATAATCAACTCAGTTTTCCAACGCTTGGTGTTGTGAATTATTAAGAAACTCATTTCATGCTACGCGTTAACTTACGATTTCAATGCTACATTTTGTGGAGAATATTCTAGATAATCATGGAAATTAATCATTGTAATCAATCGCATTTATTGTGTATTATTGCGTTTATATTATTGCGTTTATATTATGGCAATGTAGTATTCCCTCCTTATATTTCCTCCCTCCATATGATTACATTCTTTCCATTCTTTGTGGAACTGACATACTCGACCACACCAAATGATTCCAGAGGTGGCCTCCACAATATCGTAGGCGTGACACTTAGTTACGTCTAATCGTCGGCTCTAATACTAACTGTATCGCCCCCGAATTCAAGTATGGTGGTGCTATCTAAGCCTTCATCAAAATATAATGTGTCCGAAAATTGTGTAATGTTTTAATTACTTATAAGTTTATATTAACATTCTATTACAGATGCAATTACTTTTTTTTAAAAATAATATACTGTCAAACAAATTTAATAATCATGAAGACATGGAATCATTAATTGTGTCACATGAGTATTACTGAGTTATATTTAATCTAAGATAAAAATAACCGTACCGAAAAAACCGCACAAATAATAACCGTACGAATTAATTTGAAAAATATTTATTTTGTTCATTTAAGTATTATTCATAATGATCACAAAAAAACTATTATTCATGCTTTTATTCCACACTTTTGTGATGTTAATTTGCCTATTCTTCACAAGTGAAATAAAGTGGTTGAACATGGTTAGTATGTCCCCTACTACCGTGATGACTTCCTTTCCTTCAGACATAGGCAATTCATCTATAAAATTCATGTTGAGTTGGGACCATGCCTATGAGGGATTGGTAATGGATGGATCAGTCCTTGAGGTTTGTCATGTGGGCATTTGCACTACCGACAAGTAATGTACCTTTGGATCATTTCCTGAACATCCTTCTTAAGTTGGGGCTAGTACTATAACATGCCTTGACCTTTCAATGACCCCCATTGAACTTGAGTGCAATTGCTCTATCAATTTGCATCTCAGACCTCCATGGGTTCCTACATATATCCTCACATTGTACTTAAGAATCCCATGGTTCATAGTGTAGTGGGGGATCTGGGGCTATAATAATCATCAAAGCCCTAAATTTTTCCTCAACAACTAAGTCATCCTTATAGCTGGAAGTTACTTTTTGGATTCAAGAAAAGGGATACTATGCTCACAACACACAATTGTCCCTAGGCATGACTTTGCCTAGACAAGGCATAACCACTACACTTTCGCTTCTCTTTTTGTAACCAATAGTGAAATCCAAGTCAAGTAACTTGTTCACCTCTTGTCGTTGT
This sequence comes from Gentiana macrophylla, assembly GCA_026214975.1. Taxonomy (NCBI): domain Eukaryota; kingdom Viridiplantae; phylum Streptophyta; class Magnoliopsida; order Gentianales; family Gentianaceae; genus Gentiana; species Gentiana macrophylla. Next base: position 83,310,485 of record CM047810.1, read on the forward strand.
AGTGTAGTAGTGGCCCTTTGATCCAGAAAGAACTTCAGACTCTGTTGATCAGTTTTGATGACAAAGGGCTTGCCTTGAATTGATGTCTTTCATATGGTTGCTACCATGAGGATTGTCAAGAGTTCTTTCTTATAGATAGACAATCCTATATTCTTTGAGTTGAAGTCTCCGTTTAGATAAGCCACATGATTCTCGTATTGCAGCTTCTAATCCTTTGTCGCATGCATTTGTTTCAATGCAAATTGGAATTCCAAAATATGGAAAGACGAGTACGGGTGATTTGGACATGGCCTCCTTGAGTTTCTGAAAAGCTTCTGACATACTCTATGACCAACAAAACCCATCTTTCTTGAGTAGGTCTTTAAAGGCTCGCAATAACCAGATAATATGGCACACATCTCGTGTAGAAACCTGTTAACCCCAAAACCCTCACGATTCAATCACATTATGGGCTTGAAGACAATCTAACATGGCTTGAATCTTGCTTGGCTCAACATACAATTTACCCTCATGTATGATATGCACCAAGTATTCCACCTTGGTTTGTCCAAAATAGCATTTGGACAAATTAGCATAGTATTGTTTTTTTATAAAAATCTATAACTGCCTCAGGAGAGGAGATTTGTTACTTGTAAATGGATTTTCAAGAAGAAGGAATGAATAACTGAGGTAGAAGGGGTCAAGTATAAGGCACGTTTGGATGAAGAGGGTTCAGTCAGAAAGAAGGGTAGACTTTGTTGAGATATTTTAACCAGTGGTCAGACATACTTGAATCAAAGTGTTACTAGCAATGGTGGCACATCATCATCTTGAACTTGAGCAATTAGATGTGAAGACAACCTTTCTACACGGTGAGGTAGATAAGGAGATATACATGACTCAGCTAGAGGGATTCCAAGTTCCTGGAAAGGAAGGTTTTGTTTGTAAGTTGAAGAGGTCCTTGTATGGACTGAAGAGGTTTGAAGAGCTCCAAGGCAGTGGTATAAGAGGTTTGACAGTTATATGATCCAGGGTTATAACAGAAGTCCATATGACTGTTGTGTGTATCATAGACAGCTGAGAGACGGATCACATATGTATCTTGTCTTGTATAGGGATGACATGTTAATAGCTGCAAGAGATAAGTCTCATGTTCAGAATTCGAAGAACCTTCTCAGTGTTGAGCTTGAAATGAAATATTTAGGTGCAACCAAGAAAATTTTAAGGATGGAGATCTGGAGAGATAGGATTCAGAGAAAGATGTTCTTGTCTCAAAGATGGTTATATCTGAAAGATTTTGGCCAGAGTTTGACATGTCTCACAGCAAAACCAATAGATACTCCAATGACATCTAATGTTCATTTATTTGTTTATTATTCACAATCAAGAGAGAGAAAATGAATATATGTCAAGAGTTCCCTATGCTGAAGCGAAGGACGATCGATGTATGCCATGGTACGCACTAGGCTTTGATCTGGGTCGAGCAATCAGTCTTTGTTAAAAGGTTTATGGCTCAACCTGGAAAGGAACACTGGAAAGTTGTGAAAAGAATGTTCAGGTACCTTTAGAGGTATGATGTTGGTCTCATTTATAGAGGTGATACTCAAGGTCTGATCACATGGTACTGTGATGCTGATTATGCAGGTGAAGTGGACATCAAAAAATCTATGACTTGTTATGTTTTCACATTGGAGAATTCAGTTGTCAGTTGGAAAGAAACTCTTCAGGCCACAATGGCTTTATCAACTACTGAGGCAGAATATATGGCTCTTACTGAAGCAGCCAAGGAGGGCATCTGGTTGAAGGGACTAGTCACTGAGTTGAGGCTATATCAGGATCAATGAGAGATATATTGTGGCAGTTTGAGTGCAATATGTTTGGCCAAGGATCAGGTTAATTATGAGAGAACCAAGCATATAGATGTGAGGTATCATTTCCTAAAGAATGAGAAGAGGGTTGTAGTAAGGAAGATCAGCACCAAGAAGAATCCTGCTGATATGCTTACTAAGCCAGTTCAGCATAGCAAGTTTCAGTTGTGTCTGGACTTGAGAATATTCAAAGCATATAATCTGGAAATCTGGATACTCAGCTGATGGCAAGTCAGCTGAGTGGACTTTGTGGAGAAATCTGGTCCAGTACATCTGGCATTGACGAATGCATTTGGTACAAGTACATTTGATTATGCAATCTGGTTGACTGTGAATGACAGTTCAAGTCAAGGTGGAGATTTGTCAGCAAAGGTGACTTAATCTCTAATTTGGTGGAACTAATATGTTAGTTAGCTAAGTAAGTGTATTCAATCTGTGAAAGTCAGCTGGTGAAATCTGCTGAGCTTTCTTCTGTGTCAGCAGTTTGCTGAGTCTACTGATTTCTTGAATACAACCGAGTTCTGCAATCTGGTCTGCTTGGTTACAAGTCTGAGAAAGGCAGCTGAGCTGAATTTCATCTGTTGGAGACAGCTGGAACTGAGGGTCCACATCTGGGGTATTTATGACAGTTCAAACAAAGATTCAATGACGGTTAGGGTTTAGGGAATTGTGCATATAAATACTAGTGATTGTAATCAACGTAAAATGTGTAAAACCTCTGAATTTCAGTATATAATAAAATATCCTTTTTTTGTCCGTGGAGTAGTCGGCACAATGCCGGAAACCACGTTAAATCACTGCGTTTTTCTTGTTTATGTTATTTTGTTTTTCCCATTAATCTTTTGCATTTGATTTACTTCTGTTTTTATTCTTTCTTGTGCAACATGTTCCGCATTTGTTTTAACACCATGGTTTTGAAGGATGTAGGATCTCAGATCTAAACGAATTAGATCTATGCGCAGCGGATGGATCACGATTCATATATTATAATACATAAATAAAGGATTTAACAACTACAAGAGGGTTAAGAAAAACGTACCAATAGTAAGGAAGAAAAGCTTTAATCTTTGGATGAGAAGTCTTGATCTTCCAATGTGTTCTCCAAACGGTGGTTGGTGGACACCGATTCTTGGAATTGGAACCTCCTTGATATGCAACCGAGAAAAACCCTAAGTTTTTCTCCAACCGGGTGGAGCTAAGGATAGAACTCCTTAGCTTTTTTTCTTTATGAATTTCGTGGCCTCTTCTTCACCTAGGGCTCGGGGAGAACTCTCTTTTTATAGGCAAAATCCAAGAGAGAAAACCTATACCCAATCGGTTTACCAAAATAAAAGAGATAATTCTAATTATTATTATCCAATAAAAATAAGAGATAATTATAATATTATAATAAGAAAATACAATTATCCTTATAGTTAAGAGATAAATAATAAATAAATTATTTTCTTTTATTTATCCAATTAATTATTTAACAAATAAATAAATAATTACACAATATGTCATTATCCAAGAAAACTAATTTCTTGGAAAATCCAAGACATATTGGCGCCACACTAAGCCATGACTGTGCCCACGAAAAATATTTTTTACATGTATTATATTATTTAGTCCAACTAAATAATATTCCGCATATCAATTAATTAGCCCATCCAATTAATTATTTACGAGACCCAAATAAACAAGAATATTATCCCGAATTATAGAAATACATTGGGGACCACTGACCTATAACAAGAGTAGCTCAATAATTAAATATATTATTCATCGAATGAATAAATATATTAAATTATTAATTCCAGGATTACGCCACCATAAACCCGAAATCGAACTCTACCAATTATAGATATATACTTACACTCAACTATATAGAGTAGATAAGCGTCCATTGATATAATCACTACATACGGATTAACCCTCCATAGATCGTCCACTCAAAGTGGGATGTCTCCGTAAACCCGACACGAATGTCTTATCCTTATTTACCATTAACCCCTCGATGACCGATTAGTACACATATCCGACTAGTAGCTAATTAGTCAAATGTGAACTCCCGGATCGATCACTTTCTTAGGGCTAACAAATAAGGGATCGTGTCTCTACTTCCCGCAGGAAGGAATGGATTCCATGTCTGTGAAAATCAGAACTACTCACTCATCAGGAGATAGTCCCAATGAGAAGTGGCTTGGAACACATATTCAAGTGAACCGTAACTAACACATCAAACACTACCCCGAGACAAGCAGGACCCTGTGATCACCTCAGGATTAAGGTTGATCCATATATGATCATCTAATGATTTAATAAGATTCCTCGATTACGGAATTATATCGAGAAATTCGGATTAAATCGGTCCATCCCTATATGAATGCCATCATAAATAAATGCCCCACGTGAGGTACCCTCTACCGACAAACCGGATAAGACTATCACACCCTAAGGTGTTCAGGCGCATTATTGGTGTTTTAATCAAGAGACCCTAAACTCTGATTAAGTTCACCATGGACTAACAGTTTAAGTATATCACCACTAACTCAATCCTCATGTGCATGCCATACACTGAGTTAAGCGGTTACATACTGACATACTTAGGGTTTGCAGCAGTGTATTACTTACAAGCACAAAGCAAGTAATAAGGTGAGATAAATTCTGTCATCCATTATTAAAAACAATTACACAAATTGTCTTTCGGGCACTACACCTAACAATATCCCACTTGCACGAAATGACAAGTAACGATTGTTTTTAGAGCACACCTTTTCTCATCTTATTCACAACACTCTCCCACTTGCTCTAAAATCAGATGAGACATATCCATCAATGTCGTACCCTCCAAGCACTCGACTTGGTACACTGATTAGTTAGGTTGTCGACTCGAGACGATCTTTAGGATTGAAACATTGCCGGTCCTTCCAATCAAAGGTACTTCTCTCAATATGCTTTTGACTTCTTATGACCGAGAAGATCCTTCTAAGCTATCTCTTCACTGTTTTCACGATGAAGTGATATCGGCTTATCAGACCTGGAATTACTCCAAGACCAAAAAGGAAATTCTAAGCACTATGAGTAAACACTGAGCCCGAGATCAACTTAATGATCATCCTTAATCTGACTACAAGTCAGAATCAGTGTAGTCAACCATATTCAAGTTTGGACCTGAATATACAAGCATATGATTCCTCGTTCTCTAAAGATACTTGAGGACGTACTAAACCGCTATTTATTGCTCAAATCCAAGATTCGATCGCAATTGACTCGTGTTAAGCTGTCTTGCCCTTATCCCAGAGAGACTCTATCCCATTTTCACTTTATCCGAAGATTTGGAGAATCATTCCTGAGAGGTAGGGTAGGACTACTCTCGTTGAATGTTGCATCCGTATATGCAAGATTATCTTAACCAATAAGACAGATGGGATAGCCAATGACTCATTCTCGTGAATTTGACCGAATCAAATTCTTAGAATATAGTCCATTCTCTCATCTAGAGAATCTTGGCGTGTCGGTTTAATTCGATAACACACTCATGTTGTTTCCAACGATTTTGATGTTACTTTTATGAACACTAATACTACTATTTTACCAATATCGATACCCGTCTACAAAAGACTTATCAATATTCTCGGTCAAGTCCACATATTTTAAAACATGCGACTTTTAATGACAGAGAGGTTCCTTTACATCCACAAAGGACATAAGTCCCGGCAAATAACTTTGCCATTTGTTCTAACCAAGACCCTTCTATTCGAATGAATCCAGGACTCCGTTTCACGGCAAGAAAGTCTCAGTGGAATCACCCCTATTTTCTCGCTTTCTAACGAAATCTAGCAAGAGTGAGTGGTGAGAGAGTTCAAGGTCCGGTTAACTCTCTACTTGTCGTGGAATCACCCTAGACCACTCGACTTTTTTACTTTGAAAGTTTAAACTTTCCTATTCATTCGACTCTTTCCGTGTAGATCCAATTGCTCCCACTGGGCTGAGACACTCGGTGGTTACGCAAGAGGTGAAACAGAACTGGAGTACCAAAACTCCATTCACGAGGTTAAGGCTTTCAAACCAACCTCTATGATCGAGAATCCTATACAAACCCACCAAGAGCCATAGGTTATCAATCACCCCAAAGATATCAGTAAAGTCCACAAAACCACAATGGGTCAACGGTTAAACCATACTCCCACTGCATTTTAGGTGGATTGACATTCTGATGTAGTAGTATTTATCAGTGTATTCACCAACATCCGATGTTGGACGTGGCCTGACTAAATCAGATAGTAACTTCCTAGAGTAACCGTACTCCAAGTTCTAAAGTTGTTATGAATGGATTCTTTCAGAAAGGGTGTGACAGTCCAACCGTCACTTTCTGATCTCAAGAATCTTATAATCAACCTTCACTCGTCACATTAAGTTATTTCACGAATAGTTATATTCTGTGCGTGTGTGCAAAATCTCCAGTCCTACCTTCAAGCACTAAGTGCTAAATGCCTACATTTACGGAAGTGGTGTGAACCGAATTCACTCCTTATCCATAAATTCACGAGCATCTTCTAGGTAGACTTCTCGGTTTACATAATAATGTTAACCGTTATTTTGCAACAATATCTTAACCGAGTTAAGCAGTGTATTGTAGCACATAACTAACCATGCAAGGCGAGGCTATGGTTTCTTCCTAAAGACTATGCAATAGCCTTTTTCTGAGCATGGAATACTCTATTCTGCTAAAATCGTAGACTCCTCCTCGTATTCTTTCGATAAACTAAATCGTGTTTCGAGTAGTTATCAGACAAAATGTCTACACTCAAAAACTCCCACTAGCTTGTTTCTCTCACTAGACCCCGAAGGTCATTATGAACAAGCTATGTTACCTCTTCAAATCTATTACCCTCTCCCGATTGAAAGGAAACTTAGTCATTGTTCCTTTGAGATAGTGTTCCTAGACTGGGAGATAGGAATCACCCTTAGCCGATCGTCAGTCTTATCTCTAGGATATATGCACTAATTAATAGATATTGAAGGGTCGTTTATCTTAATACGGAAACCTTTTACCTTTAATAGTTTTAGATGTGTTACACATACCTATTCGATTTTTCTTAGTGTTTTACTGCCTTTATCAAACAAAAGTCCGAGTCTCAGATTAAATACTACAAATGTCATCTTCACTTTGTTTAAGGCAACTGTAGTATCGAGATGAAAGTGAATCCATTTGTTTCAAAGAATCTGTAAACAGAAAAATAAATTTTTCTGTGATATTCAAGGATAGAATCCGAAATTCATTTCCTTATATCACTCCCACTATTCTAGCTGAAATAACTGCCCGTTGTCTACTCTATTAATTGTTAATGCACAGCTTCCTTGTTCTTCCAAAGAACTAAGTTACCGAGTCAAGTTACTCAGTTAAGAAAATAGCTATGGATTCATTGGTTAAGTGATCCGAAATCACTTTCCTTATCCTATACTTTCTTTAATTAATGTTTCGGTTTAGCCTCAAATTTAGTTTAGATGATTAACACTTGCAGACATTCTTTCCTATTCTTGACTTTCCTTAAAAGGAAATAGTCTTGAACTAGCAGTTCGTTTGAGTAGACACTACTCGTGAACTGTGGGATGTCTAATGAAAGCGTCACCCAGTGGGACTAATTTTCTAATAAATCAGAAAAACATAAGATTAAAGCTCCCACTAGTTTATCGGTTCCAAATACCGTCTAACTAGCTACACTTTAATTTATGATTCTCCAATTTTTCTATTAGAAAATTTATCGTGTAGTCACTACAGAAATTTAAAATTCACTAGAAGAATTTTATCGTCCAAATCATCTTTCAAACTCACTATGATTGTCTCTCGTTCAACACGAGTGAAAGCAGTGACATACTTGTTTACGTCACTTAAGTCTTGAAGGCTCAAGAGAAATATCTCTTCCGAAAAGTTAATTGCATGTAAGATTAATAAGCACAACGTTCTAGTTACTTACCACTTTTAACGAAGTCGTCACTAGTCAATTTAAAACATACATTAGTAGTCTAGTACCCTAGAGAGATATTTAAATAGTTGTAAATAAAATTGACAGAAAATAAATCCAAATCATACACTACTAATTGATTTTAGGAACTATAAACTAAGTACTTATAGTCTATCCTACCGTTCCAAGGACTAAATCTCACACCTCAGTGCCGCCTTAGGGTAGGTCAAAGAGGTGACGACTAAATTGAGATCTTTCTCTCTCGATGATTAAAATGGAATCGAACATCCAACTTTAATCCCGATTACCTTTCTTTTTTCAATTAAGGTATTACCAAAAATACCCATAATGAGTGTGACCTACTATTTCGCATTTTTAGGTAGACCCCGAGTATGCCGCCTTAGGGTCGGTCGGTGACCCAAGTAGTACCCAAAATCCTATCCTTTCGGAGACCAAGCCTTGAATTTTGATAGCAGTGAAGGCCTTCTGCCAGGAGGCCGGTCCCAGTGCGACACGAGGCGTCACCATTCTCTCACGTTGCTTGTGTCAATAGTAGAGGCCGTGGGGTCGGTTGTCGCCTTCCCCGCTCCCACTCAATATTTTGAAAAAGTGGTAGGTTTACTGATCACGTTTTTGGACTTGATGTTACATTAAGGAACAATAAATCATAGGCCCGAATGGTATCGGTCATGTGGAATAGCCCACCTGACCTATTCGTTGGAACATATGTGGCCGTCGGACGGGTCATGACTAGGGGAGCTCCGTTGAGCCGTAGTGGCTCATCGGATGGCTCAGCCTTGCCGGACCCCTGTGCAAACGCCACATGTGGAGGGTGAAGTCGATCGAGCCGTAGCTACAGTTGACCACCCAACAGTGGTTAAACCACTTTCGAACCATGTTTTCCCGTGATTATCCAATCCTTAAACATCAAACTTTCATGTAGATACTACGGACAAAAACGAAATCTCGTCTAGGTAATGTGGAATTCACCGAGAATCCAACACCTTAACCACGATGTTTCGGGATTTTACTCCCTATGCTTTCGCAGAGTGAGATTCACCGAGAATCCATCACCCAACCTCGACGATTGACAAAACCCGTGTTCCTCGGTTTTTACCCTAATTAGTTTCTAATTAATATCATACAATTAATTAAAACTAATTGCGTGTCGTATACATGCCTAACTAATTCCTCGAATTAATTTCTACATGTATACATATAGAGTGGAATTCATGATATGATGCATGTCATGGCAATTTTCCGGTTCTACACATACAATCTAAACATGTATTCTAGTGCGGAAAATAAACACCGAGATGGACCGTTGGCACCCCCGTATCTAACCTATTAGAAAATAAATAACCAAACCCTAACTAGGGTTTACTACTTTCTAACATAATCTGCATCTGTTCAAAATCTTCGATGATCGGGAAACCAAACGAACTCGGATCGTGACGAAACTTTCTTGATCTGTTCTTCACTCCTCGGGCTTCAATATGGACGGTTGGATCAGAGTTTTGACTTGTCAATTTTCTCCAGTAAGCTGCCTAACTTGCTGCGGTATCTGTCTCTGACAGCAGCGCATCAGTGACTTCCCGGCGCCGATCGGGAATCAAGAAGAAACCCGATCGACCTGACATTTTTATGGCATGTCAATAACTCTATGGTTATTAATCTGACCTGTTGGATTTGCGTTTCAACGGTCCAAACTCTTCCAGAAATTCGAGAAAGTCACTGCTAGGGTTTCTGTGAATTCTGCATTTTTCTGTTACAGCAGCCTCTTTGCAGCAACAAACGGATATTGAGACGAACTCCGATCGACACCAAATTTGGAGGACTTGTTCATCATCTTTTATTCTTGATTCTGACCGTAGGGATCGTCGTTTCAACGGCTCTATCAACGGGAAAAATGAAAAAATTAAACAGCAACTAAACAGATCTACTTCCAGGAAATTAAAATTGCAACAACAAATCAATTACATAATTTCCTATACTCATATGAACGAATTTTCTTCGTTTATATGAGTTTACAATAGATCTAACGGGTAAACAGTGCCAACCCCAATCCATCTCTTCAACCACAACAACCAATCATTATCTATGCATATAAAAGTTAAAATTTATCTACATGCAATTACACTCCTTTAAATCGTTTATTTATGATCATAACTACATAAATCGTGGAACCTTGCTCTGATACCACATGAAGGATGTAGGAGCTCGATCTAAACGAATTAGATCTATGCGCGTGGATGGATCACGATTCATATATTATAATACATAAATAATGGATTTAACAACTACAAGGGGTTAAGAAAACGCATTACCAATAGTAAGGAAGAAAAGCTTTAATCTTTGGATGAGAAGCCTTGATCTTCCAATGTGTTCTCCAAAGCGGTGGTTGGTGGAGACCGATTCTTGGAATTGGAACCTCCTTGATATGCAACCGAGAAAAACCCTAAGTTTTTCTCCAACCGAAATGGAGCTAAGGATCGAATTCCTTAGCCTTTTTCTTTATGAATTTCGTGGCCTCTTCTTCACCTAGGCACAGGGAAGAACTCTCTTTTATAAGCAAAATCCAAGAGAGAAAACCTATACCCAATCGGTTTACCAAAATAAAAGAGATAATTCTAATTATTATTATCCAATAAAAATAAGAGATAATTATAATCTTATAATAAGAAAATACAATTATCCTTATAGTTAAGAGATAAATAATAAATAAATTATTTTCTTTTATTTATCCAATTAATTATTTAACAAATAAATAACTAATTACACAATATGTCATTATCCAATAAAACTAATTTCTTGGAAAATCCAAGACATATTGGCGCCACACTAAGCCCACCAGTGCCTACGAAAAATGTCACACATGTATTATATTATTTAAATTTCAACTAAATAATATTCGCATATCAATTAATTAATTTTCACCAATTAATTATTTCGAGGCCCAAATAAACAAGAATATTATCCCGAATTATAGAAATACATTGAAGTAATGGGCTATAACTTGAGTAGCTCAATAATTAAATATATTATTCATCGAAACGTAATAAATATATTAAATTATTAATTCCGGGATTACGCCACCATAAACCCGAAATCGACTCTACTACAATTATAGATATATACTTATACTCAACCTATAGAGTAAATAAGCGTCCATTGATATAATCACTACATACGGATTAACCTCTCCATGATCGTCCACTCTGTGTGGGATGTCTCCGTAAACCCGACACGAAATGTCTTATCCTTATTTACCATTAACCCCTCGATGACCGATTAGTACACATATCCGACTAGTAGCTAATTAGTCAAATGTGAACTCCCGGATCGATCACTTTCTTAGGGCTAACAAATAAGGGGATCGTCTACTACTTCCATGAGGAAGGAATGGAATTCATGTCTGTGAAAATCGAACTACTCACTCATCGCAGAGATAGTGCCAATGAGAAGTGGCTTGGAACACATATTCAAGTGAACCGTAACTAACACATCAAACACTACCCGAGACAAGCGGCACCACGTGATCACCTCAGATTAAGGTTGATCCATATATGATCATCTAATGATTTAATAAGATTCCTCGATTACGGAATTATATCGAGAAATTGAGATTAAATCGGTCCAAATCTATATGAATGCCATCATAAATAAATGCCCCACGTAGGTACCCTCTACCGATATGCGATAAGACTATCACACCCTAAGGTGTTCAGGCGCATTATTGGTGTTTTAATCAATAGACCCTAAACTCGATTAAGTTCACCACGGATTAACAGTTTAAGTATATCACCACTAACTCAATCCTCATGTGCATGCCATACACTGAGTTAAGCGGTCATACTGACATACTTAGGGTTTGCAGCAGTGTATTACCTACAAGCACAAAGCAAGTAATACGGTGAGATAAATTCTGTCATCCATTATTAAAAACAATTACACAAATTGTCTTTCGGGTACTACATTATATTAAAAAAAATTGTTTTTACCTCAAAAAAAATAATTGATTTTATTTAAAGGGACGACATTATCGTCCCTTGAAATGAGAATTTTATAAAAACTGAATCTTATTTATTAACACAACGTTTTATATTAATAAAACCATTTAATTTCCTTTAAAGGGACGACACATGTCGTCTCTACAAACCCAAAAATTTATAATTGTTTCATATAACATATTATTTTTTGAAAAAAGTTTAATTTCCTTTAAAGGGACGACAAATGTCGTCCCTACAAACAAAAAATTATAATTGTTTCATATAACATAATATTATCAAAAAAAATTAATGTCCTTTATAAACCAAAAATCTTATATTTTTTTCCTTATAACAATTTATTTTCTAAAAAAAGTTTAATGGGACGACAATGTCGTCCCTTTAAAGAGTTTTGGCCATGTGGAAATCCAAGCTGGCACGGTGGGGTCAAAATTTTATTTATTTGAACGACATTGTCGTCCCTTTATAGGTTCCCTCCAAAAACTCCGCCCAAAACTTTAACTATTTTTTATTTTATTTAAAGGGACGACTATGTCGTCCCAATAAAGATATTGACAGGGACAACTTTGTCGTCCCTTTGTAGTCCAAACAAAAATATTTTTTACAATCTTTTCTTTCCTCATTTTTATTTATTTCTACTAACATCTTAATCATATCATTTCCCTCGGCCTAAAATGGTAAACTTCAAAATAAAACGGCACCATTGGCACCTTAATATCCAGTTAAATATAAGCAGTTTTGTGATGCAATATTTATGTGACTTGATTTAAAGAAAACAGATCCCCCATCTTAATCCAGTTACTAATTTGTATAAGAATATTAAACGGTCTTGAAAGCAAATGAGACTATTAATCACTATCTGAAAGCAGAGTGGAAAGCTAAACCACCATTACAAGCAAAACAACAACAAAAAAGTTGGGGAAAGGAGAAAAAGAAAGCAACAAATGAAAAGGAAGATAGTAGTACTAAATACTAATATAATGCAGAAGTCATAAAGGTTAAAGCAAGAGAAGATATAGGCATATAGCCACTACTAATTGTATACAAGGTTTGAATTTAATCCTAAAAGGTGCTCATGCAATTTCTATCATTAATTATTTATGCCAATTATTTGAACACCCATTATAAAACTAATTACAGGTGGGATGAAGAAGCATGTCACTCACATGTGGTCGTAACTCCCTCTCACCTTCATCTCACATGTATACCGAAAAACGGGTAAACGTTAATCATCGTGGTCCCACTCTTCCGTCTTACGAGATGAGTGAAGATATTAATTAGATAACCTAATCGTTCGTAGTCATTGGTTTGCTAATCGAAGAAATCTCCCTTTACGGAGTTCGAATATCCAAACACCGACTAAAGGTCCAACACCATTTAAAGCACTTAAACCTTTTACTTCCGGACCATGGGGACATCTCACATGTATACTAAAAAATGGTTAAACCCTAACCATGAGGTCCCCTCCACCCCCGATCCCACAGGAATGTGGTGAGATGTTAATCGTGTGTAACCAGAGAGATTTCAGTCGTCGGGCTTGCTTGGTTCCCCATCACCGAAAGGTGCTATCAATCGGAAATCAACCCTTTACGGAATCGAATCAGTGACCTCCGAACTTAGGGTCCGGCTGTCATTATAACACCCCGCTCCTCACCACTAGGCCATATCCAGGGGATATCTCACGTGTATACTAGATATCTATACTATAGGTTAAAGTTCAAAGAAATGGATAAGGTGGTGACTTAAGAACACTTAAAAAAAAAGTGAACTCTGCGAATAATGATAGGTGTACCTCAAAAAATCTGCATAAAGTTTACACCCAACAATATTTTGTGGTTGTGAATGTTTCTATAGTTTCTAGTTTTCTTTGAAATTAAAAAATGAATGGTGGAACACTTAAAAAAAATGTGAACTCTGTTAATAATGATAGGTGTACCTCAAAAAATCTGCATAAAGTTTACACCCAACAACATTTTGTGGTTGTGAGTGTTTCTATAGTTTCTAGTTTTCATTGAAATTAAAAAATGAATGGTGAGATGATTAGGATGTAAACTTTATGCAAAATTTTGAAGGTACATCTATCATTATCCTCTAAATCATGTGTCTTATAAACGATGCGTCATTAATGAATAATATATTTATCATAGAATTTAACACTATAATTATTGGTATTTAAAGGGATTCTATGCAGAGAAAATGATTACTCCTAGAGAATTTTTTTTTAGGGAAGTCCAATTTTCATTATATCATCCCGACTTATCGAACCCAATTTGGGTAGATACCAAGGGTTGACCTTTGACCTTCGAGGTGGGAGATAAGGTATACTTGAACGTTTTATCCATGAGGGGAAATAAGCGTTTTGCCTTGAAAGAGAAGTTAAGCCTCAAGTTAGTTGTAACTTTCAAGATTTGTCAGGACGGTTGGAGAGCTCACATACGAGTTGAAATTACCGCCATCTTTAGCACTGGTCCATAATGTCTTCCATCTATCTCTTTTGAGGAAGTGTCTTTCAGAATCTCATCAGACAATCGACTTTGCTCTCTAGTAACTCAAGAGGAACCTCACCTTGATGAGCAACCGATGTGAATCTTTGAACGGAAAGAAGAGCATTTTGGAGGAAAGAACGTGACCCTGGTCTAATTGTTATATATGGTCCAACAATACTGAGCAAGGAAACCACTTGGGAGCGCGAGTCCGACATGCACCTCAATCATCCATCCCTTTCCCAGAGTTAGGTATGCTTAGTTTTGAGAACGAAACTCTTTTTATGAGGGAATGATGTAATAGCCATTTTCCTAGCTAAGAGCATTTTTGTCCTTTCCCATTTTAAAAAGTGGGTATTTAAAGCCTAAACCCTTTCTATGGTTAACATTATCACCATCTTCTTCCTTGCTCATTGGTCTTCCATTTACACACTTTTCTTCATAAAAAATTCACATGAAACTTACTTCTCTTGTTTTTCAATATTAGGAGATCTTGGGTAAGTATCAAACCTAGAGGGAGCGGTAGATCAATCCGAAATTTGTGCAACATTTGGTAAGAAAATATCATGATTTTGTTAATTTTCCTTGGATCTTAGATTTTGGTTGAGTTTCTTCATGTTTTCTCCAAGTTCTTACCTTTTTAAGCCTTTTAGGAGCTCATTCACTAAAAGATGGCACTTTTCCGGCCTTGCAAATAATTGAAGAATTTATGCAATCTCAAGCTTTAAAAAGTATGAAAAATCATAATTGAGAGGTTTAGGCATGTTTTGTTACCTTTTAAAAAACAATTTTATGATTTCCAGGATTTTGTCCAAGACCAGAATCATTCTGGTCATCACCAGAATTGAACTAGAGTGAATTTGCTCATTTTCAGGATTCTAGCCGAGACCAAAATCATTATAATTGTTAGAAACAAATTAAATTCTAATGATGAGTGCCAGACTAGCTATTATAAGGCAAGTAAAAAGATGTCTAGACTTTGTGTATATGTTTACTAGAGTTTGATCTGCGTATATGTGTGATCAAACAAGCACTGTATGTGGTCAGCTGATTAGATCAGCTGACCAGTTTAGGTTTAGAACTCAGTAGAGTGTCTCGGACCTACTGTGCTGCAGGCTGAGGGTTCAAACTCAGAGAGAAGATTGAAGACTGAGGGTTCAAACTCAGTTGCTAAAGATTTAAAGCCAATGATATAAGGTCAGACTTTATGTAAGTCTGTGATGGTCTAAACTGATCTTATATACATTGTATTGAAGGTCTGAATTCCTATAAAGGACATGTGATGAATGAGACTTAGTTAAGTTTTAACATGGTGTACTCTAACCTCACAAAATAAAAGTTGGATAAGAAGCAGTCATCTGAAGTGTTCAGTCAAGTATATCAAGAACGCAACAAACCTGAAATTCAGCTGACCTACTATGCTACTCAGTAGACTAAGATACAAAACATTAGCTGGGTAAGTACAAATGATTTAATCCATTTCAGAAGAGAATTCAAGGATTATTCTGGAATGTTTTTGAATATAAGAATGGATATCAAGCGCTAGATCATCAAGTCAATCAATGGTGAAGATTTAAGAGTTGTTATCAAGATTACAGTGCCAATCTATATGGAGCATTTTTATTGGTTGAAAGGCTATCATGTCAGATGGACACTGACACCGAATGTACAATAGAGAATTTCAGAGGAATAATCAGAAAATTCCAACAACGGCTAATTTCAAATAGAACGTTGGAATTTCACCCATAGATAGAGGATTCTTGCAACCAGAAGAACACACGAATTATCAAGCAATTTAAGCAAGTTTCTATGTTGAATTCTCTGTGCTACCTTGCTGAGCATAACCTACTGATCCAGAACTTTTTTCAAATGTTCTTGCATTCAAGTTCTACCTAGATTTACACTTGAAGAAATTAAGTTGCTGATCTTACCATTCAGATCAATGACTTGTCATAAGTTGAATCACTTTCTTGATTCACCCTCTTTGTTTTACAAAGGAATCTGAAGACAGAGAAGCATTGCTGAAGTGTCATGGACTGTTGTTTTGTGGTGGAGCTGGTGAAGAGGCATTTGCAACTGTACCTCAAAGTGCTCTCGTGAGTTTCCTCCTACATCGCATGAGAAGAGTGGACTGACAGGATTACAGCACCGGGAACCACTAAAAATATTTTATGAATTTACTTACTACATTTATTTTTATATCTACCGAATCACATCAACAAGTGACTTACATCTACTGAACACACACTGCACAGCTGAGTGTCTAACACTTAGTTTCATCGAGTTTTGAACAACAACTAAAGGCTAATAAGTTTAAACCGCTGCATTAGCCTTAGCAGACCTCATAGTCAGCAGACTATAGATCAGCTGAGCTGCTAAACTCAGAAAAAGGTTTAAGTGACAAGTGCTGGATATACATAAACCCGAATTCGGATCCGATCCATAATTGGATCGTCAGATCTGATTCACAGCACCGATCGAGACACTCGATAATGCACAACGGAAGCTACGAATTAAATTCGCATGCGATTTACCATGATTTAATTCACATGATTAATTAATCTAACAACAAGAAGGTAAAAGATTTACCCAACAGAAGAGAAGCCGTGATCTTCCGGATTGTATCTCCAAGCGACGACTGGTGGACGTCGATCCTCGTAGTAGAGCCTCCTCGAATGTGCTCAAGAAAAGCCCTACTTTTTCTTCTCCCAATGACTAGAACAAGAAACTAAATTTTCTTTTCTTTTAGATGAAAGTGGCGCCAATTTGTAGTTGATTATTGTGTTGGGAGGAACTCTCTTTATATAGGAAATTAACTAGTCAAGAGAGAGTTATCATTTTCACAATACAATTACCCTTTTCCACAAGGAAAAGATATTTGCCATAAAATAAGAGATAATTCTCATAAATCCATCTCTTATTTTTTCAATTAATTATCTAACAAATAAATAATTAATTATAAATGTGACATAATCTAGGAAAATTACTTCTCCTAATTCCTTTCACATGTGGCGCCACCCTTGCCATTAATTTCAATAGAAAATGTCTTTTCTATTTTACATATTATTTACCAAATAAATAATATTCGCATATTCATTAAATAGACCAACTATTTAATTTATTCTCGAGGTTCCACAAAACGAGACTTGACTCGCGTGTTAGGAGCCAACCCGGGGACCATGGACCTATAATTAGTAGCTACAATAAATTGAATAAAATATTCATCGAACATAATATTTCTACTCAACTTATTAATTCCGGAATTACGCCACCATAAATCTGAAACTGAATTCTATCGATTATAGATATAACTTATTCTCAAAGCGTCAAGTCAATAAGTGTCTATTGATATAATCATTACATACAGACTAACCCTCCATAGACTATCCGTAATGAAGCGGGAATGTTTCCGTAAACCTTCTTCATTACATCTTATCATTATTTACCATTAACCCACTAGTGATCAATTAGTTCATAACTAATACGAACTCGGCCGATCGATCAGTTTCTAGGATCAACAAATAAGAGGATTGTTTTTCTACTTTCCACAGGAAGGAATGGATTCCATATCTATGAGACACACACTCCTCACTCATTCCAGAATAGTGCCAACGTGAAAGTGATTCGGACCGCGCCTCTTAGCAATTCTTAACGAATACATCAAACTCTATCTTGAAACAAGCAGGGGTCTGCAATCACTTCATGATTAAAGTTAATCCATATATGATCATCTTGTGATTTAATAAGATTTCTCAATCACGGAATTATCGGAGAAACGCAGATTAAATCGGTCCAGTCCTATATGACTACATCATATATAAATGCCCCACTTAGATAACCAATATCGACGGTCCGGATAAGACAGTCACGCCTTAAAGTGCTCTGGGCACATTAATGGTGGTTTAATCAATAGACCCCATACTTTGACTAAGTTCAGCACGGACTAATAGTTCAAGTGTATCACCATAAACTTAATCCTCACGTGTGACACACACACACTAAGTTATATAGCTACATATGATACAACTTGGAGTTTTCAGCAGTGTATTAAATATAAGCACAAAGCAAATAATAAGATGAGAATAAATTTGTCATTTATTAATCATAAAAACAATTACAGAAATCGTCTTTCGGACGCTACTTCCAACAACAAGTTTATTCACCCCGCTCTAAACTTGTCCGAAGCCTTTCAAGGGACCAACACTAATCATCGTCAGATTTGGATGAAGATTATTGTCTCGATCATTTTCATAGTTTCGAAATGACCAAATATAATCTGTCATCACGAATCGGATTGGGAGCAAATCGGCTCTTTTTCGGATTTTTGGCCAAGACCATATTCATTCGGTCATTGCCAGAATTGAAGTTGAGCTTTTTTATTTCTTTCTTTGTATTAGTCTAGCCACTTCTACATAAATGCTTGGTTTTTTAGTCTGTTGAGGTACCGGGAGCCTATGTATGATGGTTATAATTGTCATATAGAGTTAGGACATTATGTAATATATTCTAACAATATTAGTTATTTTTATTAAATTATTAATTTATGTAGTGATAGTAGAAACCATGACATTAGGGATTTTTGTGCTTGTGCATTCATTTGGTCATTGGTTTGGTATTGTATACTTGATACTGTGTATAATGTCAATTCGTAACGGTACACAACGTGTTATGCATGGTGTCAATACGTAACGGTATATATCACTAAGTAATTACAAGTATGATAAAATGTGTATGACGGCGCACAACGTGACGACGCTACGTAACGGTGCATATCACTAAGTAATTAGAAATATGATAAAGTGTGTACGATGATGATACCTAACGGTACACAACATGTTATACAAGACGTCACATTCCATTTATTATTCATTACCTCGCCATTTGGGGGCTACATGAGATGGACTTTTCCCTCCATAGCTTACATTCGATGGGCTCTTCCTTTGTGCGCATTACAAAGGATTAATATTCAAAACCAATCTACATTCATTTCATTTTAGTAAATTTTAGTTACTCATTCCAGTTATAGTGAATGTTACATTACAATAATATCAATAGATCAGTTATTCGCTTTAGTACCACTCTCATGCATAGTTTCTTCCTCACTCATTACTACTTTCCATTTTAAATTCCTATTATATTAGTAACATGAATACTATAATTACTTTAATTACATAATTCACTAATTATTAGAGAGCTTTGAAGATATCCCAGGATATCGTCATGGTTCCCTCTTCTTTATCCTTTTTTAACCGAGTTGTGTGAGCTCACTATTTATATAACATTTTCAGGGGGAGGTGATGTAGAAGAATATGGATACATGTATCATGTTCACAATTTCTATTATGCTAGTTAGATATATGCTTTCCTTGTAGGAGGTGTAAGGGCGTAGCCGTAAAAGATTTGACTTATTTTGTACTTTTTTGTTGAGACCATCACATGTAGTACTTCAGTAGAGTGGAACATTATGGTTGATGATGGTGTACAGGTTGTTATGGATCATGTTGGACTGTCATATGAGATGAGGTTGTGATGCGGAGGTGTCGTATTCGACATTAATCGCAATCGAATACATGGACAAAAGGGAACATTCGGACATGTGAAATATTTTGGCCGTAACTTTCGGCTCCGATGTCTGTGTCACGCGCAGGACCTTATTTCGGAAAACTTTTTCCGACGCCGATGACATAGTCATGGTCGTTTTGAGGTCAAAATCAGTTGTTTTCCTTTCCATTTTGGGCTTCAAAGCTTTTTGCACGTTTTTTTTTCTTCATGTTTTCTTATTTTTATTGTGAATTCAATAATGATTCGATTCCAGATCCGTTTGTTTAAGAAGGTTCGTGAAGTCAGCATCTTAATTTCTGCGCTTATTTGTTTTTGTAATAATTCTGTAATTTTTTATTTTTGGCAAGTATTGAATTTTGGCGGCTATAAAGTCCTGGCTTGTGGGATTGTTTTAGACATACTTGCAAAATATACAAACTTATTGCTTCTCAGAGCATATTCTGAAACCATGTATGTGTGTTCATTTTTTTTTTACTTCCTTGATTGTTTTTCCGATATGCTCCGGCGTCAGTTGGTATTAGAGCCCTCTCATTTTCTGGGAACGTAGTGATCAACATCAATCATGGTCGTTGGTCGCCATGGAAGTGGTCGTGAGGCAGCCCAGGCAAGTCAATCCCTTATTCAAGAGTCGACGAGGAAGGAGGAAATGCAGAGGCAAGTGCATGAGTTGAACCGACAATTGGCATAATGGAGCATTATGGTTCTATTTTTGAGAATCATTATCATGGTCATCAGCATGAATGGGATGATTACCACCAAGACCGTGGTCTTCATGGTCTTGGATTTAAGATTGAGTTGCCCGAATTCACTGGTAGAATGCAGCCGGAAGCATTTATTGATTGGTGATTGAGATCGATCGGATCTTCGAATACAAGAAGGTTCCAAACTGCGATAAGGTAAAACTAGTCGCCATTGAATTGAAGGGAAGAGCATCCGCTTGGTAGGAACAGTTGAAACAGTCTCACGAATGTCAGGGGAAGTAGAAGATTATCGATTGAGAGAAGATGAAAAGGATATTGAGGGCTCAATTTCTCCCATTCAATTACACATAAACATTGTATCAACGGTCGCACGCATTGAGACAAGGTAATCGATCAGTTGATGATTATACTGATCAATTTTACCAATTGACTAATAGGAATGACTTCGCTGAAACGGATGAGCAGTTGGTCGCTCGATACTTATGGGGGTTGCGTCTACATATAAAAGACTCTCTCATCCTTCATTCACTCTAGACGGTTTTTGAAGCACACCAGCGTGCTTTAACAGTGGAAAGACAACAAAACAAGAGGCCATCATACAGGGCGGGCCAAGTCTCCTGACCAATGGCTAAGCCACAGGAGTCTTAGCTTGCGGTGCCGCCCGACCTACCCAGCAATCACAACCAAGTGCATCTTGTTCTAGTATGAAGTGTTTACGATCACGGTGAATATAGTCACATGGAAGCAGAGTGCAAGATCACTCAAGGTGACAAGGGGATGTCAAAAAATCTTTTGCTTGATGAGGATGTGATGGAGAGACAAATGATGAGCCAGTGTATGATGAATACAGGACGAGGAAGTGTTGTATGGCGATGGTCATCCAAATTTGGTCATTCAAATGAGTCTATTTCCCCTAAAATGGATTATGTTGACGACTGGTTGCGGACTAATATCTTTTGCACCACTTGTACTATTGGTGATAAAGTTTACAGGTTGATCATCGATGAAGAAAGTTGTGAGAACGTAGTTTCTGAGGAAGTTGTTCAAAAATTAGAATTAAAGACAAAGGTACATCTTCGACCATACAGTTTATCTTGGTTGAAAAGGTAAAGTGAGGTAAAAGTTGATAAGCATTGTCTTGTTTCTTTTTTTGTTGGGAAGAAATATATTGATTCTGCTTTGTGTGATGTTGTGCTATGGATTCTTGTCATATTTTACTGGGTAAACCTTTTTAGTATGACATGAGTGTAGTGCATGATGGTTGGAGGAATACGCACTCTTTTGTCATCAAAGGGAAGGAGATTGTGTTGGCTCCTAGCCTAGATAAAACCCACCCCACACTGGAAATTATAATCTACTTTGTATGTCTAAGTTTTTTTGCAGATATTAAAGATGATAATATAATATATGCTTTGATTCCGGGAGATAATGGAGCAGATCCTCATGGGCTTTCCATATTGCCTACTTAGATGCATAAGTTATTAACTGAGTATGCAGATTTAATGCCAGAGGATCTCCCTCCGGGGCTTCCACCGATGCAGGACATTCAGTACCATATTCACTTGATTCCTTGGTCAATTTTACCCAACCGTCCAACATATTGTCTCAGTCCTAGGGAGACCGAAGAGTTGCAGTGGCAGGTGATTGAGTTGTTGGAGAGAGGATATGTCCATGAAAGTATGAGCCCGTGTGTTGTTCTAGATTTGTTGGTTCTAAAAAGGGATGGTACATGGAGGATGTGTATCGATAATAGGGCTGTTAACAAAATTACTATCAAGTACTGTTACCCGATTCCCCGCTTGGATGACATGTTAGAGTCCTTAGCTGGTGCTAAGGTCTTTACAAAATTCGACCTTAAGAGCGGCGACCATCATATATGGATAAGGGTTGGAGATGAGTGGAAGACATCATTCAAGACCTCTCATGGTTTGTATGAATGGTTGGTAATGCCGTTCACTTTGTCCAATGCCCCCAGCACCTTCATTAGGTTTATACATCAAGTGTTACGACCTTTTATGGAAAATTTTGTGGTCGTTTATTTTGATGACATATTAATTTATAGTCCAACTTGGGAGTCCTATTTTGAGAATCTTAAATATGCTTTCGATGTGCTTAGAAAAGAACATATGTATGTAAATCAGAAGAAGTGTTCATTTTCACTACTTCTGTTATGTTTCTTGGTTTTGGTGTGTCTATTGATGGCGTGCATGCATATCAGTTTAAAATTGATGCAGTTTTACAGTGGCCTAGACCCAGATCATTGAACAATGTAAGGAGTTTACATGGGTTGGCATCATTCTATCGCTGATTCTTTCAAAACTTTAGCTCTTTGATTGGCCTAATCACGGGGTGCTTGAAGGGTCATGAATTTCAATGGACCAAGGAAGCGGAGGCTAGTTTGCAACTAGTCAAACAAAATATGACGGAGGAACTGGTTCCTGCCCTTACCGATTTTGATAATGCGGTTGACGTTAGCTGTGATGCATCTAGATTTGGAATTGGTAGAGTTCTCAGCCAAGAAGGTCGTCCTGCCTTCTACAACGCTAAGGTGTCCGGATCCAAGAAAAACTATTCAACTTAGGACTTGGAGTTCTATGAAATCGTGCAAACACCAAAGCATAAGAGGCATTATTCAGTGCAGAAGGAGTTCATTCTGCTCACAAATCATGATGTCCTAAAATATATTAATGGTCAGTACAAGCTGAGCAGGAGGCATGCTTAGTGGGTTGCGTTCTTGAAGGATTTCACATTTACCTTGTAGCACTTAGCATGAACCCAAAAACGTGTAGCCGATGCATTGAGCAGGCGTTCATTAGTTCTTACTACCATGACAGCCAAAAATCACGGCATTTGATGTGTTCCCTAATATGTATATAGAAGACCCTTCTTTCGGTAAGATCATCCAGGAGGTAAAAGAAGGTCGACGTTCTGATTATGTTTTACAAGATGGCTATATTTTTCTAGATTGTTTTGTCCGGCAGCAAATTCTTAGTGAACTTAACAATGAAGGTCACTTTGGGAGAGACAAGACATTGGTGTTGATTGATGTGAATTATTATTGGCCAAAATTGGCAAGTGATGTGGCCAAAATTGGCAAGTGACGTGGCCAAGTGGGTGGAGCGATGACATATTTGCCAGAGATCCAAGGGTCTACATACAAATGCTGGGTTGTATACACTTTTATCTATTCCAAAAGCTCCATGGCATGATGTCACTATGTATTTTGTTTTGGGTTTACCTCATACTCAGCGGGCAAGTGATTATGTTTTTATTGTTGTTGACAGGTTCTCGAAGATGGATCATTTCATTCGTTGTAGAAAGACAATGGATGCTTGACGTATTGCTCATCTTTTTACTTTAAGAAGATTGTCTGTCTTCATGGTGTACGTCCTCATTCTATCACTTCTGATCGGGTCACTTAGTTTGTTAGTAATTTTTGGAGGAGTTTATAGGACAACTTAGGGTCGAAGCTGGACTTTAGCAGTGCATATCACCCGCAGACGGACGGCCAGACAAAAGTCATCAATCGTAGTCTTGGAAACCTTTTATGAAGTTTAGCAGGCTCAAAGCCAAAATAGTGGGACTTAGCCCTCCCACAAGCTGAGTTTGCCTACAACCGTTCATGGAGCAGAACTACTGGTATGACTCCACTTGAAGTTGTTTATGGTAAGAACCTGTGTGGTATTTTGGACTTTGCTCATATTCCGCACGTTGGCAAGTTACATCCTAAGGCGGAAGATATGGAAGCCCATTTGCGTGGCATTCATGAGCAAGTTAGTCCGGAAATTGAAGCTAGTAATTCTCGGTAGAAGGCACAAGCTGATCGCCATCGCCTTCAGGTGGTGTTTGATGTAGGCGACTATGTCTGGGCATTTCTAACAAGGACATATTTCCTGCATGGTCGTACAATAAGTTGAAGGAGCACAAGATTGGGCCTTATGAATTATTGTAGAAAATCAATAATAATGCATATCGCTTACGTCTTCCGAGCAATTTGAAGACTGCTGAAGTGTTCAATGTGTAACAATTGAGTCCCTATGTCCCTGATTTTGGTGCAGATGATGTGAACTCGTGGGCGCATCGGATGCGGGGAGAATGATGCGGGCGCATTTGATGCGGCTGTCGGATTTCACATTAATCGAAATCGAGACATGGATAAAAGGGAACGTTCAGACATGCGGTAGTATTTTAGCCGTAAATTTCGGCTCTGGTGTCTGTTTCGCTCGCATAATCCCAATTCGAAAAGCTCTTTCCGACGCTGACGACATGTGTTCGAGGTCAAAATCAGTTGTTTTCCCTACCATTTTGGGCTCCGAAGTTTTTTGCATGTTTTTTACGTTTTAATTGCGAATTTAATAAAGATACGATTCCGGATCTGTTTGTTTAGGATGGTCCGTGTAGTCAGCGTCTTGATTTCCGCGCTGATTTGTTTTCGTAATAATTCTATATATAATTCCCTATTTTTGGCAAGTATCGAATTTGGGCGGCTATAAAGTCCCGGCTTGCGGGATTGTTTTAGACACACTTGAATAATATACAAACTTGGTGCTTCTAAGAGCATGTTCTGAAACCATGTTTGTGTGTTTATCTCTTCTTTTGCTTCTCTGTTTGTTTTTCCGATACGCTCCGGCGTCATTTTGCTACTTATGGTACTTGTCTTATTAGTATTGTAGATTGTATCAGTAACATGAAAGTTTTCTTTATTGACACAGTTGTTGCATTGCCAACCCAATACCATTGGTTAGGCCATGACCTTGTCTGTTGATGACAACCTAATTGTTCATACTCTTGCTCTGGGATTGTTTTATCTTATCTTGCCATTTAATCTAAATTCAAGCTTCCGTGAAAAATTCGATACGATATGAATGTGAAGTAAATCTGACGCGTGTAATTATCACGAATTATGCATTTGCCCATGGCCTTTTACCTATTTTACCCCTAGAGGCTAGGGTAGGTATAAGTTGTTACAAGAAGAGAGAACTGAATCCGATTGAAATTCATATAATTGATTTTTATTTTATCTTTTACAAATCAAAACATTTGTTTTAGTCTTGTACATTTTAAAAATTGCATTGAATTGAATCCTAAATGCTTAAACTTCATCCAAAGATACAAACTCTAGAAAGAAAAAAGAAAAAAGAAATCATAGTTGGAGAAAAAAGATGTCACACTCATATGGACCACCCCTCTCATGCAAACATAGCTAATAATTTTACGTCCTTACAGATTCTCTTTCTGTCATCAATATTGGTACATTTGACTTTACACTTCAAAGAACCCACAACTTCTTTACTTACGGTAACATTATTTGTATATTTCATAGTCAATCTATTTCATATTAGAACAATTTCTAAAAGCCGACTCTCAGAAACAACTCAGAAAGTCAATTCTTGATTCAAAAATCGATTCTCTGAATCTGATTTTAATATAATGTATCATCAATAACTACAGCGGTGATAAATGGCCCCAACAGTATCTATCTAAGAGTAAATAGTTCCAAAATTCCACCCTTTTCATTTATCACAACAGGAGCTAGATAAGAATTTTTGTGTAATTTTATATACATATATATATATATGCACAGCGGAAGACTTTATGGGAAAATAATAGAATAGGCTTTAGAGAAGGCAACTACATTATTGTTCCAACTTGAACACGACAAAACACTACAGATGATAAACAAAGTGAAATACTTTTAGTTATATAGCTCCAAAATCAAGCAAAAGTTATTGCTATTGCTTGTCAATAATTAGTGGCACTTAAAGTAATGTTTGGAATCGGTTCAACAATCTATATCTTAGATTTGACGCCATTGAAGCTTATTATTTTTGTTTAATTGTTAAACCCTAACCACGAGGGTCTTCGATCACTTCTCCCGTCTCACGAGATATGTGAAAATGTTAATCAGGTAAGTGAGTAACTCAGAGTCATAAGGTTGATATTATACAAAATAATTGAAACAGGATAAGTGGAGATGTTAATCGTGTAGCACAATGGGCCAGTCGTAAGTTTCTTTATTCCAAACAATCGAAAGAAGTCGTTTTTTCTTTGAGTCTGAACATCCACACTCTTTTCAAGCGTCCAAATTTGCAATATTAAGACACTTAAACTCTTTATCACTAAGTCATGTTCTGAGAGTAATTATTTTTGTTTAATGATTGTATGTGTAAAAGTAAATGCCTTAATATCAACCCAATATGTAGAGTACAGCTACAGCCTCTTTCTCACATCGTACTATTCTCTTCGTTTAATCTGTAACACAAATTAATTGGATTGCGAAGTTTCACCAAACTTGGCTTAAGTAATTCACTAGGTGTCCTGACTCAAGTACACACATTCATGTGATATAAAAAATATCCAATTGATCTCACCTTAAAAAAAAAAAAAGTTAAAAAATTACCTTATCTTCAACTTGGATATGGACGTATGATTAGAAGATTTCCATGAAAATGCACCACTATCGAGTTAGGCTTTTGGATAAGTATGTTATAAGCATATATATGCGTAATGCATATGCAACTTAAGGCCTCGTGAGTTCATTAAACACATGAGAATTGTATATTCTCTTTGTGATGCACTTTTAATATACATGCTGATATAGGTGAGCTCGGACACCACACACGTGACAGTTATCGAAATTCATACAGAATAATGAAGATTACCTCAGCATATGAGCAGACATGGGCTTAGCTCGGTACCGGGCCTATATCAGCAATGTTCATTTTTAGCATGGCGCAAGTCACCTTAATATCTCATTTGGTCGATATGACGTACATAGGTCGTCCCTTGTCTCGTAACTGCTCCGTGATATTCACTCTATTATTTTAATGCGTGTAACGTCCTTGCGCATGATGAAACACTATATAAGGGAGTCGTCCTCCACCTTTACAAGGTATGCGTGAAATATACACACATTTTATATTCTAACACTTAATTTACATAAAATTTTCTTTATCACAATACCGGCGCCATGTATGTTGAAATGGGTCAAGTGACCCCCTAAATAATTTAAAATAGGTCATATGTTAGTTTCACCGTATTAAAAAATAGACTTGCACCACCTCATAATTTAAAATATCTTAAACTAAGATTCCTCCTATGTATTTCAACATGGTGGCACTACATAGTTTAATTTTCCTCATGTTTATATATGTCAGCCTGGGAGACAACTACAATTTGCAATTGGTCTCATATACATTAGGCATTTATCAATGCTTCTCTTACCATATAAACTTTCTTCATCTTACAGACTAGATTTTGAAGTTAATGCACGCCCTCCTATTTAGCTTATATTTTCATTACTTTCATGTTCAATTGAAGGTTAACATCATAAGACGAGTAACATACGTGAGCCTATGTTTTCACCACATTCCACTCCAATTGAAGATTAACATAGTCAAATTTTGACATAAAAGAAGTAAAGGAAGAAGAAGGGTGATGAGTTAACTTGGCCATCGTTTTCTATGTGATATACCCCGTTTATACCTCATTTTATATGTTCCGACGACATTTGGTTGTATTATAATGCATTATAGACCTTTGTTGTCATTTTCGAGACCTAGGGCGTAAAGTCCGAAAATCTCGGTATTTTTCGGTGTTTTGATTCATTCTTGGTCACCCTAGTGTCCTGTAGAGGTTATACATTTAGTTTATTGCTATGATGCACCGACACTTCAATCTGGTCGCCGTGCGCCGAGTCCGACACAAGACACGATACGACACGCTCCGACACCGTGTCCGACACGTGTCGGTGATAAGTAAGATTTTGCAATCCGGCTCGATCAAATACAATTTATAGAAACACGAAACCTTAGGCAAACTCACTTTCTAACCGGCAGTGGACCGGGTCGATCGTAGGTAGTGCATTCAGAGTCCGAGGTCGATACCACAGGGAGATTGAATCGAATATAAAATTTGTGTTAAAATCAGAGGACAAAGAGTATATGAACAAGACAAAAGATCGAAGCTTTTACTATTACACGGCATAAACAAGGATCTGAATCAAGACTTTTATCCAGAGTAAATTTCATCAAACTAATGATCTACACAATCAAAACCATATTGAGAGAAAACAAATCGAAATCAGAAAACTCACAATAATGAAGATCAAAACATTGTAGATAAAGACTTTTGAATCTCAAATCAGCAAAAGATATCAACCTTTAATTCATACAATGATCCCAGACACGAACTCCACCGATCTATCGATCGAATATTGTATTCTACTCTATCTACAAAAATCTAAACTAAGAAATTGAAATACGGAGTCTAGTCCAAAGCTCTAATCCGCTATTTAGATGTCAACTGTTATGACGACAACCGCTGAAGCCGGGCCGGGTTGAGCACTCTAAGCCGGCTTCAACTCAGTCCAAGCCAATAAAAATCAGAATATTTGTTTTCTTAGGTTTAGATGCTCTTAAATAGGCAAAATTCGCGATTTTGACCTAGTTGGGCCGACCAACTCGGCCCATTTGACTTGTCTTCAGTAAATCAGCAATAACCTTCTGTGTAGAGCTCCGATTTGAACGATTCAAGATGCGTTGGAAAGCTCGTTCAATTACCTACAACTTTCATGAAGACTACTTGACCAGAAACAGCCTCCAAGATGGGTCAAAATAAATATTAATGGACAGGTACGGCGAATCTGATGCTGTCGGGGCCAAACGCTAGTTTGCCTAAAAATCCAACTTTCTGTATCAAGTGCTATTTCTATGAACGCTAGTTTGACTTGTCCAAATGCCAGTTTGGCCTAAGCTTGATTCAAACGCCAGTTTGGGTAGGGCAAACGCCAGTTTGATTTGATTTGAACACCAAACTTGACTTTTCCTTGCTTTCATGCCACGGACAAGTTTCTCATTCCAAAACATCACCTTCCGGGTTCTCGAGTCACCTAAGTCCTGCAATAACATGTACGAACAAACACCACGCGTAATTATGCAAGACAAAAGCGCTCGGAAAAGAGATAAATATCATTTGAAAGCGCGAGTTTACTATCGATGTGACAGTTTAACTCCCGTCGCGTATAACTCTCGATATTACTCTTAGCAGTCTAGAACTACCCAAAACATATCAATAAAGTAATAACCGGGCAGATTCACATACAAAGTGCGGTGTAGTTGACTCATCAACTACTCCCACACTTAGCCTTTGCTCATCCTCGAGTAAACAGCGTATTAAAAGAGACCAAGGATCAACTTCACAAACGCGTATAAAAACACTCACACTGCCAAGGTAAAAGATAAATAAAACAATGAATGCAAACATCTTGACTCAATCGTTATCAGACAAACAAAATGTGTATGTGTGAAAATTAGCTTCCAAGTCATAGACCAAATCACCGGTTCGGATTATAGACGCTTAGCTATCGCGACTACACTAAAGCTCATTTTAATAACATCTTCACTAATCGGGACCAACCAAGGCTAAACACGGTCCAGTAGGACTTTATAAAGTTATAACTTTAGGCTTGAGAAGGGGCTAATCGAAAGGAAATTTGGAACTGGAAAAGAGAAAGTACGAGTGAACCTAATCATCGAAGAATCTCTCGTCATCAAAACTGTGTAAAACCACTAAACTCCTCCACAAAGCACTGAGTAATATCAATAAACAACTCCCGACACTCCAACATCATATATATAATCATAACACTTCTTCTTCAACTTCAACTCTTATTCTTTTCTGTTTCCAACTTCTTTTTTCAATTCAACTGCTTTCATTTTTTTTTTTCAATTTATTCAATTTCTTTTCTTTTTTTTTTTTTCTAAGCATTTTTCAAGCCAAACCAACCTCATCAAAAATAACTCGAGCTCCTCCCTTCATATGTATTAGCTCATATCACTAAATCCTCTTGAGACACATACCTCTCACCACCCCACACTTGCGTCCGTAAAGTGTGTCTAAAGTAACAACATAAGTACACTCGTAGGGTAATCAAAGAAACGTGACCAATAATAAAGCTCGTGGGTTAGGGATAATATATGCTACGTAACCAAACGGCTAAATGTTGGACGGTGGTCAGAACATCCTATTCAAGGCTTAGAGGGCGTACGAGGGTAAAATGTTGTGATTTTGGCTTATTTGGCTCTGGTCAGGTCAAAGAAGCGCCAGGACTGTCATCCCGTGTTTAACCAAGTTCAATCCTTCTATTTCGCCTTGAAGTTACAAAATAGGATCCAGGCAGTCGGAGTGTGCTCAATTCTACCATAATCGGTCACTAGATCCTAAGGCCCATGAAATTGAAGCTAAACGTGCAAAAGAACTTCCGTTTATAAGATAAACCTAGCGTCTTTCTATAAGCATTTACTACTTTGCTAAGTCGTTTACCAAGAGAATGTGAAGTTTAAACATGCAAACGCACGTTAAAACCTTGGAAAATTTAAAATCTGACTCGAAAACGGACACAAACTAAGTATATTACTGAACTGGCACATTTAAACATACAAATCAAACCAAGCGAAGTCTACCACCCCACACTTTGAATGAAACACTGTCCTCAGTGTGTGTATGAAAGAGAAAGAAGACTTAGCTTTAGACCCGGCAGAAAGGCGTGAACGAATCTCGTGACATCTTCTTATAAGCGCATCCCGTATACCTAAAGTCAAATAGACAGAAAACAACACAAACACATGCACGGGACATGGTCCACGTGCCAAAAGTATGCAACAGATACACTGGGGATAGAAAATATAGAAGCCATGTGTAACGCCCCATTCCCGGACACCGAGTCCTTATCCGGAAAAGGAACGTTCGGTGTTAAGGGTGATTTTATACGTTTTATAAGGATATATTTTATATCAATATTCCCCATATATGGATGTTTTTCATAGAAATCGAGCTTATAATCGATTAATTAAGTAAATGATGTTTTTAATAGCTAAATCTCAAAACGTAACGAATTATGTGCTTAAATGATGATTTTATGTTATTTTGGAAATACGTTACGCTTTGGTATGTTTTCCTATTGTTGTAGATACTCATTGATGATGGAAGAGAGGATTTTAGAGAGCCAAATTCGTGCTTGGAAAGGATCAATCAAAGTTATGGAAGATTGAAAGATATAAGGAAAGAAATCAAGCAAGATAAATGTCGGAAAATCAGGATTCCGAGTAGTGACGACCTTGCAACGCAGTTATTGATATGATAACAACCGATTTGACCCTGGACCTCAAGAGAAGAGTTGTAGGGCTTGAAGAGAGGATTCTACAGGATTTTGAATCACTCCATTCCGACTTACGAGGCCCGAGATATGAGCGCGTTACAAGTTTGGATGCTGTTGCTGAAAATAGTGGACGGGCGTCCGACCTTGTGAACGGGCGTCCGGCACCGTTATCAGTAGCAACCGCCTCGGATTTTCTATAAATAGCAGCGCGTTTTCAACCCTAAAACATATATTTTCGACTCCTATTGATCCCCAATCATAAGAGAGCAACCTTAGTCGCCCCAAATTTCTTTTGGGAGGTTTGGGGTGGCAAGTTAGATTAGGTTTTATTTCGTTCGCTTTTCTTTTCTTGTTCGAGCATGATGAAAGGCAGCCATGGACAGCTTTGTGAAGCTTCTTTTCAGCAGCACTTTTATTTCTTTTCATGGATGATTTTGTAAGTTTTAGTTCAATTGTTCTTTCCTATGATTATTTGTATCGTGCAATTTTATATCGAAAGATGATTGTATGATTTGATGCTACCGTGATGACGGAAGTCGGTGTAGTTTAGATCACCGTAGGAAAGTTTGGATTTTTAATCTATACATAACGGAAGTTCGTAGATTAATTATCTAGGTTTACGAGAGAACCACAATTTAATTAATTCGATGCAAGATTTTCTTAGAATTGAATTGAGGGATATCACCGTTACCGGAAAGATATGATTTTTCAAGTGTTTAATTCATTATGTTGTTCTTGTTCTCTTTCATGTTTTTATGCCGCATGTTAATCGAATTTAGATAACGGAAGTTAATAGATTCATTAGATTATCGTGAGGGAGATTGACAATAATTATTCCAACAAACGGAAGTTGAGGATAATGTTGTTAGGTTAGGATTCAATCCATATCTTTGATTTGTATCGATATTAGTTAAGTCCGGAAGGTAAACTAATTAATGGCGTGATAAATCGGAAGAGGAAACGCTTCATTAGAAAAGATAATAACCCAAGATAACTAATGAATGAATGTTTGTCTATCTTGTTGATTTCGGTGGGGTGATGGTTGTTGGGAATAGGTGATCATGGTTTGTTCATGTTTGTTCGGTTGTTAGTTAGTTTTATCGTTTTTCGTAGATGTAGTTTTATTTATGTTTTTATCGCTTTTATCCTTCCCGGCTTTGGATTAACAATCCTCTGTCCATTATTTTCCGTTTTAGTTTAGGTTTAGGTTTTAGTTAATAAAGAAGGATTAACTAGATTAGATTCAATATCCCTTTTCCCTGAGGATCGATACCCGTACTTATCCAACTTTACTAGCAACTACCCGGTATTCGGCCGGTTAGGAGGTAGTTTTGCATGGTAGTATAGGTTTATAAATTTTCTTTTGTTTTAATGATGCAAAATCTCCCCAACAAAAGTGGTGCAATTCGTGCTTTATTTCGACAATATGAGTAGATATTTCGACAATATGAGTAGATATTTGTGATCCTTGATAAATTTTAAAGATTTTAAAATTTTGGCACTTGGATAATTGTAAATCTTGAGCATGTAATTGGAACAAATGCTTGCTAGTTGTAGTTTCCTGACGATGATAGTATGTGACTTAGTGAGATAATTATAGCATGTCTTTCTTGTTATGGAGATAGAATTGTTTCTCACGAAAGCCTTTGACATTGAAGCAAGATTTTTGAACTATATCCTTTCATTATTTTGATGAGTTATCTTAGGAAGGTCAAGATAGTAACACCTTAGTTAGACCGTGTCTTTGTGAATATCATAAAGTTTGAATGTGATAAGTGAGATGTAACTTATGTCTTTAAAAAGTGAATGAATAAATAATTAGTGAATAAATACGTTTGTCGAAAAGTCAAGTTAATGATTTGAGTGAGGTAGGGTATACCACGTATGTCCTATACCACTATGATGACCAAAAGCTCACGACGAGTTAGAAGAAGCTACCCTATGATTTGAGTAAGGTAGGGTGTTATCACGAAACATCCTATTCTACTATGACGGGTAAGAGCTCATTCTGATGTGCGTCAAAAGAAAACGAAACCCTAGAATTCGCTTAGAGGAATTTAATCGAATTAAGTGATTGATCGTTACTAAAAATTATATCTTTAGCTTGCCGTCTAGTTGGGGTTGGGTTGGTTGATCGGTGGATTCCGTTGCCTTCATCGTTGTTTTAATTACTTGATAAATCGAATCATTAGTACAAATCGTTGATTGCTAAGTTAGTTGTTTTAAATTCTAGTTGTTAATTTTCTGCAAATTTACTATTCATAGTTACTGTTCATCGTTATCGTTTCATTGCCTTTTAGATCATAATTAGTATAAAATTTAATTTTAGTTAATAAGTTGTGACATTATTTATAATTGATTATATTTTAATCCGATAATTGTACGATTCCTTAGGGCGACTCGGTAACACCCTATACTACGAACCTTATACTTGGGGTGTTCGGTAAAATAAATGTAAAACTAGTTTTTACCGAACAAGTTTTTAGCGCCGTTGCGGGAGTCGGTAACGGTTGTCGGATTCTTAAAGGTGCAATTTTTGTTTCGATACTAATAATTTTTTTATGTGATAATATAATAGTTACGTTTTTATTTTATTTTTATTTTTAGATGTGTAGATTTTTATTTTTAGTTTATTTCATTAAGTTTGTTTAATTAAGATTTTTGCCGTAGATTTCATAATTTAACTTTTATTTTATTTAGGCTTGCCTAAGTTTTTTTAGATTTCATAGATTTTTTTATAGCTCTTATTTATTTTACCTTACTTATTTTTCTTTCTGTTTTCTTTATTTTAATTCACCTTAGATTTTAGTTTTAGCAGTCTAAACGGGCGTCCCATCCTTTCGGACGCTAAATGCATTCGAAATTTCTTCTCTGCATCGTTTAAGTTGATCGACGAGCGTCTGGATTTCCAAACGCTTCGTCCTAGCCTTTAAACGCCCGTTTACCCTGGTTCATCTTACGAACGCTTGATTCAGAATCGACGAACGTCCAACTCTGAACGAGCGTTCGTGTTCTTCAATCTTCACTCTTCTCTTCTCTTTTCTCTTTCTAAACTTCTAAACCTCTAATCTTCTCTAACTCGTTCTCATCAACCCTAAGGTTGATTTCATTCTGCTTTGCTCCCTGGTTTATGCAAACCAGGAGCAAGAAAGGGCACATTACTACATCGTCTCGAACTCTCGAACGAGACATTGTCAAGAGAAGACCATTCCCAAATCCCGACAACATGAGCGAACACGGTTCCAAATGATCACGAAGGAGAGGACCAGGGAATAATAACCAAAATCCTCCCGGCATGGATCCCGCTCAATTAAACCAAATTCGATGCAAATGTTGCGAGAACCCGAATAAAGCAAAGAAGCCCTGGATGAACCAAACAGATGCATCAACAACGAATGCTCAACAAAGCCAAATTTCAGGCACCAGCTTGCACATCCACCAAGAGGTCAGAACGCGAGCGAACCCTACCGAACATGTGCGGGGTTCGAGTTCGGCTCGAAGGTTCGAACCTAAGGTTCGGCTCGGCTCGAATCGGTCGAACCTTAGTTTAGCAAGGTTCGGCTCGGGTTCGAAAGTTCGAACATGTTCGACATGTTCGAACATGTTGAACGGTTCAACATGTTCGAACCTTATATATATAGTTTTTTTTTTTTTAAATATACAATAGTTCGAGCGAACGTGTTCGATCTGGTTCGGCTCGATAGACGAATATCAAATACCTAACGTTCGCTCGACGTTCAAGGTTCGAATCGAACTCGAATCGAGCTTTTTCGAGCGAATACAATGAATCGAATCGAATCGACGCTCATTTACATTTCTATCCACCAAAGACATCGAATGTTCAAAATCAATGCACCCAGCGGTCAGAAGTTGTTGTCTGACAAGACCCTTACGCGCCATATCTTGATCAAGACTTCTTGGAAGGGCATAGACCAATTCGGCCTCCGGAGATGGGAGGAATGCATTTTGATCTTAAGAATGGAGTTGTGGGGATGGTCCAAAATAGTTCATTCCATGGCACTGCTGCAGAAGACCCACATGACTTCTTGTCTACTTTTGTGCAAATCTGTGAAGCAGGTCACTACCCTGGCGTTCCTACAGAAGTTGTTAAATTGAAACTTTTCCCGTTTGCTTTAAGGGGTGAAGCAAACCGATGGTTTAAGTCCCTACCCCATCACTCTCTTCATAACTGGGCTGATGTTAAAAGAGCCTTTGCTCTGAAATTCGTTTCACCTGGAACGATAATGGACCTTAAAAGAGATATAGCCACTTTCGAGCAACTAGAAGGGGAGAGTGTGGGAAAGGCTTGGGAGAGGTTGAATTTGTTAATGAGGAAATGCCCTAACCATGGATACACTCGACATGAGCTTCTAGAATTATTCTATCAGGGTGTTACGCAACCCAATAGAGATTACTTGGATTCCACGGCTCATGGATCGTTTTTAGGAGGAGGAGATGATCTTTGCTATAGGGAGTAGCGAAACGATAGCTAAGAATAACATGTGGGCAACTCAAAAGAAGACCCGTGTTAAGCGGAAGCAAAAGGAGGAGGCTGCTTCAAGTGACTCGAGAGACAAAAGCGCTTGTTGCTCAAATGGAAATGATGAACAAGCAACTTCGCCAACATGCAAATGAAGCGACAAGAAGGGCCAAGAGATGTGAATCACTCGGGCATACAGCCCGTGAATACGATGAATGAGGAAGTTCAAGCCATGGAGAACCGTAATCAACCTTTCGAGGCTTCACCAAAATTACGGTCAATCGAGTCAAACTCAAAACCGCAACTTTTAAAATCCGCGAATAGTTATTATACACCGCTGGTGCATCCAATAACCCAAGACCCCAAGGTAATCGGCCCAAACGCAAAAATCAACAGTCCACCTATGTCTCTCGTAAGAAATTCGATGAGCTAGTTGACATGGTGAAAACACTAGCCACCGGTCAAAAGACGATGGAGAGACAGTTGGTCGGATGGTGATCAACAAGCAAGCGAGACCTCAAGGAAGACCGCCGAGTTATACTGAGAAAAAACCACTAAGGCGGATATCAATGCTTGCACCGCCATCACACCTCAATGGGAGTATGGAGATGAGGAGTTGAATGCACACCCTCGAAGCGGTAAGACAGACCGGACCCGAAAGATGTCGGGAATGAGTAGCCCCTCCCGCGCGCCATGAGTTCGGGAGAGGGCAATCGAAATTAAATTCCAAAGAAGGTAACAGTGAGGAGGAAGAGCCGAGTGATGATGATTTTTCGGGGATAGTGATGAGGATCTTTGAGAAGGGAAGTCGTAGTGAACCCCGACTAAAAAAAAAAATTGAGAAGTTTGTTAGATGGAAGGATAAGGAGGACGAAGCCATTAAAAGTCAACATATGATTAATCATTGAAAACCCTTCCTTATCCAAAGAAAGAAAAGAGAGAATACCTAAACTCGACAAACAGTATGACGGAGTGAGGAAGATGCTTAGAGATACTATGGTGACTATGCCACTTGGCCGAGGTATTAACCGAGATGCCTAAGTCTTGTAAGTATCTTAAGGATGCCTGTGGAAGTAAAAAGAAGCTAAAGGAAATGGCGGAGGAAGTGCTAAGAAGAGAGTGTTCAACGGTTTCACAGAGCGTTGCAATCAAGCGAGTGACCCGGACGACCTTCAATCTCCTGTGCGATTGAAGGCCACACGTTCCACAATGTTTTATGCGATTCGAGGGCCTCTGTTAATGTGATGCCATTGAACGTGCAAAGAGTCTCGGGGCTGGACAAAAGGCTAAAGGCGAGCGCGTCCGTCTCTCTTCGATTGGTGGACCAATCTAGCCGTTTAGCGGCTGTTTGTGTTAACAACGTCCTTATCCATGTTAAACATCTAGTTTTTCCAATCGATCGGGTCATCTTGGATTACCACCTCGACAAGAGATGCCCCGATTACGGGCGGCCTTTCTTAAACACTACGCCTCCACCATTGACTTCCAAACCGGCCAAATCACTCTGAAAGTAGGGGACACTTCCATTACCCTCGAGCGGGGGAAAAAGTTCTCATGGAAGCTTGAGCCGAGAGATCTCATTCATTGAAGCAATCTATGGGGATGAATTCGACCACGATGAAGAGCTCACGGAGATAGGAGCCCTGGATGTTATAATTCACGAACAGCAGCGAAATCATCGTAGAGTTGTCTCAACAACTTGCATCACGAGCCTATGAGTGAGCGGAAAATGCAGGATATTCCAGGGATGAGCGACAATGATTTGAAGGATCTCAACCAGGCAGACTTTAACCTCGCAGAGGAGGAAGTTTTAATGGGTAGTTGGGACGAAATAGAATTCTGGAAAGAAACTACTCATTGGGAGTTGGATGATTGGGAGCAGCTTGCAGAAGAGCTTGAAGAAGAAGAACTTAAGAAGATGGTTAAGCATAAGAAAGAACAAACGGAAGCTGACAGGAGGATTCCTCTAGATGATGTCATTCAATACCTTTCTGGGGTCACACCTCAGGAAGATGAGGTGTTTTTCAGTCAACCGGTCCAAGCTCACAAGGAAAAAGGTGGTCCCTTAAAATCTAGTATAGAGCAACCACCTGTGACTTAGAGTTGAAACCACTTCCGCAGCACCTAAAATACATCTTCCTTAAGGACGGTGATAAGTTGCCCTTGATCATCTCATCTAAACTCGAGCCGGAACAAGAAGCAGAATTAATTAAAGTGTTGGAGAAACATATCCTCGCGTTCGGATGGCAGGTGGGCGATATCAGAGGAATCAGCCCAGACGTGTGCATGCATAAGATCCGAACGGAGGAAGGAGCAAAGAAGGTTAGACAACCTCAAAGGAGGCTAAATCCGCATATGCGAGGAGGTTGTCAAAAGGAGATCATAAAATGGCTCGATATGGGTATTATCTACGCCATCGCCGATAGTGAGTGGGTCACCTACTCTCAAGTTGTGCCAAAGAAGGGGGAATTACAGTGGAAAAGAACGAAAAGGGGAAGAAGTTGCCTTACGCCTTGTGATCGCTATAGAGTTTGCATTGATTATCGCCGGTTAAACGAAGTCACCGCTAAGGATCATTTCCCCCTGCCCTTCATTGACCAACTGCTAGAAAGACTGAGTGGTCATAAGTATTATTGTTTCCTCGATGGATATTCTGGTTACTTCCAGATAGCCATCGACCCTAATGACCAAGAGAAGACAACTTTTACGTGTCCATCTGGCACTTTTGCTTTTCGCAGAATGCCTTTCGGCTTATGCAATGCACCCGCAACTTTTCAACGATGCATGTTGGCCATTTTTGATGGACTTGTGGAGCAGTGCATGGAGGTCTTCATGGATGACTTTTCAGTCTATGGCGACAGCTTTGATGAAATCCTAAAGAATCTAGATATGGTACTCCAACGTTGTGTTGAGAAAAATCTGGTGCTTAACTGGGAAAAGTGCCATTTTCTAGTCGAAGAAGGGATTGTTTTGGGACACAAGGTGTCCAGTGATGGTATTCAGGTGGATAAAGCTAAAGTAGAAGCCATTGAGAGAATGTCGTATCCGAAGACAAAGAAGGAGGTACGAGGATTTACGGGACATGTGGGCTTCTATCGGCGTTTCATTAAAGATTTTTCGACGATAGCAAAGCCTTTATCCAACTTTGTTGAAAGAGGAAGTGGAGTTCTTGTTTGATGATGGGTGTAAGAAAGCTTTTAATAGCTTAAAGGATAAGCTAACCAAAGGTGCCCCATTTTAATCGCGCCCGATGGACTCAACCTTTTGAATTAATGTGCGATGCCTCTAACTACGCAGCGATGGCGCGATTCTAGGCGGAGAATTGACAAAAGTTTCGAGGCCGATTTACTATGCTAGCCGCACTTTGAACCCACTCAATGCAATTACGCCACTACCGAGAAGGAATTCTTGGCGATCGTTTTTGCTATTGACAAATTCGAAGTTATCTTTTAGGGTCCAAAGTGGTGGTGTGGGCCAGATCACGCAAAGACTACGCTACCTTATGGGAAAAGCAGCGCTAAACCAAGGTTACTCGGATGGATTACGATACTACAGAATTTGACCTTGAAATTAAGGACAAGAAAGGTAGTGATAATGTTGTGGTGACCACTTATCTCGCCTAGTAAACGAGGGTAGCGAAATCCCTAAGGAGATAGGCATTGACTTTCCGATGAGCAATTAATGAAGCTAGAGGCTCCGGGAGGCCGTGGTATCTTGATTACGCCAACTACTTAGCAAGTGGACACTTAGAAGAGATGACGTGTCGGAAAAGAAGAAATTTTTCAATGACTTAAAGTATCTCGTATGGGAGGATCCATATCTGCTTTAAAGTCCGCAAGGACGGGTTGCTTAGAAGGTGCGTTCGGGCATGAACAATTGGATATCTTGGAGCAATGTC
Source organism: Gentiana macrophylla (assembly GCA_026214975.1). Taxonomy (NCBI): domain Eukaryota; kingdom Viridiplantae; phylum Streptophyta; class Magnoliopsida; order Gentianales; family Gentianaceae; genus Gentiana; species Gentiana macrophylla. The sequence goes on from CM047810.1 coordinate 83,350,569, forward strand.
ATAGTGGTCCCACTTTGGTGGGCACTCACGGAGCACCTAAGGCAGTCCACAAAAATCCTTCAAGTCGGTTTTTACCGGCCTACTCTGTTTAAAGATCTCAAGCCTTTTGCAAGGTGTGATAGATGCCAAAGAGTAGGGAGACTCAGTAATAGGATGGAGATGCCTTTGAGGCCTATCTTGGAATGTGAGGTCTTTGACGTCTGGGGCATTGATTTTATGGGACCGTTCCCATCATCATGCTCTAACAAATATATTCTGGTCTGTGTAGACTATGTTTCCAAATGGGTAGAGGCCATAGCCACCCAAACCAATGATCACAAAGTTGTTAAGAAATTCTTGCAAAAGAATATCTTTACTAGATTTGGCTGTCCTAAGAGCCCTTATCGGTGATGAAGGTTCGCATTTCTGTAATGCACCACTGGATAAAATTCTTGAGAAGTATGGTGTCAAGCATAGAATTGGTACACCATACCACCCCCAAACCAGTGGCCAAGTCGAGGTGAGCAACAGAAGTCTTAAACGGATTTTGGAGAAAACGGTGAATTCCAATAGATCCAGCCGAGTCTCAAGTTGGGCGACGCTTTGGGCTTATCGCACCGCGTTCAAGACCCCTATGGGTACGTCACCCTTCCAAATGGTTTATGGCAAGGCTTGCCATCTACCAGTCGAGTTGGAGCACAGAGCTTACTGGGCTATTAAATTCTTAAACTTCGATAGCCAACTCTGTGGGGAGAAAAGATTATTGCAACTACATGAGCTCGATGAATTCAGACTCAGGGCCTATGAGAACGCCAAGCTGAGCAAGGAAAGAACGAAGGCGCTCCACGATGCTAAGATTAAAGATCGGGAATTCAAAGTGGGAGACATGGCTTTGCTGTATAACACCAGGCTCCATCTTTTTGCTGGTAAGCTTAAATCTAGATGGTCCGCCCTTTGAGATTCTTGATGTTCATCCTGGTGGAGCCATTACGTTGAAAGGGTACGGCGATCAACCGTTCAAAGTCAATGGTCACCGGATTAAGAAGTACTTTGGGCAACCCAAGGGAAAGCCTGAAGTACTATACTTTCAAAAGAGAAATGAAACGGTTGAGTCGTTTATTTGTGAAGAGATTCCATCCGACTTCTTTGGAGTGGATGATGACATTATTACCCCTAACCTTGCAGATCCTTCTGTCAATGCTCCTGAGCTTGTTTGCATACCTCAGCCGAATCTGAGAAACAAGAACAAGAAGAAAAGAGTCGAGTGTTATGCGGAGAGAAAAATTTCATGATCTTATCGCGCACTTGACTTGTTGTTGTGGCGAAAACCATTTCCGTTCTAGTCATTACGAGTCGACAGAGAAGTGGTTAGCCTTAAACCCAAGTGGCTTTGATCCAGGTTGACTTGGTTTCCTCTGTCAAGCTAATGACATAAAAGAAGCGCTCTGGAGGCAGCCTAGTCTTTTAAGTATTTCTTTTTAGTTAAGTTTTTAGGTTATTAGGAATAAAACCTTGGTGAGTTGTGTGTTGGTTATCCTTGTCCTATTTGTGAATGCTTTATGTGTGCTACATGTTTACTCATATACCCGAGATTATATGTTATGTCGAGTGTGCAGAATCTTGTTGAGCGGTTGTTGCCGGCTATTCCTTTAGTATTATCTCATCACGATACGAGTGCGGCGGTTTTATTCATGCTACGGCTGACCACTTTGCCAACCTACACCGACAACCACTTCATAACCACTAAGTATTCTTTTCTTTTATTTGCACATTCGAGGACATAATGTGATTTAAGTGTGGGGGGGTGCAATTCGTGCTTTATTTCGACAATATGAGTAGATATTTCGACAATATGAGTAGATATTTGTGATCCTTGATAAATTTTAAAGATTTTAAAATTTTGGCACTTGGATAATTGTAAATCTTGAGCATGTAATTGGAACAAATGCTTGCTAGTTGTAGTTTCCTGACGATGATAGTATGTGACTTAGTGAGATAATTATAGCATGTCTTTCTTGTTATGGAGATAGAATTCGTTTCTCACGAAAGCCTTTGACATTGAAGCAAGATTTTTGAACTATATCCTTTCATTATTTTGATGAGTTATCTTAGGAAGGTCAGTATAGTAACACCTTAGTTAGACCGTGTGCTTTGTGAATATCATAAAGTTTGAATGTGATAAGTGAGATGTAACTTATGTCTTTAAAAAGTGAATGAATAAATAATTAGTGAATAAATACGTTTGTCGAAAATTTGGTTAATGATTTGAGTGAGGTAGGGTATACCACGTATGTCCTATACCACTATGATGACCAAAAGCTCACGGCGCTTAGAAGAAGCTACCCTATGATTTGAGTAAGGTAGGGTGTTATCACGAAACATCCTATTCTACTATGACGGGTAAGAGCTCATTCTGATGTGCGTCAAAAGAAAACGAAACCCTAGAATTCGCTTAGAGGAATTTAATCGAATTCGTGATTGATCGTTACTAAAAATTATATCTTTAGCTTGCCGTCTAGTTGGGGTTGGGTTGGTTGATCGGTGGATTCCGTTGCTCTTCTTGTTGTTTTAATTACTTGATAAATCGAATCATTAGTACAAATCGTTGATTGCTAAGTTAGTTGTTTTAAATTCTAGTTGTTAATTTTACGCAAATTTACTATTCATAGTTCTTGTTCATCGTTCTTGTTCATTGCCTTTTAGATCATAATTAGTATAAAATTTAATTTTAGTTAATAAGTTGTGACATTATTTATAACAGTTATATTTTAATCCGATAATTGTACGATTCCCTTAGGACGACTCGGTAACACCCTATACTACGAACCTTATACTTGGGGTGTTCCGGTAAAATAAACTTCCATATTTGGACGCTTAGATGTTCTGTACTTTCCCTGTTTGATTTTTCCATCTAAAGCGATTCTATTTTGTGCTCTGTATGTTCTATTCCCCCCGGGTCCCCGAGATACTGCCATGTTTTTCAAGTAGTGCAGGTACATTTTTGGCTGTTCTTGTTAAGCTGGCCTTGGAAGTGAATCTGGAGAGGAATACCTATGACATCTCGTGCCTCGGAAACGCGGATCGATTATCTATCCTTCTTCAGCCTATCTTCATATCATTACCAAATCAGCTAAGTATTTTTATATTTTCTTTAATTCTGCACAACATGAGGACATGTTGTAATTTAAGTGTGGGGGAGGGAATAGGTATCTACATTCATTTGCCATATTATTATATTTCTATGAAAGTGCTAAATTTTTCAAATTTTTTGTTTGTCTCGAGTGAGCAAGAGCATATCTTTGTTTGATTTTTTATATCATTGGTGCATTATTTTGCATATTTAGTAAATTTTGTTGTTTCACCCGACACTATTTTTCACGTGCCATAGTAGATAATGAGCTATATTTTTAAAGCTATGCCCATTTGATTAGAGATTTTTTGATGATTATCGCATGATTCTTTGCTTCCATACGAATTTTGAAAATTTTAATAGTTTGTGCTTAGAATTAAAGTATGACATACTGTGAATATCTGAAGGTTTGAATGTGATAGGAGGGATATAATTTAAGGTTTGCATACCAATCTAAGATGAATAATATGAATAAGATATATTTATACGTGTCGGAAGTAGCTACCAATGATTTGAGTGCGGTAAGGCATTATCACGAAATGTCCTATACCACTATGAGGTTAATAGCTCCCGACTGCCTGATGATAGTAGTCCAGCTAGGGTGTTATCACGAAACGTCTTATTGCTGGGAATGAGGGCATATATGCTATATATGTGTGGAATTGATTGAACTTTAAGAAAAATTAGTGAATGGTAATGTGAAAAGATGGTTGAAAACCTTAGTTATCTTCTGACTATCCCCAGTATAAACTGAAAGATATGTTGTAGGGACTATCCTCTAAGTATGTCGGAAATATTTTAAATGCTCCCTATTATCTTTTGAATAAGTATGTTTTGTGAGGTGCATGTTATAATCATTTTTATATTTCTAATTTAAATGGGATGTTGGCTAGTTTTGTTTGAATCAATTTCAAGTGTGGATTTAGTGGAAATTTATTATGGCTATGCACACACTCACTTGGGTGAACCTCTAAACTACTTGAATATGTTTAATATTTGCATAAGTGTTTATTTGTCTCGAGTGATGATTATGTTTTGTCTTGCTCGGGACGAGCAAAAGATAAGTGTGGGGAGTTGTTAAGGGTGATTTTATACGTTTTATAAGGATATATTTTATATCAATATTCCCATATATATGGATGTTTTTCATAGAAATCGAGCTTATAATCGATTAATTAAGTAAATGATGTTTTTAATAGCTAAATCTCAAAACGTAACGAATTATGTGCTTAAATGATGATTTTATGTTATTTTGGAAATACGTTACGCTTTGGTATGTTTTCCTATTGTTGTAGATACTCATTGATGATGGAAGAGAGGATTTTAGAGAGCCAAATTCGTGCTTGGAAAGGATCAATCAAAGTTATGGAAGATTGAAAGATATAAGGAAAGAAATCAAGCAAGATAAATGTCGGAAAATCAGGATTCCGAGTAGTGACGACCTTGCAACGCAGTTATTGATATGATAACAACCGATTTGACCCTGGACCTCAAGAGAAGAGTTGTAGGGCTTGAAGAGAGGATTCTACAGGATTTTGAATCACTCCATTCCGACTTACGAGGCCCGAGATATGAGCGTTACAAGTTTGGATGCTGTTGCTGAAAATAGTGGACGGGCGTCCGACCTTGTGAACGGGCGTCCGGCACCGTTCTTGGTAGCAACCGCCTCGGATTTTCTATAAATAGCAGCGCGTTTTCAACCCTAAAACATATATTTTCGACTCCTATTGATCCCCAATCATAAGAGAGCAACCCTAGGTCGCCCCAGCCCCTTTTGGGAGGCTGGGGTGGCAAGTTAGATTAGGTTTTATTTCGTTCGCTTTTCTTTTCTTGTTCGAGCATGATGAAAGGCAGCCATGGACAGCTTTGTGAAGCTTCTTTTCAGCAGCACTTTTATTTCTTTTCATGGATGATTTTGTAAGTTTTAGTTCAATTGTTCTTTTCCTATGATTATTTGTATCGTGCAATTTTATATCGAAAGATGATTGTATGATTTGATGCTACCGTATGACGGAAGTCGGTGTAGTTTAGATCACCGTAGGAAAGTTTGGATTTTTAATCTATACATAACGGAAGTTCGTAGATTAATTATCTAGGTTTACGAGAGAACCACAATTTAATTAATTCGATGCAAGATTTTCTTAGAATTGAATTGAGGGATATCACCGTTACCGGAAAGATATGATTTTTCAAGTGTTTAATTCATTATGTTGTTCTTGTTCTCTTTCATGTTTTTATGCCGCATGTTAATCGAATTTAGATAACGGAAGTTAATAGATTCATTAGATTATCGTGAGGGAGATTGACAATAATTATTCCAACAAACGGAAGTTGAGGGATAATGTTGTTAGGTTAGGATTCAATCCATATCTTTGATTTGTATCGATATTAGTTAAGACCGGAAGGTAAACTAATTAATGACGTGATAAATCGGAAGAGGAAACGCTTCATTAGAAAAGATAATAACCCAAGATAACTAATGAATGAATGTTTGTCTATCTTGTTGATTTCGTGGGGTGATGGTTGTTGGGAATAAGTGATCATGGTTTGTTCATGTTTGTTCGATTGTTAGTTAGTTTCTTGTTTTAAGTAGATGTAGTTTTATTTATGTTTTTATCGCTTTTATCCTTCCTGGCTTTGGATTAACAATCCTCTGTCCGATTATTTTCCGTTTAGTTTAGGTTTAGGTTTTAGTTAATAAAGAAGGATTAACTAGATTAGATTCAATATCCCTTTTCCCTGAGGATCGATACCCGTACTTATCCAACTTTACTAGCAACTACCCGGTATTCGGCCGGTTAGGAGGTAGTTTTGCATGGTAGTATAGGTTTATAAATTTTCTTTTGTTTTAATGATGCAAAATCTCCCCAACATTCGGCACGTATAAAATAAAAACAAATTCACTTTATACGTAAGCCTCTACTACGTCGTATCAAAAATAAGCAAACGGAAGCAAAAGACTCGGGTATGAAAAATTCCAAACATCCAAGAATAGAAACATGAAATCTAAAGATGGAAATGTATCTTATTACATTCAAAGAAAAATACGAAATCCAAAAGAAACGTACGATATTCTCAAAAGAAACGTAAAAGTACTACAAGTCTCGAAAGACCAAAAGTCTAACACAGTCTAAAGAAGAATAGTAAAAGAATAAAAGTAAAGTCTTCAATGAGGCGTCTTCAAACGTCATCATCGAACTCCTCCTCGTAAAAATTATCGACTGTTGTTCTTCTCATCCCCAAACACATAGAAAACATGCATTTGAGGTAAGTACAACGTACTTAATAAGAAAGAGAAGCTATGACAACAATTATAATTTATAAAGAAAAGATATTTAGAAGTTTAGTTGTTTATATGTGACCGACTCAATCTGGGGTTCATTTCATGTCCATCAACATGAATTGACTAAACGTTTCTACTTAACTTATCTATGTTACAACCGCACTCAAGGGCACTACGCGTATCCACTTTTGGGACACTCTTGGCAACATATTAGTGGATCACACCAATATCCACGAAGTCTAGAATAGGTAGACTCTGATAGCACGCGCGTCTCAGTGGAGTCATCCGAACTTGTGGTTTTTTTGACCTACGGGCTCTTCCACCTTCAGAGGTAGCACACACATCGTGATATAGACTGGTACCTATCCAAGAGAGACATGTTGTTTAATCTTTTACTAGTCAAGTACGTATTTATTAGGATGATTAACTAACCACCTAAGTGTTTTCAATTAATCTCCCTCACCTTGACTACTCTCTACCTAGACTACTAGACACAGACAAAGCCTAGAAATTACACAGACATCGATGAATACTAATTCATCAAAGCACAAAACCTATCATGCTCTTCCGACGGATCCGAACTTCAACTCCTTTAAGAGTACATTCGGTGTTTTAAGCTGAACGAATCGAAAGTTCAATCGAAGCTTGTTCATGTTTAATTAATGTTAACATATCATGATTAAGGGTTTAAAACGGTGAAAACATGATTATGAAGTTTGAAAACCAAGTCAAAAAGCGCTAAAGCAGTAAGAACAAGGTAAAACAGGTCAAACGCCCGTTCGACATCGAACGCCCGACCACTAACCCCAAACGCCCGTCCATCAAAAAAGGCTACATCCTGAATCAAAAGTCTAACCTCAAATGCCCGTCTGCCAAGCAAACGTCCGTTTGAGCTGCTCTGATCGCAAACGCCCGTTTGCCTGGGTTTTTCCCAAAACGCTAAAATCTTCAAAACGTGATTTCTAAACCGTTTCTAACCTAATTAACCTCAAAAAAACCAAGAAAAAACACATAACCACTTATCTAATCATACCATAGCATCTAGGATCATTGACCAACAAAAAAAACACATCTTTCTTACATCTAAACATCTTAAAACATGATCTAAACTTTACGAATCATAATCGAGATCATAGGAAGAGTCTCTTACTTGATTGCATCCAAAAACCAGATTCAAAAGCCTCTGAAAATATGCTGCACTTCCCACCAACTGATATCCAAACATTGCCCTTCTCACAACGATTCCAAATCTCTCGTCTGATCTGAAAACGGTTAAGCTTTCTCTTAGAATTTTTGAAAATCGTCCAAGCCCTATTTCTTCCTCTCAATCGCACAGAGAAGGGTCGTGAAACTGATTTTCTGATTAGTGTGTAGGTTATGGGATTAATCTGAGTTAATTTTTCTTAAATACCAATTCCCAATTAATCCCCTTTTTCTTAATTGCCCTTAATTACCAAATAATTAGATTTCCTTAATTATATATATACATATAACTCAAAAATCATGTATAAAAATAATTAATAAAATACTTAAATCCAACAAAATAAAAGCAATAATAATATTTCGTTTTCGCAAAATGACACGTCTGCCCTTTCCTGAAAATCGGAATATTACATTCCTCCCCCCTTAAAAGGAGTTTCGTCCTCGAAACTAGAACATACCTGGTAGATCAACAAACTCTTGGAATTCATTGATCATGTCATCTTCAACTTCCCAAGTTGCCTCCTCGGGTGAATGATTGCTTCACTGAACCAAAACCAATGGGATCATCCGCCTCTTAATCATCTTTTCCTTCTGGTCCAAAATCTTGATCGGTCTCTCATCATAAGCAAGATTGTCTTGTAGAATTTCCGGATCAATTGTAGTTTCAACATCATTCTTCGTCAGACACTTCTTCAACATTGAAACATGAAAAACACTATGGACTCTTGACATGGATTCCGGTAACTGAAGCTTATAAGCCAACGGTCCAATCCTTTCCAGAATTTCAAATGGTCCAACATACCTTGGACATAGCTTTCCCTTTTGTCCAATGCGTTTCACTCCCGTCATCGGTGAAGCTCGTAGATACACTCTATCACCGACTTCAAACTCAAGCGGTCTTCTTCTAACGTCTGCCCAACTCTTCTGCCTGTCTTGAGCTGCCTTCAGATTCTTCTTAACCAACTGAACCCTTTCCTTAGCTTGTTCAACCAATTCCGGCCCTGTGATCTGTCTTTCCCCGACTTCATCCCAAAACAGCGGCGTTCGACATATTCTCCCATACAAAGCCTCAAACGGTGGCATGCCTACGCTTGCATGATAACTGTTGTTGTAGGCAAACTCTGCTACCGGTAGGTAATCATCCCATGATCCACCTACTTCCAAAACACAAGCTCTCAGCATGTCCTCGAGTGTTTGGATGGAACTCTCAGATTGTCCATCTGTCTGAGGATGAAAAGCCGTACTCAAATCCAACTTGGTTCCAAAAGCTTCTTGTAAACTCTTTCAAAACCGACTGACGAACCTCGAGTCACGATCTGAAACTATCGAGATATGAACTCCGTGTAGCTTCAATATATTATCCAGATATAGTGTTGTCATCTTCTTCAAAGGCATGTCTACCTTATACGGTAAGAAATGGGCAAATTTGGTCAATCTATCCACAATTACCCAAATCACATCATGTCCTCCCTTAGTCTTCGGTAAACCGGTGATGAAATCCATCGTAATCTTATCCCACTTCCATTCAGGGATATCCAATGGCTTAAGCATTCCTCCTGGTCTCCTATGCTCGCTTTACTTTCTTTCGACAAATGTCACACTCGCTACTGAACTTAGCTACTTCCAACTTCATCGAGGGCCACGAAAACCTTTCTTTCAAGTCCCGATACATCTTAGTAGCACCTGGATGAACTGCAAAAGCTATCCTATGTGCCTCTTCCATAACTCTCTGTCTTAAGTCGCCAACATTAGGCACACACAGACGATTCTGGTACCAAAGGTTTCCATTCTTGTCCAAGACATAACCCACTGTAGGCTTCTCTCTAGCAACTCGCTTAAAATCAACCAAAGCTGGGTCTTTATCTTGCTTCTCCCGAATATCATCCATCAACTCAGATCTTGCTAACGGGCGCGCCAAAAACAGCCGATCCTCAATCTGATCAAACCTGCTGATTTCCAGCCCATCTAACCTTTCTGCCACATCTTCGATGCTTGAAACTGCAAATACTGGTTTCCTGCTTAAAGCATCTGCCACTACATTGGCTTTTCCTGGATGGTACTGAATATCCAAATCATAGTCCGTCATGAACTCTAGCCATCTCCTCTGTCTCATGTTCAGATTCTCTTGAGTGAAGAAATACTTTAAACTTTGGTGGTCGGTGAAGATCCTTGCCTTAACTCCGTATAAATAGTGCCTCCAAGTCTTTAATGCAAACACTACTGCTGCCAACTCTAAGTCGTGTGTCGGGTAGTTCTTCTCATGAACCTTCAACTGCCTAGATGCATAAGCAATCACTTTCCCTCCTTGCATCAATACAAAACCCAAACCCTGCCCCGAAGCATCCGTGTAGACATCGTAGTTATAAAAAATCTCCGGAACTGCCAAAACTGGGGCTGTAGTCAACTTCTTCTTCAATGTCTGAAAAGCTATTTCACACTCCTTTGTCCATTCAAACTTCACATTCTTATGCGTAAGCTTGGTGAGTAGGGTAGCTATTTTCGAAAAGTCTTGCACAAACTTCCTATAGTAGCCAGCCAATCCAAGAAAACTTCTTACTTCTGAAACCGTGGTAGGTCTAGGCCAATTCTCAACTGCCTCAATGTTGGCGGGATCAACTTGAATACCATCCCCAGAAACGACGTGACCCAAGAAATTGACTTGTTTCAACCAAAAGTCACACTTAGAGAACTTAGCAAACAACTGGTTCTTCTTCAAAGTATCCAACACTATCCTTAAATGTTCCTCATGTTCTTTCTCATCCTTGGAGTACATTAGGATGTCGTCTATGAACACTATCACGAACTTATCCAGGTAAGACATGAAAACTCGCTGCATTAAATCCATAAATGCAGATGGAGCATTAGTGAGTCCAAAAGGCATAACTAAGAACTCATAATGACCGTACCTCGTACTAAAAGCCGTCTTCGGTAAATCTGCCACCTTAATTTTCAACTGATGATAACCAGACCTAAGGTCAATCTTAGAGAACACTTTCTTGCCACCTGCAATCGTTAAACAAATCATCAATCCTCAAAGAAAGGATACTTATTCTTGATGGTAAGGTTATTCAAATAGCTCTGTAATCGATACACATCCTCATGCTACCATCTTTCTTCTTTCTTACGAACAAAACACGGGCTCCCGAGGTGAAGTCTTGGGCTGAATTATATTCCTCTCGAGCATATCCTTAAGTTGTGCTTTTAATTCCTTCAACTCAGCCGGTGCCATTCTATAGGGCGCCTTGGCAATCAAAAGCCGCTCCCGGTATTACTTGATCTCAAACTCGATTTCTCTATCCGGCATGTTTCCCGGTAATTCTTCCGGAAATGTCTCAGGGTACTCTCTTACTACTGGAGTTTCTTCTAGCTTTGGCTTCACTTGTTCCACATCCACTGCGTACAACAAGTAGCCTTCACAACCCTTCTGACAAGCTCTGATTGCCTTAACCGCTGAAATTATCGGATGTCGCTTCTTACTCGGCTTGTACACATTACCCTGATACGTCTTATCTGATTTCCCGGGTATCTTAAAAGTCACTTTCTTCTCTCGGCAATCTAGGTGAACATAATTCTCGGATAGCCAATCTATTCCAAGAATCACATCAAAATCTGAAAAGTCTAAAACTGTGAAGTCGCTCTTGCATCGATAAGATCCAACTCGAACGTCCACTTGAGGTATCATCCTAGTTACCTTTGTTACCTTCCCTAACGGTGTAGTTATCTCCAAGGTGTTTCTTAAAGGTTCCGAGGGTAAACTCAACTTCTTAGCTACCTTGGTCGACACAAAGGTGTTAGACGCTCCCGTATCGAACAAAGCTCTGACCACTAGATTATCTAACATTATCGTACCTAAGGTGCATATTCATTCATTTAAATAAAATTACAGCATGAATAACCGTGCTATAAAAATATCTTAATAAAATAAATTAACAACAATAAGGTACCTAAGATAACATCATCCTCTCGGTTTACGCATCCTTAGCGTCGGCAAGAAGAAAACTCGAACTGGTCGGCTCCGGCCGCTTCTCTTGTTTCCTCGGCTCGTACTCCCTTTATTCCCCTTATTGGGACATTCCCTAGAAAAGTGCCCTGGTTCTCCGCAAAGGTAGCAACTATTCGTGTTCTGTCGGCACTCGCTTTGAATGATTCTTATTGCACTTGGAACACAACGGTGCACTGGTTGGGGCCTTTGTTGCCGTAGGAGCCGCTGCCTTCTTGACGTTCGTTGTGGTGCTCCTCGATAATTACCTTGACTAGTCCCAAAGCTCCTCTTGTTCCCAATCACAACTGTAGCCTTCTTCCTGAAGGTCTCAACCTCTAAGGCTTTATTCAGTAACTCCGCCATAGTCCTCGCTGTGAATCCCAACATGCCTGACTGAATTTCATAGGCCAAACCTTCTTTGTAAAGGGCCATTTTCCTTTCTTCCACTTTCATCAGCTCAGGGTAAAACCTTCCCAACTCATTGAACCTGTTGGTGTACTGAGATACCGTCAAGTGATTACCCTGCTTAAGTTTCAAAAACTGACTTGCCTTGTCCGCTTGTACTGTTGCCGGGAAGTACTCGTTGTAAAACATAGCTTTGAAAGCTTCCCAGTCTGTTACTTTGCCATTGCTACTCTGTATCGCATCTATCCGTGCTTCACCTGCACCCAAAAGAAAACAAACTGCCAGTTGTGCCATCTCAGTCTCAGGCACATGTATATATTCCTGCATGCCTTTTCGAAGCTTCTTATCCATTCCTCAACATTTGAATGTTCTACATTCCCATAGAAGTTTTCAACCCGATTCCTTCTCAATCTTGTATACCAATCCACAGCCGGTGCTTGCTCAAATGCCGGTCTAACCGGTGGAACTGGTGGGTAAACCGGAGGGTAACCAAAAGGTACTTGTCTTGCATCATCTGCTGTTTCGAGGTAAGTTGGATTCGCTTGAGGTTCATGCTGAAAAGGGTAGTATCCCTGATGGTAATTTTGGTGATGCTGTGGGGTTGGGTGGGGTTGTTGGAAACCAAAGGGTGGGTAACCAAAACCTTGCTGATGGTCTTAAAGCGGTGAAGGAGGTACGGTAGGTCGAGGGGTATGACCTACAGGAGGTGGGTAGAAAGTTTGCTGTTGTTGGTGAAACACTAAAGGTGAGGGGTGGCTCGCTGGTGGAGGGTAAATGTTGACTGGTGGCGGATAGAAGGTTTGTTGGTGTGGAGGGTAGCTTACCGTTGGAGGTACAAAACCTGCTGGAACATCACTTACCAAAGTGAACTCAAACGAACTCCCCACATGCCATTGTGGAGGTTGCTCCTGATAAGGTCATGGTGACAAACCCCGTTGAGACCATGGTGTGGGTGTCGCAGTGTGAGAAGCTGGTGACAAGCTCCGATGAGGTGGAGGAATCTGCCTCACAACACCGCCTCCTACTACCGGTGTAGGACTTTCCCGTCGAACTCTAGAAGTCTCTTTGCCTGCTCCAGTTCTCGTGAACACCATCCTGATGATCAAAGAAAACCAGAACGTTACTAAAAGATCTATAAAAACTTATCTTAAAAGAAAGGAAGCCTAAAAGACGCTTCTCTCTGATACCAACTGTAACGCCCCGTTCCCGGACACCGAGTCCTTATCCGGGAAAGGAACGTTCGGCACGTATAAAATAAAAACAAATTCACTTTATACGTAAGCCTCTACTACGTCGTATCAAAAATAAGCAAACGGAAGCAAAAGACTCGGGTATGAAAAATTCCAAACATCCAAGAATAGAAACATGAAATCTAAAGATGGAAATGTATCTTATTACATTCAAAGAAAAATACGAAATCCAAAAGAAACGTACGATATTCTCAAAAGAAACGTAAAAGTACTACAAGTCTCGAAAGACCAAAAGTCTAACACAGTCTAAAGAAGAATAGTAAAAGAATAAAAGTAAAGTCTTCAATGAGGCGTCTTCAAACGTCATCATCGAACTCCTCCTCGTAAAAATTATCGACCTGTTCGTCTTCTCATCCCCAAACACATAGAAAACATGCATTTGAGGTAAGTACAACGTACTTAATAAGAAAGAGAAGCTATGACAACAATTATAATTTATAAAGAAAAGATATTTAGAAGTTTAGTTGTTTATATGTGACCGACTCAATCTGGGGTTCATTTCATGTCCATCAACATGAATTGACTAAACGTTTCTACTTAACTTATCTATGTTACAACCGCACTCAAGGGCACTACGCGTATCCACTTTTGGGACACTCTTGGCAACATATTAGTGGATCACACCAATATCCACGAAGTCTAGAATAGGTAGACTCCGATAGCACGCGCGTCTCAGTGGATTCACCCGAACTTGTGTTTTTTTTGACCTACGGGCTCTTCCACCTTCAGAGGTAGCACACACATCGCGATATAGACTGGTACCTATCCAAGAGAGTCATGTTGTTTAATCTTTTACTAGTCAAGTACGTATTTATTAGGATGATTAACTAACCACCTAAGTGTTTTCAATTAATCTCCTCACCTTGACTACTCTCTCCTAGACAACTAGACACGCATAAAAGCCTAGAAATTACACAGACATCGATGAATACTAATTCATCAAAGCACAAGCCTATCATTCTCTTCCGACGGATCCGAATTTCAACTCCCTTTAAGAGTACATTCGGTGTTTTAACTGAACGAATCAGAAGTTCAATCGAAGCTTGTTCATGTTTAATTAATGTTAACATATCATGATTAAGGGTTTAAAACAGTGAAAACACGATTATGAAGCCGAAAACCATGCTGAAACGCTAAAACAGTAAAAACAAGGTAAAATAGGTCAAACGCCCGTTTGACATCCTATGAACGCCCGTTCGACATTGAACGCCCGTCCACTAACCGTAAACGCCCGTCCGTCAGAAAAGGCTACATCCTGTATCAAAAGTCTAACCTCAAACGCCCGTCTGCCTTGTGCAAATGCCCGTTTGAGCTGCTATGATCGCAAACGCCCGTTTGCCTGGGTTTTTCCCAAAACTCTAAAATCTTCAAAACGTGATTTCTAAACCGTTTCTAACCTAATTAACATAAAAAAAACCCAGAAAAGAACATAGCCACTTATCTAATCATACCATAGCATCTAGGATCATTGACCAACAAAAAAAAACACATCTTTCTTACATCTAAACATCTTAAAACATGATCTAAACTTTACGAATCATAATCGAGATCATAGGAAGAGTCCCTTACTTGATTGCAGCCAAAAACCAGATTCAAAAGCCTCTGAAAATATGTTGCACTTCCCACCAACTGATATCCAAACATTGCGCTTCTCACAACGATTCCAAATCTCTCGTCTGATCTGAAAACGGTTAAGCTTTCTTTTAGAATTTGTGAAAATCGTCCAAGCCCTATTTCTTCCTCTCAATCGCACAGAGAAGGGACGTGAAACTGATTTTCTGATTAGAGTGTTGGTTATGGGATTAATCTGAGTTAATTTTTCTTAAATACCAATTCCCTATTAATCCCATTTTCCTTAATTGCCCTTAATTACCAAATAATCAGATTTCCTTAATTATATATTTACATATAACTTGAAAATCATGTATAAAAATAATTAATAAAATACTTAACTCCAACAAAAGAAAAGCAATAATAATATTTCGTTTTCGCAAAATGACACGTCTGCCCTTTCCTGAAAATCAGAATATTACACCATGCCACATCAATAGAATCAAAACACAAACAATCACTCAACATGGACCGCTATAGATGGAAAAATAACCAAAAAAGGTAAAAGAACAGAACATCTACGCATATCATATAAAAGCCACAGAGGGTCACATTAAAACATCCATGTCGAGTAGTGAAAGCATGTATCACAATCAAATACTTCCTCACTGTATTCATCGCGAATTCCTCTTAGACACACCTAAGCTTGCTTTATTCCCAAACGTTTATTTTTTATTTTTTAATAAAACAACAGCCTTGGGTTTTGATTTTTTTATTTTTATTTTTCTACTTATTTTTTTTGAAACCCCTCACACACACGATATTTTAAACCCCTATAAAAGTCATGGTAGCCGAAGGCCCTAAGCCCCGGTTCTAGCCAGACTTACAAGATATCAACCTCCGAAGAGGCTAAGTACCAAAGTCGTATTCAATCCGAGTTCAGGACAATATCACTTCAGCATCCCATGCCTCCTATCGAAATCTAAATAAAACAAGATGATAAAAACCTAGGCCCAAGTTCTAGGACAACCTACAAGATATCAACCTCCGAATAGGCTAAGTACCAAAATTGCATTTAAACCTAGTCTAAGCAAATAATGTTTTCATTTTTTTTTCTCTCTTGACCTAACACAATTTTTGATATTGACTTTTAAACAATCTCCCCGGCAACGGCGCCAATTTGATAAGTAAGATTCCGCAATCCGGCTTGATCAAATACAATTTATAGAAACTTGAAACCTTAGGCAAACTCACTTTCTAACCGGCGGTAGACCGGGTCGATCATAGGCAGTGCGTTCAGAGTCCGAGGTCGATTCCACAGGGAGATTGAATCGAACATAAAATTTGTGTTAAAATCAGAGGACAAAGAGTATATGAACAGACAAAAGATCGAAGCTTTTACTATTACACGGCAAAAACAAGGATCTGAATCAAGACTTTTATACAGAGTAAATTTCATCAAAATAATGATCTACAAAATCAAAACCATATTGAGAGAAAACAAATCGAAATAGGGAAACTCACAATAATGAAGATCAAAAAATTGTAGATCAAGACTTTTGAATCCATAATCAGCAAAAGACATCAACCTTTAATTCATACAATGATCCCAGGCACAAACTCCACCAAGCTATCGATCGAATATCGTATTCTACTTTATATACAAAAATCTAAACTAAGAAATTGAAATACGGAGCCTAGTCCAGAGCTCTAATCTGACTATTTAGATGTCAACCTGTCATAACAACCGCCGGAGCGGCTGGGTTGAGCACCTAAGCTCGCCTCGAATTCACCCAAGCCAATAAAAATCAGAATATCTATTTTCTTAGGTTTAGATGCTCTTAAATAGGCAAAATTCGAGACTTTGACCTAGTTGGGCCGACCAACTCGGCCCATTTGACTTGTGTTCAGTAAATCAGCAATAACTTTCTGGTAGAACTCTGATTTAAACGATTCAAGATGCGTTGGAAATCTCGTTCAATTACCTACAACTTTGATGAAGACGACTTGACCAGAAAAAGCCTCAAAGATGGGTCAAAATAAAGATTAATGGACAGGTACGGCGAATCTGATGCTGTCGGGGCCAAACACCAGTTTGCATCCTTGCAAACGCCAGTTTTCCTAAAAATCCAACTTTCTGTATCAAGTGCTAATTCTATGAACGCCAGTTTGACCTGTCCAAACACCAGTTTGGCCTAAGCTTGATTCAAACGCCAGTTTGGGTAGGGCAAACGCCAATTTGAGTTGATTTGAACGCCAAACTTGACTTTTCCTTGATTTCATGCTACTTTCGTGCCACGGACAAGTTTCTCATTCTAAAACATCGCCTTCCAGGTTCTCGAGTCACCTAAGTCCGGCAATAACATGTACGAATAATCCCCACGCGTAATTCCACAAGACAAAAGCGCTCGGAAAAGAGATAAATATCGCTAAAAAGTAAAAGTTTACTATCGATGTGACAGTTTAACTCCCCGTGCGTATAACTCTTGATATTACTCTTAAACAAGTCTAGAACTACTCAAAACATGACAATAAAGTAATAACCGGGCAGATTCACTTACAAAGTGCAAAGTGAAGTTGACTCCTTCAACTACTACCCACACTTAGCCTTTGCTCCTCCTCGAGTGAACATGCGCATTAAAAGAGACCAAGGATCAATTTCACAAACGCGTATAAAAACACTCATATTGCCAAGGTAAAAGATAAGTAAAACAATGAATGCAAACATCTTGACTCAATCATTATCAGACAAACGGAATGTGTATGTGTGAAAATTAGCTTTCAAGTCATAGACCAAATCACCGGTTCGGATTATAGACGCTTAGCTATCGCGACTACACTAAAGCTCATTTTAATAACATCTCCACTAATCGGGACCAACCAAGGCTAAACACGGTCCAGTAGGACTTTATAAGGTTATAACATTAGGCTCGAGAAGGTGCTAATCGAAAGGAAATTTGGAACTGGAAAAGAGAAAGTATGAGTGAACCTAATCATCGAAGAATCTCTCATCATCAAACTGTGTAAAACCACTAAACTCCTCCACAAAGCACCGAGTAATATCAATAAACAACTCCCGACACTCCAACATCATATATATAATCATAACACTTCTTCAACCTCAACTCTTATTCTTTTCTGTTTCCAACTTCTTCTTTTTCAATTCGACTCCTTTCATTTTTTTCAATTTCTTTTCTTTTTTTTTCTAAGCATTTTTCAAGCCAAACCAACCTCATAAAAAAATAACTCGAGCTCCTCCCCTTCATATGTTTTAGCTCATATCACTAACTCCTCTTCGAGACACATACCTCTCACCACCCCACACTTGCGTCAGAAAGTGTGTCTAAAGTAACAACTAAGTACACTCGTAGGGTAATCAAAGAAACATGACCAATTATAAAGCTCAGGGTTAGGGATAATATAGGATACGTAACCAAACGGCTAAATGTCGGACGGTGGTCAGACCATCCTATTCAAGGCTTAGAGGGGGTACGAGGGTATAATGTTGTGATTTTGGCTTATTTGGTTCTGGTCAGGTCAAAGAAGCGCCAGGACTGTCATCCCGTGTTTAACCAAGGTCAATCCTTCTATTTTGCCTCGAAGTTACAAAATGGGATCTAGGCAGTCGGAGTGTGCTCAATTCTACCATAATCGTTCACTAGATCCTAAGGCCCATGAAATTGAACCTAAACATGCAAAAGAACTTCCGTTTATAAGATAAACCTAGCGTCTTGCTATAAGCATTTACTACTTCGCTAAGTCGTTTACCAAGAGAATGTGAAGTTTAAACATGCAAACAGACATTAAAACCTTGGAAAATTTTAAAATCTGACTCGAAAACGGACACAGACTAAGTATATTACTGAACTGGCACATTTAAACATACAACTCAAACCAAGCTAAGTCTACCACCCCACACTTTGAATGAAACACTATCCTCAGTGTGTGTATGAAAGAGAAAGAAGACTTAGCTTTAGACCCGGCAGAAAGCCGTGAACGAATCTCGTGACATCTTCTTATAAGCTCATCCCGTATACCTAAAGTCAAATGGACAGAAAAGAACGCAAACACATGCATGGGACGTGGTCCACGCGCCAAAATTATTCAACAGATACACTGGGGATTGAAAATAAAGAAGCCATGCCACATCAGTAGACTTGAAACACAAACAATCACTCAACATGGACCGCTATAGATGGAAAAATAACCAAAAATGTAAAAGAACAGAACATCTACGCATATCATATAAAGGCCACAGATGGTCACATTAAAATATCCATGTCGAGTAGTGAAAGCATGTATCACAATCAATTACTTCCTCACTGTTTTCATCACGAATTCCTCTTAGACATACATAAGCTTGCTTTATTCCAAAAAGTTCTTTTTATTATTTTTTTATTTTTTATAAATAAAACAACAGCCTTGGGTTTTTTATTTTTTATTTTTCTATTTATTTATTTTTTTAATTTTTTAATTTTTTTTGAAACCCCTCACACACATGATATTTTAAACCCCTCAAAAAGTCATGGTAGCCGAAGGCCCTAAGCCCCAGTTCTAGCTGGACTTACAAGATATCAACCTCCGATGAGGCTAAGTACCAAAGTCGTATTCAATCCGAGTTCAGGACAATATCACTTCAGCATCCCATGGCTCCTATCGAAATCTAAATAAAACAAGATGATAAAAACCTAGGCCCAAGTTCTCGGACAACCTACAAGATATCAACCTCCGAAGAGGCTAAGTACCAAAATTGCATTTAAACATAGTCTAAGAAAATAATGTTTTTGTTTTTTTTTTCTCTCTTGACCTAACACAATTTTTGATATTGACTTTTAAACAATCTCCCCGGCAACGGAGCCAATTTGATAAGTAAGATTTCGCAATCCGGCTCGATCAAATACAATTTATAGAAACTCGAAACCTTAGGCAAACTCACTTTCTAACCGGCAGTGGACCGGGTCGATCGTAGGTAGTGCGTTTAGAGTCCGAGGTCGATTCCACAGGGAGATTGGATCGAATATAAAATTTGTGTTAAAATCAGAGGACAAAGAGTATATGAACAAGACAAAAGATCGAAGCTTTTACTATTACATGGCATAAACAAGGATCTGAATCAAGATTTTATCCAGAGTAAATTTCATCAAACTAATGATCTAAACAATCAAAACCATATTGAGAGAAAACAAATCGAAATCAGGAAACTCACAATAATGAAGATCAAAACTTTGTAAATCAAGACTTTTGAATCCCAAATCAGCAAAAGATATCAACCTTTAATTCTTACAATGATCCTAGGCACGAACTCCACCAAGCTATCGATCGAATATCGTATTCTACTCTATATACAAAAATCTAAACTAAGAAATTGAAATACGGAGCCTAGTCCAGAGCTCTAATCCGACTATTTAGATGTCAACCTCTCATAACAACCGCCGAAGCGGCTGGGTTGAGCACCTAAGCCGGCTTCGAACTCAGTCCAAGCCAATAAAAATCAGAATATCTATTTTCTTAGGTTTAGATGCTCTTAAATAGGCAAACTTCGCGACTTTGACTTAGTTGGGCCGACCAACTCGGTCCATTTGGCTTGTCTTCAGTAAATCAACAATAACTTTCTGTGTAAAGCTCCGATTTGAACGATTCAAGATGTGTTGGAAAGCTCGTTCAATTACCTACAACTTTCATGAATACGACTTGACCAGAAACAGCATCCAAGATGGGTCAAAATTAAGATTAATTGACAGGTACGGTGAATCTGATGCTGTCGGGGCCAAACGCCAGTTTGCATCCTTGCAAATGCCAGTTTGCCTAAAAATCCAACTTTCTGTATCAAGTGCTAATTCTATGAACGCCAGTTTGACCTGTCCAAACGCCAGTTTGGCCTAAGCTTGATTCAAACGCCAGTTTGGGTAGGGCAAACGCCAATTTGAGTTGATTTGAACGCCAAACTTGACTTTTCCTTGCTTTCATGCTACTTTTGTGCCACGGACAAGTTTCTCCTTCCAAAACATCGACTTCCGGGTTCTCGAGTCACCTGAGTCCTGCAATAACATGTACGAACAATCCCCACGCGTAATTCCGCAAGACAAAAACGCTCGGAAAAGAGATAAATATCGCTAAAAAGTCAAAGTTTACTATCGATGTGACAGTTTAACTCCCCGTGCGTATAACTCTCGATATTACTCTTAAACAGGTCTAGAACTACCCAAAACATGTCAATAAAGTAATAACCGGGGCAGATTCACTTACAAAAGTGCAGTGAAGTTGACTCCCATCAACTACCCCACACTTAGCCTTTTCTCGTCCTCGAGTAAACATGCGTATTAAAAGAGACCAAGGGATCAACTTCACAAATGCGTATAAAAACACTCATATTGCCAAGGTAAAAGATAAGTAAAACAATGAATTCAAACATCTTGACTCAATCATTATCAGACAAACGGAATGTGTATGTGTGAAAATTAGCTTCCAAGTCATAGACCAAATCACCGGTTCGGATTATAGACGCTTAGCTATCGCGACTACACTAAAGCTCATTTTAATAACATCTCCACTAATCGGGACCAACCAAGGCTAAACATTGTCCAGTAGGACTTTATAAGGTCATAACTTTAGCTCGAGAAATGGGCTAATCGAAATGAAATTTGGAACTGGAAAAGAGAAAGTACGAGTGAACCAAATCATCAAAGAATCTATCGTCATCAAAACTGTGTAAAACCACTAAACTCCTCCACAAAGCACTGAGTAATATCAATAAACAACTCCCGACACTCCAACATCATATATATAATCATAACACTTCTTCTTCAACCTCAACTCTTATTCTTTTCTGTTTCCAACTTCATCCTTTTCAATTCAACTCCTTTCATTTTTTTCAATTTATTCATTTTCTTTTTTTTTTCTAAGCATTTTTCAAGCCAAACCAACCTTATCAAAAAATAACTCGAGCTCCTCCCCTTCATATGTATTAGCTCATATCACTAACTCCTCTTCGAGACACATACCTCTCACCACCGCACACTTGCGTCAGAAAGTGTGTCTAAAGTAACAACTAAGTACACTCGTAGGGAAATCAAAGAAACGTGACCAATAATAAAGCTTAAGGTTAGGGATAATATAGGCTACGTAACCAAACGGCTAAATGTCGGACGGTGGTCAGACCATCGTATTCAAGGCTTAGAGGGGGTACGAGGGTATAATGTTGTGATTTTGGCTTATTTGGCTCTGGTCAGGTCAAAGATGCGCCAGGAATGTCATCCCGTGTTTAACCAAGGTCAATGATAAGAGATTTTTTTTGCAATCCAGTTAATCAAGTAAAAACTCGAAACCTTAGCAAAATCTACTTTCTAACCGGCAGTGGACCGGATCGATTGTAGGTAGTGCTTGAGGAGTCCGAGGTCGAACCCACAGAGGTTGGCTTTGAGTACCACAGCTGACTTAGCACTCAGTTCAGGTCAACCAGAAAAATATGACGTTATTCTATTGCATAAAAGAAATATTATACTAATCGGATTTCTTAACGATTAAAAGAGGTACAGCCGAACTACGATCCAGGGGATTACTCTACCCTCAGACAAACTACCCTGGGAGTGTGCTCTACCTTCCTTATCTGTCTAATGATAAACTCACAGGTGTCGAGTCATAATTCTGGTGCTAACTCACACCCTACGCAAAGCTCATCAATCCTCCCTTTAGAAGGCCAACTCACCTTACGTGATTAAGTTCTAGACTCGCCCGAGTGAACGATAAAAACCCCATATTGGACATGGACCTAACGACTAGGGTGTCAATCTAGTGCACAGGTAGGTGTCAAACTACCTTTTAAGCCAAAACGTCTACGGTCCCGAAACCCCGGTTCCCACACTTCACCGCAACATACATTTATAAGCTAGGTGTGTGTGATGGTAAACTAGGTGATCAAGCTAGCTAAATTACGATTAAAGCAGGCTTCGTGATATGAATTATCGATTAGGACATTTTATTACGTGCTACACTACCTCCCGGTTCATCTCCCTAATGGCGTTTCATCTGCTTTCACATAATTCAGCCGTACAAATGATTTAGTTACTCATTATCGAATTGAAACAATAAACGGTAAAGAAATTCATGATATAAACGATAAAAGAACAAGAAACCATACCCACTTTATTGAAAATTGATGATGTACCAAAGTTGTGCTCACAAAGATCAAATCTTGACAATCGAAACGTAACGGATTGATGTTGTAATGTATCTAATGTAATAGAGGATCAAAAGACGAGAACAATGGTATATGGCACTTAATCCTACGCTTTCGGACGAAGAAGATCGCCCAAAACAGGTTCAAACAATCTAAATTCGTAAAAATCTGCTGAAGAAAACGTTTGAGGTG
The DNA here is from genome assembly GCA_026214975.1 of Gentiana macrophylla. Classification (NCBI taxonomy): domain Eukaryota; kingdom Viridiplantae; phylum Streptophyta; class Magnoliopsida; order Gentianales; family Gentianaceae; genus Gentiana; species Gentiana macrophylla. The sequence goes on from CM047810.1 coordinate 83,373,720, forward strand.
CCCTTTTATAGCCTAGGGCAAAATTCAGCTTATCCGTACGGATAACAGGCTATCCGTACGGATAGTTCTTGATTCTCCAGATTATCCGTACGGATGGGAAGCTATCCATACGGATAAGTCTCTGCTGCTTCAGTCTATCCGTACGGATAAATGGCTATCCGTACGGATAAGTCTCTGTCCAATATTTTTGCATCTATCTGAGAGTTGTCCGTACGGACAGTCTTTTGTCCATACGGATAGATGCCTTAACTTCCAAAACTTCACTTTTTCCATACTTAGCCTTCGTTTCTCGCCTCGGACACGTCTAAACTCATAAATCATCGCTTTCCGGGCTCCCGACTCACCCAAATCCTGCATAAACATGGAAACAACAAGAAAACGCATAACCCCGCAAACTATGGGTGCCCGGGAAATGAGTATAAAGTGCTAAAAGTAGGCCGAGTTTACGGAAAAACCGACAGTCACTCGCCATGCAAAGAAAATCTCATTACACTCATTATAGGGTCTAAACTCACCCGAAAACATGCTAGAAACATGATAACCGTGGGTTAAACTGTACATAAATGTACAGTAAAGTTGGTTCCTATCACCACCCCACACTTAGCCTTTACTCGCCCTCGAGTAAATCAGGCGATCAAACAATGCCAAGGAATCAACTTTACGGTACATGCATGCGTTTCAAAATATCAAAGTAAAAGGAACTTATACAAGTGAATGTAATACATCGACTCCACAAAATCATGAAATGGAGTGAGTGTGTGGTGAATGACGACGACTTATACTCAATACGGTTACCGGCTTGGAATACCGGACAAACGACTGCACACAATCTTGTCCTTCCTAGGGTCTCCACTAATCGAGGTTCACCAGGGCCAGAGATCCGGTCAGGTAGGACTTGAAAGGTTATAACGTTAGGCTCGGCCGGGGGTTATCGAAAGATAATTTGGGACTGGAGAAAAGAAGGCATGAGTGAACCTAATCATTGCGTGTATTCTCTCAACTCGAACATAGAAAACCACCAAACTTCTTTCGAATTTCCATTAGAACAACATCCAAACTCACATCATATTAGCTAATACGCATACCCCTTTTCCGGCTTTCTTTGGTTCGAATTTATTCACTTTTCTTTTTTTTTTTCCTTTGTTTTTTTTATAACAAAACTTTTCTTTCGAACTAATGGCCCCATCGAAGATTCCCTCGAGCTCCTCCCCTTCTAGATGTTAGCTCAAAACTCCCATCTCATATCATTTCACATACTCTCTCCTACCCCACACTTGCCTTGGCAAGTGTGTCTAAAGGAAACAACTAAGTCCACTCGTAGGGTAGTCAAAAGGGAACATGACCAATTTATCGGCTCAGGGCTAGGAATTATAAGCTAAGTAACCAAAAACGGCTCAAATTTCAGACGGTGGTCAGACCGTTCCTATCAAGGCTTAGGAGGGTTTAGAGGGATAATGTTGGGATGTTGGCTTTTGGCTCTGGTCACTTCAAAGAAATGCCTTTCCCGTCATCCCGAACCTACCCAGGGTGAATCCTTTCTATTTCACCTCAAAACTAGGGGTACAGGTGTGTAAAGCAATCGTACTAAGTATAACCGTCGTCAAACGTGTACTAAAAGTGTTCCGTATCGTGATATAATGGACTCACTGCGAGACATTCACAATGCTAAAAAAACCGTTTACTAACTCAACCGTGAAAAGCATGCATATATCGCGGTGTTAAAGCCCTGGAAAAATTTGAAAATGCCTAAAAATCAACTCGAAAATGAGTAAAACTAAGTTCATCACATAACGGCATTGTAAGCTATGAAAACATGAGAATAAGCTAAGTCGTCCCACCCCCCACTTTAGTGAAACACCGTCCTTGGTGTGTGAACAAAAAGGAAAAAGAGACTTAGCTTTGTAGTCTGGCAAAACGGCGTGATCAAGTCCCATAACGGTCGTGAGGTAAAGCATCCCGAATCCCTATATAAAGAAAAACATATCCAAGACGTGCACGGGACATGGTCCACGTGCCATAGCAAGTAATATGGGGAAAATCCAGGGATAATCAAAATATTCGACCTCGTTACGTCAGAAAACTCGAATGAGAGTACTATATGGATAAAGCATCAAACATGATATATAAAACATTCAAAAACATCATCCATCCATGAATAATCCAGAAAGCAAGTCAAGAAGGCAAACTTAGTTACCTAAAGGAAAACTAAGACACCAACACCCTAACCTAAAGAAAAACTAAGGACCGACTCGAACGGAACAACATCGACTCTAAACTCCAGTCTGGTCCTCGGGAGAAGGTAGTGTGGGCTCATAAGCGGAAGTAGTAGAAGTGGTAGTAGTGGTAGCAGTGGCTGGGGCAGTCCCTGGTGTGCTCGGGGTTTTCCGTACGGATAAGAATCTATCCGTATGGATGAATGGCCGAAACTGAAAAAATTTGAGTACTGAGAGTTATCCGTCTGGATGATAACTTATCCGTACGGATGGAGGCAGGCAAAGTGAAAATGAAGTTTTAGATAGAAAAACTCCCTCGTGACCATCCGAACACACCCAAAACACCAAAAACACATCACGTGGGTCTCAAGAACAAACAAAACACAGAAGATGGTGGGTTGCCTCCCACCGAGCGCCTTTGTTTAATGTTGTTGGCTCGACCGGATGATGCTCAACTGACTCAACTCAAAACAAACTCAAATAACATACCAAATAAGCACATAGCATGTCAACCAAATTCAGCATTCATGAGTTTGAACATGGCCAACGATATACCTAGTGCAATCATCAAAATATTTGAACTAGTGAATGGCTTACTCTTGTAACTTGCGCCGCTTTCTCCTGCCACCTCACACTTTCTTTCTTTTCCGGCTTTTTAGATGGCTTCCTTTAGACTTATTGCAATCAGGCGGTTTATCAATCCGCACTTTTCCCAGCTTGGGGAGCACCGGTGCGACGGGCGATCCCAATTTATTCTGTGCCTCGATCTTGCCTCGATCGATGACATCTCGTAAGCGCACCGCATCTCCTTTTGACAATATTTTTCCTTCCTACACGTCAGTACGCACCACACCACAAGAAAACAAAGATTCTGTATATAAGCATTCATCATTTATAGCATTTGGACCTCTATCCTTGTAAACATTTAAACGCTCTCTCTCGCCCCCAACACCAAAAGAAATATCTCCACTCTTAACTCCTATCTGAGCGTCTCTGGTGGTCAAAAAGGGACGACCTAACAAAACAGAGGTCTTGGAGTCCATCTCCATGTCAAGAATCACAAAATCCACGGGGAACACAAACTTTCCAACTTGCACTAAGACATCTTCTGCTACCCCCAAAGGTTTCCTCACCGACCTATCAGCCATCTGTAGGGTCATTCCCGTAGGTTCCAATTCACCTAACCCTAATTTTTCATATAAATCCTTAGGCATCAAGCTCACAGAAGCTCCTAAATCACATAAAACATTTTCAATTACAGTATTGCCTATGGTGATAGGAATGGTGAAACCTCCTCTATCTCTCATCTTAGGGGGTATCTTACTATCATAAACCGCTAACACTCCTCCCTCAGCTTAAATATCTTACCCACTTTCTCTCGACTTGTCAACATCCTTTTCAAACATTTAAAATACTCATGCACACTAGCAATTGCCTCTAACAAGGGAACATTGATCTCTACCTTCCTAAGAATGTCGAGGAATCTACTCTGACTCTCAGTAAGGACCGGCTTCCTAGGACCCTTAGGTGGGTAAGGCAACGTATTCTCATCAAAATCAGGAGGAGGGGGCAGAAAATTTTTCTTACCTCGAGTGTTTGGCCTTGGAGGCCCAGATGTAGCTTCTTTTGTCGTCACTAGCTTGCTCGGTTCCTCCTCTTTAATGTCCAGCACTCTGAAATCCTACTTCTCCCTATCTTCATCTCTTTTGGTTTGAGCTTCCTGCTCCCTCTGTACTTCCATTGCTCGCTCTTTCCTTACAATCGCGATGTCTCTCTTAACAGCAGCTAACTCTCTTCGTACCGCTTCTAACTTGGTTTCCATTCTTTCTCTCTCTCGCCCTCGCCTTTCATCCTCCTCATCCGATATTCTTCTCGCTAAAATCGCTTGCTTTGGCTGGTCGACTCTCACTCTCTCTCTACCACTCCTAGTGAATATGGCATGCACTTGCCCCGGATTCTGCTCAACATCACTCAGACTCTTCTTCAATGTATTTGTGATTTGACCAACTTGGGTCTCTAAATTCTGGATAGCTGAGTGCGTTGATACCTTCTGTTCAATAGCACTCTGATTTAGCTCAGAGATAGTCTTATCCATCTTCTCTAACATCAACTCAGTTGAGGTCTTTTGGGTACCCGAATTGCTTGATTGGTTATTCTGATGAAGGTGCGCATTCGGGTGTTGATAAGTCCTAGAATTGTTATTTCTGTTTTGATGGCTAGCTTGCTGATTCTTGTTTCCTTGCTGCCCCTGATTCTGGTTCCATCCTTGATTGCTCCCCCAAATCTGATTCTGTCCCTGATTATTCAGGCCCAGTTTTGATTATTCTGCTGTTGGTGGCCCTGTTGCTGATTGTTTTCATACATGCCCTGATTGGTATTTTGATAGGCATTCTGATTCAGGGGGTTCTGATTCCAAGATTGGTTATTTGGGCTTTGGTTCTGCCTGAACTCTTGGTTCTGATTATTATTATTTCGATTCCAATTCTGCCCCTGTGTTTGATTCCAACCTCGCCCCTGCTGGTTTTGATTCCAGTTACCCCCAAATTCTAGTTCCTCCAATTGTTCCCAGAATTGTTGTTGTTCCAGCTTCCCTGGTTGTTATTGCCTTGGTTCAAATTTCCCCCATAATTATTTCCGACACAGTTCACATCGTTCTGTTGGAAATCTTCTTCCATGCCACACTCCATCGATGGCTCATAATCTTGGTAGTTCGATGAAACTAGCCAATTTGGGTTGTTACCCCATGGGTTTTTCTGGTTCCCTTGCCCCAAGAATTTTGTTGCTGACCAAATTGTGGATTCCTCCCGGAAACCTGCTGATTACCGCTATTTGAACTCCCTGCCCCCAATCGTTAAGTGCTACAACTAGATCTTCCATAATTGCCACTGGTTGTTGCTGAGATACATTTGCTACAGGTTGTTGTTGGGTTGGATGTGGTATCTGTTGTGGTAATTTCTGAGGATAAGTCGTTCTGCTCGGAGTCATACAGAACTGAGCCGAGTGATTACCGCCACACAACTGACAAACCTGTTGTGCCTCTTTCAGTTTCTTCATCTCTGTCTGAAGTGCCAACAACTCGTTATGTGCGGCCGTCTCTTTATCCAACTGCTCTTCAAGGGCCTTAACATTTTGTTGTGGCTCTTTCGGTTTTTCTATCCCAAAACTAGAAACCCATTCATCATCCCTCTCGATAGCATCGTTAATATGTTGCATTGCTAGCTCGGGGTCAATTCTCGTCAAACCGTTTCCACTAGTTGCATCTAAAAGATTTCTGTCTGACTTATCCAAGGATCTATAAATCTTTATCACCGCTTCAATCAGACTCAAATTGTGCGGAGGGCACTTCTTTAGCAATGCCCTAAACCGTTCAACTGTCTCCTTCATGGTTTCCCCCTTTCGCCCACTGAAATTGTGTATTTCTCGCTTTAAATCCTTAATCTTTGCTGGCGGAAAATATTTCTTCAGAAAAACATCAGCCACTTCGGCCCATGTAGATAATGAGGCGTTAGGGAGGGTGTTGAACCATGTTCTTGCAGATCCCCTTAATGCAAATTGAAACATCATCAACTTGAGCGCCTCTTCGCTCACTCCGTTGTACTTCAGTGTCGAGATGATCTGCAGATAGTTGTCTAAGAATTCATTCGGATCCTCATTCCACCGCTCAGAAAATCGCATTCTCGCCGATCAAAGTTGATGACATTCTCGCTCGGTTCCATGTTGTTAGCATGGATAGCTGGGATTCTGATCGGATTATGTCCGGTCCCTTGATACGGGATAACCACGTAATCCCTTACTGATACAAACCCCTGATTTGCCTGTGGGTTGTTCGGGTTATTTCAGGTTGTTCTGATTCGCTTGCAGAAGCTGAATCTGTGCCATCTATTGTTGAATTAACCGATACATCTGCATTTGCAAATTGTCCTAGCCAGGCGGCTGTTGCTGTAACTGACCACCCCCTTGTTGGTGTTGCTTTTGGCGAAGAGGTGGTGGGTTGTTATTTTGGAGTTGACCACCCCCCACTTGACCATTTTTTCCATTCTGCTGCCTCTGACCATTTAACACATCATTTTGTTGGTCATGTCTGTTCCTTCCATCACCCCTTTCTAGAGCGGGGTCAAATAAATTTCCCCCATCTGTCCTTCCAGCCATAGGAGGGTCCAGAGGATTCCTCTTGTGCGGAGGAGGGTTATTTAGAGTACCCAAACCCCCCATTTCAGACGTCCCATCATCATTCGACCGATCTCTACCATTGGTTGTCATATCTTCTTCCTCTGAAGAGAAGTCTGATGTTTCGTGTCCGTCCACGGTTTCTGGAATATGAGCAAACAATCTTCTCCTCAACTGCCTTGCGTGCCTGTCGATTTCCGGATAATAAGGCTCTAGAGGTGCCCCAGAGCTCCGGGTCATACACTGCAAGTCAAAACAAAACAACAAGAAAACAATAAAAACGACCTAAGCCCAAGCTTTCGGTCAACTTTTGTGATATCAAAGTATTGCCAATCCCCGGCAACGGCGCCAACTTGATAAGAGAATTTTTTTTGCAATCCTGTTAATCAAGTAAAAACTCGAAACCTTAGCAAAATCTACTTTCTAACCGGCAGTGGACCGGATCGATTGTAGGTAGTGCATGAGGAGTCCGAGGTCGAACCCACGAGATTGGCTTTGAGTACCACAAATGACTTAGCACTCGCCCGAGTCAACTAAAAAATATGATGTTATACTATTGCATAAAAGAAAGATTATACTAATCGGATTTCTTAACGATTAAAAGAGGTACAGCCGAACTACCATCCAACGGATTACTCAACCCTCAGACAAACTACCCTGGGAGTGTGCTCTACCTTCCTTGTCTGTCTAATGATAAACTCACAGGTGTCGAGTCCTAATTCTGGTGCTAACTCACACCCTACGCAAAGCTCATCAACCCTCCCTTTAGAAGGCCAACTCACCTAACGTGATTAAGTTCTAGACTTGCCCGAGTGAACGATAAAAACCCCGTATTGGACATGGACCTAACGACTAGGGTGTCAATCTAGTGCACAGGTAGGTGTCAAACTACCTTTTAGGCCAAAACGTATACGGTCCCGAAACCCCGGTTCCCACACTTTGCCGCAACATACATTTATAAGCTAGGTGTGTGTGATGGTGAACTAGGTGATCAAGCTAGCTCAATTACGATTAAAGTAGGTTTCATGATATGAATTATCGATTAGAGCGTTTTATTACGTACTACACTACCTCCCGGTTCATCTCCCTAATGGCGTTTCATCCGCTTTCACATAATTCGGCCATACGATAGATTTAGCTACTCATTATCGAATTGAAACAATAAATGGTAAAGAAATTCATGATATAAACGATAAAAGAACAAGAATCCATACCCACTTTATTGAAAATTGATGAAGTACCAAAGTTATGCTCACAAAGATCAAATCTTGACAATCGAAATGCAACGGATTGATGTTGTAATGTATCTAATGTAATAGAGGATCGAAAGGTGAGAACAACGATATAAGGAACTTAATTCTACGCTTCCGGACGAAGGAAATCGGCCAAAAGAGGCTACAACTATCTAAAATCGTCAAAGTCTACTGAAGAAAACGTTTGAGGTGCCCTTTTATGGCCTAGGGCAAAATTCAGCTTATCCGTATGGATAATAGGCTATCCGTACGGATAGTTCTTGATTCTCCAGATTATCTGTATGGATGGGAAGCTATCCGTACGGATAAGTCTTTGTCCAATATTTTTGCATCTATCTGAGAGTAGTCCGTACGGACAGACTTTTGTCCGTACGGATAGATGCCTTAACTTCCAAAACTTCACTTTTTCCATACTTAGCCTTCGCTTTCGCCTTCGACACGCCTAAACTCATAAATCATCGCTTTCGGCTCCCGACTCACCCAAATCCTGCATAAACATGGAAACAACAAGCAAATGCATAACCCCGCAAACTACGGGTGCCCGGGAAATGAGTATAAAGTGCTAAAAGTAGGCCGAGCTCACGGAAAAACCGACAGTCACTCGCCGTGCAAAGAAAATCTCATTACACTCATTATAGAGTCTAAACTCACCCGAAAACATGCTAGAAACATGATAACCGTGGGTTAAACTGTACAAAAATGTACAGTAAAGTTGGTTCCTATAAGTAAATCCTTCTATTTCGCCTCGAAGTTACAAAATAGGATCTAGGCAGTCGGAGTGTGCTCAATTCTACCATAATCGTTCACTAGATCCTAAGGCCCATGAAATTGAAGCTAAACGTGCAAAAGAACTTCCGTTTATAAGATAAACCTAGCGTCTTGCTATAAGCATTTACTACTTCGCTAAGTCGTTTACCAAGAGAATGTGAAGTTTAAACATGCAAACGGATGTTAAAACCTTGGAAAATTTTAAAATCTGACTCGAAAACGGACACATACTAAGTATATTACTGAACTGGCACATTTAAACATACAACTCAAACCAAGCTAAGTCTACCACCCCACACTTTGAATGAAACACTGTCCTCAGTGTGTGTATTAAAGAGAAAGAAGACTTAGCTTTAGACCCGGCAGAAAGGCGTGAACGAATCTCGTGACATCTTCTTATAAGCGCATCTCGTATACCTAAAGTCAAATAGACAGAAAACAATGAAAACACATGCACGGGACGTGGTCCACGTGCAAAAAGTATTCAACAGATACACTGGGGATAGAAAATAAAGAAGCCATGCCATATCAGTAGACTCGAAACACAAACAATCACTCAACATGGACCGCTATAGATGGAAAAATAACCAAAAATGTAAAAGAACAGAACATCTACGCATATCATATAAAGGCCACAGAGGGTCACATTCAAAAATCCATGTCGAGTAGTGAAAGCATGTATCACAATCAAATACTTCCTCACTGTATTCATCGCGAATTCCTCTTAAACACACCTAAACTTGCTTTATTCCAAAAAGTTCTTTTTTTATTTTTTTTTTTTTTATAAATAAAACAACAGCCTTGGGGTTTTTTTTTTAATTTATTTTTTTATAAATTTTATTTTTCTATTTATTTATTTATTTAATTTTTATTTTAATTTGAAACCCCTCACACACACGATATTTTAAACCCCTCAAAAAGTCATGGTAGCCGAAGGCCCTAAGCCCCAGTTCTAGCCGGACTTAAGAGATATCAACTTCCGAAGAGGCTAAGTACCAAAGTCTTATTCAATCCGAGTTCACGAAATATCACGTCAGCATCCCAAGGCTCCTATCGAAATCTAAATAAAACAATATGATAAAAACCTAGGCCCAAGTTCTAGGACAACCTACAAGATATCAACCTCAGAAGAGGCTAAGTACCAAAATTGCATTTAAACCTAGTCTAAGCAAAAAATGTTTTCGTTTTTTTTCTCTCTTGACCTAACACAATTTTTGATATTGACTTTTAAACAATCTCCCCGGAAACGGCGCCAATTTGATAAGTAAGATTTCGCAATCCGGCTCGATCAAAAACAATTTATAGAAACTCGAAACCTTAGGCAAACTCACCTTCTAACCGGTAGTGGATCGGGTCGATCGTAGGTAGTGCGTTTAGATTCCGAGGTCGATTCCACAGGGAGATTGAATCGAATATAAAATTTGTGTTAAAATCAGAGGACAAAGAGTATATGAACAAGACAAAAGATCGATGCTTTTACTATTACACGGCATAAACAAGGATCTGAATAAAGACTTTTATCCAGAGTAAATTTCATCAAACTAATGATCTACACAATCAAAACCATATTGAGAGAAAACAAATCGAAATCAGGAAACTCACAATAATGAAGATAAAAACATTGTAGATCAAGATTTTTGAATTTTGTGACTCGGGAACCGGGGTTCTAGGATCACCCTGTAAAACCGACCGAGTTGTTTAGATTCGGTTGCGTGTGTGAGGTTTATATCAACTTTGTTGAGCGTTTTATTGAACGTAGACCGTGTTAGATCAGTTAAACCCGGTCAGCGGACTGTTGAACCTGAAATAGGAGGGTAGATTATTGAAATAATATCTATTCTCGAATTAGGAAACAACACCCTACGAATGACATCGATAACGTTTAGATCGGTCAAGAACACTTATGGATTTAGCTAAGGTTTGTTAGTTTTAGATTGGATCATAGCTCGGCTATCTCTTATTAATCGTTTAAACTCTTGTTTTAATTTAGTCATTGTAGAAATAGCACGTTGTAGTTTTATAACCTTTCCAAAAATCGTGTTGATCTTAACTAGAGACGACGCTAGCTTTGGTAATTAACTTGATTACCTGTGGGATTACGACCTTGCTCGTTAGTTTTATACTACAACCGACTCGGTACTTTGCCGATCAAAGTTGGTATACTATAAAACGGTCATCAAGTGTTTTGGCGCCGTTGCCGGGGAATCAAGTTGATATCTATGAGTTAGTTGAGTTTTTAGGATTAGGTTGTTTTTCTATTTTTTTCCTTTGTTTGTTTTGTTTTTTTGTTGTTTTTTGTGAGCTACACCACCTTCTCCGGTAGTGGTAGTGACTAGATACCGTGATTGTGTTCTTGTTGTTTCCCTGATTTGCAGTTATTGGATTTTTACGGCTATTATAGCTTATTTCCTTACTCATTTGGAGGCTACAACTACGGTGCCATGGGTTACGGAACATAGCCTTATTACAAGTTCAACCCACACACCGCGTCATATGGAAACGAGTGGAGGAATGCCCCAAGTTACTTTGCTCAACAACTCGATACTTCTCCACCTCCGGATTTAGGGACCTTATCGGAGCAAAAGATGACTCTTGAACAAACCGTTGAACAATTGAGTAAGGTGGTTCATCACAACATCAAAGAGTTTAGAAATGGCATGACTACGATGCAAGCGGCTATTCGAAACATGGAGCATAAAGTAGAACAACTGATCGAGAAGGAGGAGGTTGAGAGGAGAGAACATGAAACTTCGGTAAAAGTCACCCCGGAGGAATGCTACGAGGATGGTATGAATCTTGTTTCCATTGAATCATCTATTTTGTCTTCGTTTAGCCATACTGTTATACCTACGGGGGTGCACCCTATTGAGTTTTTTTGTTGACATTGAGCCTACTTGTTATTACTTGGTGTTTGAGTCGTTATTAGTAGGGATATGTTTTAGTTCGGGGAAAGTGAAATCATCGTTCTGTGCAATGGACCAATCTTGGTGGTGGGGATTGAGCCCCATATTTCTCGTATTTCATTTTCAGGGGGTGCTCAATTCCTATGATTTTGGTAGGGAGAAGCAATGGTTTGCTCTCCTTTGGTACAGTAGACTTTCGAAAAAATAATACTCGATAAAATTATAACTTCGATAAAGTAATAAATTCTTACAGTCCCGACTTGGGCCGAATAGCTAAAGTAATAATTTCGATAAAGGCATTAAGTAATATAAAATTTTAGCGCATATAGGTCCCAACTGATATATAAAGTAATAATATCCTATTTTTTTAATAATTCAGAGTGCTTTAGTGAAATATGAGTCCACCGTTGTCTGCTTTGTATGAAAATTTATATCCATTTGAATATCATCCCTCACTTTTTGCAAAGCTTTATGAAGTTGTGGAGTGCTTCTATCATATTGTAGGAGAAAATCACTAAGTTTGAGATGAAAATCATCTTATTAAAATAGGAAATTACACCATTTACATATTAAATCACTTTGAGAATAGAAAATGTTTTACAATTGATTATACTTTAACAACTTATACAATAAATGACTTTGAGAATAGAAAAGGTTTTACAATTGATTATACTTTGTATATAGAATTTGAATTTTGAAATTCAACAAAATTCAATAAAATTATATTTTATTATTATACATGTAAAATAATAAATTATTACTTTATCGATTAAATAATATTTCGATAATACAATATTTTTTAGCTGGCCCAACATTATTACTTTATAGAGAGTCTACTGTATAACTATTATTGACATAGTTCGGGGTAGAAAGTCGAGCTGAGGACTCTAAGCTCAGATGCATTTTTATTTCTTTTCTTTCCCCTCGCGTGTCACTATATTTCTTTTATTTTTCTTCGTTTATAATTTTCTGCACTTCGTTTAATTTCTATCGGTTAATATTGGCCATATTAGGCGACACTTTGGACACTTTAAGGCCGCGTTTAGGCCGAGTTTTTGAAAAAATCGGATATAAATGACCGGTACGGTCACATTTTGTTATATAATACATATTACTATTTAGTATAGCTGTACTGCTTCTTTTTGTAGACTCACTGCTGTGCACGTTTTGCATTGTTACTGTTTTGCTGTGTGTATTTAGTGCATATGTAGTTCTGTGGCATGCTATTTAGTAATATGTACATAAACTATTTACTACTTAGTGATGCGTAACTATGTATATGTTAGTTGTTTTTAGTACTCCATCTGTCTATGTTTTATATTAAGTAGCCTGTTGTGCCATGTATATATTCATCTGCACCCTTACTTGTACTATTACAATGTATTCCATTTTGGTGAATCTGTCGAATATGTGTGCTGTATATTCACTAATGTACATTAGGTGAGTAGGCGTCAAATGCCATATTTTGATGTTCCAAGCCTGCTATTCTGAGAGCCTTATGATCTACTTATCTGACATCCCCGAATTCATAGCTATTTAATCCATACCTGTATACTTTTGTGTTGGTCGTGTGTATTTAATAGTACAGGTACCCTGAGAGTTCATTTTACGGATGCCACGTGATTGTACCTCTCGCCTTCCTTATCATTAGTGTGGTTTTAAAGTAGGGGATGGTCGGTTTAGCTTCAATGTTTCGTTATCATGTTGAACGAGTTATACTTAACGATTGATATTCCTTTTGTGAAATGAGTCAATTTTCAATTTTTTTTTTGGATGGATTTGACATTGTTTGTGATGCATTGAGCTTGTAGTATTGCTTTGATTAAAGATATAGTGACTATACGACTGCTTTTGATTTGATTTAGTATCTTGTATGGGAATGGAATAGTTCTATCACGTTAGCTTCGACTTCATGAATCACCTTGACTAGTGAACGATTATGGTAGATATGAATGGCCCCGTTACCTAGAACTTATATGATTAACTTCGAGGTGAAATAGAAAGGTCATTCTTGGATAGCTAAGGGATGACGGTTATGGCGTTTCTTTGACCTGACCAGAGCCAAATGCCATCCCTTATGTATATATATATCCCTAGTTCCCCCTCTAAGCCTTTGTAGGGTGGTTAGACCGCCACCCGAACTATCTGTTCGTGATGATTAGCTCGTAATTACCGGTACCCTAGCCTTAATTTCGGTCTACGTTTCTTTGATTACTTTGCAAGATTGAGCTTGATGTTTTTACATTGTATGATATGGTGTGGGGTGGTGGAGTGACGTATCTCTCGGGTGGTGTTGGTAAAAATGAGTATATCCCGGAGAAGGTGGAATTATGTGGCTTTTCGGCTTTTGATCGTTTTTGTGGTTTTGAAAAGAAAAAAAAAAGAAAAAAAAAAAAAAGAAAAATGAGAAAAAAAAGAAGAAAAAAAAGAGAGAAAAGAAGAAGAAAAAAAGATTCATTATATATATAAGTGTTAATGGAATGCCAATTTTTTGGGATTTGATTTTTGTTGTGTTGATGTTGGTGAATGTGAACTTCTTCTAATCTAGTACGGAGAAGGAAATATTATTGTGTTCTGTAGCGGCTTGTTCCTGGTTGACGAGCTTGGGTACGAACTAGACCTAGATGTGATGTACGTTTCCGACTTGTGGAATGATGTGGAGAAGAGGAAGGTTGGATGAATTATAGTTGAAGCTCGGTTGATGGTTTGTACTATTCAGACGAGCATCCTTATGAGGAGTTGAATCTTTCGGACCTAATCCGGGAAGAGCTTTGTTTTTACTGTTTGATGTTCGGTAAAGCTCACTTGCACTTTCTATTTTCTATTTTATCGTAAATATCCCTTTCGTTATCCCTGACCCTAGCCTAATGTTACAACCTTTTAAGTCCTACCGAACCCTACTAGACTTCGATTAACATTGATTAGTGGAGATGTTTATGAAATATAAACCTATGGTGTAACCATGGTACGTTATACGTCTATAATCTAAGCCAGTCGTAGGTGACGAATGATGAAGAAGCTATACGCACACACAGATTCTTTTCTCAATACAAAGTAGAACATAAATCATATGTATTTGTGTAGTTTCTTGTGTTTTACCATTGCGATGCTTATAGACTTGATGTATGATTGCACTGTTGACTCCATCTTTAATTTTGAATCGCTCATTTTTACTCGAGGGCGAGCAAATGCTAAGTAATGGGTAGTTGATGAGAGTCAACTTTGCTATCATTTTCTATGCTTCTCTTACCATATAAACTTTCTTCATCTTACAGACTAGATTTTGAAGTTAATGCACGTCCACCTATTTAGCTTATAATTTTCATTACTTTCATGTTCAATTGAAGGTTAACATCATATGACGTGTAACATATGTGAGCCTAAATTTTCACCACATTCCACTCCAATTGAAGATTAACATAGTCAAATTTTGACAAAAATGAAGTAAAGGAAGAAGAAGGGTGATGAGAGTCAACTTGGCTATCGTTTTTATGTGATTATACCCCGTTTGTACCTCATTTTATATGTTTCCGAAGACATTTGGTTGTATTTTGATGCATTATAGACCTTTGTTGTCATTTCGAGACTTAGGACGCAAAGTCTAGAAATCTCGTTATTTTTCGGTGTTTTGATGCATTCTCGGTCACCCTAGTGTCCTGTAGGGGTTATACGTTTGGTTTATTGTGATTTTTTTTCAGGAATTAGGTGCTCAGGATGACCGGAAGGCGATATACGAGGGTTGGAACTTGTGACCGAAGCTTAAATATTCAAACGGATCAAATCTTGTTGGTGTTTTCAACCTACCTTCCATTGATCTGCATTTTTATCCACCTTAGAGGAATTTTCTGGGCTGGACATCTTCATGAAATTTGTAGAAAACTTCTTTATCTTTCCAATGCATTTTGAATCAAATGATTTGGAGGTCTACACACAAAGTTATGGCCAATTTTCTGAAGATATGTCCACAAGCGGCTGCCTATAAAAGACAGGCAACCACCTAGAAGATGCTGAGAGTCCCTCAAATTGTCCCAGTTGATAGGCGGCTTCCTATGATCACAGGTAGACACTTACGGTGTTTTGTCCCATTTCCCCAATCCACTATAAATATAATTTTTAGGCTGAAAAACAGATTCTTATCATCTCCTTCATCGAGCTAACCCTGTAAATACGACCTTTCACTTTTATTTTCACCATTACAGTAGAATCATGGATAGTTTTAACAACATATTTTGTAATAAATGCTTGGATCGCTTTAGATTTTATATATATGAAGTTGGTTTTCTCGGATTCGAAGTTTCTTCTGGTTTTCTCTACACAGGTATTTCTAACTCTAATTTCTTGTTTGTATGTTCATATCTATGATGAGTTCTTGTGTTTTGATAGTTAGAATGAATAGGTAATTGATCACGCCCGCAATGTGGTACGGGCTTCTACTAGCAATAGGACTAGGTCTATCGTAGAAGAGTACTGGCGAGTCAAGGTCGAATGCCACAGAGACTCGTAAAAACACAGATTAATCTAGATTGAGTGTCACAACTATGGTCAACGACCAACTATAGGACAGAGAAGTAAAAGTGGTGACAATAGTATGCAATATCAAATAATTATACTCTTATAAGTTATATAAGAATTAGTTCTAACTATGAGTGATTAGCCATTCCCCCAACATCATGCATCAATCCCTATTGGTAAATTTTAGATCTTTAATAGCTACGGGTGCTAATCCATAATGTTACGCTACTTCCATTGAAAGGACAGTAGGTGCCTATGTGAAATTAACCTCCTTCGTTGGTTGTATTACTTCACAAGCAATAAGAACTAGGATTAGCCGGTTCAAGACCGAGGACCTCCCTAAGCAGCTATCATGGATTGACTAGCACGTTCCTGGATCGATCAAGACATTGTCCAAACTAACACTTCACTTTATCGTCCTTCATGTAAATGAAGACATGTATATAGTTGATCATTCTAACAACATGTAAATTAAATCTTCCGGTCAGACGTAGCTGGCGTTGACTATCATGAATTAGGGTTTACTAGGCATTCGCAGCCGTGATAAAGACGGTCGAGGGCTCCGAAGAACGCAACCTTTCATTCATGATTTCTTCACCAATGATTCAGATCTAAACATTCATAAGGTAAAATAACTAACTACTACATAGAAAAACTAATATAAACAATCAAATCATACTAATCACAAGGAAAATAACGACATATCTACATCTAGAAATCCGGAAAATCATACCCTCGAAGACTGATAGCAAAATACTTAACCGCTAACTTTCACCGACAGAGTATCGGGTCAACGGGAGTACAGTGGTCACAAGGTCGAATCCACAGGGAGTAATGTCTAAGTACCAAAGCTGACATCGAACTTAGTTCAGGCCAAAATATGGTGGGAGGATATTATACTAATGCAGAAATAAAGATTATACTAATGGTTTTACTTCTAGATATTAAAAGGTATAGCCGAACTATGATCCCACGAGCTACTTTTACCCCTAAGGAAGGACTTAACAGGGAGCATGTCTTAACTGACCTACCTATCCTAAGTAGTTTAACGACATCCACGGGTGCCAACTCCTAATTCTAGTGATTAGACTAAACAACTCGATCCAACCACCCTATGTGAAGTTAACCGACTCTCCCTTTAGAAAACCGATTATCCTAACATGATTAAGCCTTAAAGTTGCTCGAACAACGATGACAAACCTCGGTATTGGAAACGATCCTAACAACTAGGCCGAATCTACGCAACGATCCTAAAACCCCTTATCCCACATCTCACCGCAAAATGCATCTATAAGTTCGATGTGTGTGACAGTGAACTAGGTGATCAATCTAATTCAAAGATGTTAAAATAAGTTTTAGGACGTGGATTAAACATTAAAACATAATATTACGCACTACACAATTCCCTATCTCATCCCCCTTAGGGTTTTCACTCGCTTTCACATAATTCGACTACACATGCAATTAGCTACTCATGATTATGCTAATGACGGAATAAAGAAAGGAAAACATGCTAGAAATAATAAAAGGGAAATAATTCATTACCATAAAATAGCAGAAAATCGGATCCACAATGTATGACGAAATAATTGCACCAAAAAGTTGAATCTTTTATTCTTGAAAAGGAAATCTAAGCTATAACAAGTGTGTAGAATCGAAGGAAGTAATCTATGGAATCAAAGGATTGAAAGGTGATCAAACTACACTAAAATCGCACCTAAATCGCCTTGGAAAAGTCTAAAGACGGCCAAAGATATATAAAATGATTGAGCCGCATATATATAGTGTAGTCGAAAATCGCTTGATCGGTCTCAAACGCCGCTTTGCCTCTCACAAACGCTAGTTTGCCTAGAAATCTTGATGATATTAGGGTTTCTCCTTCCATGGACGAGCGTTTGCCTTAACTTAAACGCCAGTTCATGGATCATGCCTTGAGGGACAAACACCCGTTTACAGTGTCTGAACGCCAGTTTGGCTTGAATGGGCTTTTTGATTCGGGCTAAACCCATCCAAATGCCAGTTTGGGGGTAATTTGAACGCTAGTTTGGCTAAAAACTCAACTTTTAGTATCAATGCTACTTCTGTCAAACTCCAGTTTGGACTGGCCAAACGCTAGTTTGAGGTAGGCTTGAGTCAAACTCCAGTTTGAGGTATGGCAAACGCCAGTGTGCCTTGATTTCACTCCAAAATTGACTTTTCCATGCTTTCATGCTACTTTCGTGCCACGAACCCATTTCTCATCCAAAAACATCGCCTTCCGGGTCATTGAGTCACCTAAGTCTTGCAAAAACATATACGAACAAACACCACGCGTAATTCTGCAAGACAAAAGTGCTTGGAAAAGAGTTAAATATCGTTAAAAAGGAAGAGTTTACTATCGATGTGATAGTTTAACTCCCCGTGCGTATAACTCTCGATATTACTCTCAAACAGGCCTAGAACTACCCAAAACATGCCAATAAAGTGATAAACGGGGGTTAAACTACGCACCAAAGTACAGTAAAGTTGACTCCCATCAAACATGAGTGCAGATCCTCCTCCGATCGTTCCCTAGGTGGCGAATCCGTCGAATCCGTGACTAGAACTCATAGAGAAAATAAAAGAACAAAAGAAAACTTTTATTAATATAATGCATTTATCTTGTTGAAAATTGTACATTGAAATTCGTGGCATGGGCCACTTATTTATAGTGCTATAAAACGACGTAATGACACTTAAATCTATCCCTCGTCCAAGAAAATGCAGTTTCGAAGAATCTGGATCCCGCGGCTGTGGCGGTGCTTCACTCAGCATCCGGGGTGTTTTTGCCTTTTTCCGCTATGCCGACTTATTTGAAGGTTCTGGAATACCCTAGGTCCATTTCTTTGTCCAGCTCGGCCCATAATCGTTCTCTAACACTTAGCCCAATCTCTGTAACCTAAAAATAGTCCAATAATACACGAAATAATATCGAATTGGGGTAAATAAACGTTAAATGCAAATTACTCGACTCATGAACCCAACTCATGACATTCAACTCAAATGGTTCATTTAAATGGTCGAAAACAACTACTTTTAGCTTAGAATGGGTGAAATGTTGATGCCGTAGGGTGTATCATTTTGAGAGTCATCAGTAATCCGTTATATAGCCAAGTTATGTGAAAACCTTCAAAATCGAACCCTAGCTTGTTCATATGGTGTTCTTGATGTGTTTTTTTTTTATGATTCTTGATGTATTAGTAGTTCTAAAACTTATGCTTAATCATGTTTTTTGAATGCGTGACTCGATAATCGTATTACATGTATCGTCTTTATACCTTTATTTTGTGAGAGGATACGGGAACCAGGGTTCTAGGATCACCCTGTAAAACCGACCGAGTTGTTTAGATTCGGTTTTGTGTGTGAGGTTTATATCGACTTTGTTGAGCATTTCATTGAACGTAGACCATGTTAGGTCAGTTAAATCTGGTCAACGGACTGTTGAACCTGAAATAGGAGGGGATAGTAGAGTATTGAAATAATGTCTATTCTCGGAATTAGGAAACGACACCCTACGACTGACATTGATAACGTTTAGATCGGTCAAGAACACTTCTGGATTTAGCTAGGGTTTATGAGTTTTAGATTGGATCATAGCTCGACTTTCTCTTTTTAATTGTTTAAACTCTCATTTTAATTTAGTCATTGTAGAAATAGCATGTTGTAGTTTAATAACCTTTCTAAAAATCGTGTTGATCTGAACTAGAGATGACGCTAGCTTTGGTACATAACTAGATTCCCTATGGGATTGCGACCTTGCTCGCTAGTTTTATTCTACAACCGACTCGGTACTCTGGCGATCAGAGTTGGTATACTACAAAACGGCCATCAAAGGGTCATTAACAACATTAGGAGTTGAGGTCAAAAATTCATTCAGATGGATTTGCTTACGGTACTAGTGCATCTGACATATGCACTCACCGGGAAATCTTGTAATAGATTTCTAGCTGAGGCGTTACCTATAACAAACAGAAATTAGACATTTGACTAATCCATTTCTGATCAACTTATTGACAATATAACTACGTGCTCTATGTCAGGAAGATTTGCGAATCCCACACGCATATGTTAAAAATTTCCAAGGCCCTCCTCACAACATCCAAGTTGATAGAGAAAGATTAAACAAGTACGGTCGGCCCCCCGTTCGGATGTACTTTTAAATTGGTTAAGTAAATACATCTTTTAGGTAATTACTATTACACCCACCCAAACTTAATGATGGAGTGACCACATTAGGTTTGATGCGTAGAAACTGGAATTGTGAAACAAAGAGTGATTTAGTCATGGAATCTGCTACTTGTTCATGTGAAGAGTTGATAACACTATATTTAGTACCATAAACTATACTATTATTTACCCTGAATTGTGCTCAATTGAAGAGAGATGTTCCAGTTATTGTGTGAAATACATGTCGATTGCTTAGTTCTTGTTCCTTGGTAGTTAAATTTGCATTTATATTTGTCCCCCGAACTTGGTATTGTTCTGACTCATTTTCTGTATTTTTCGGGTATACCATATTCTGGAGCAGTGGAGAATGAGTCCGAGCTATAAAGAGTCATTGGGCCGAAGTGAGAAAGTCAATGAAGCAGTCTGCTGAGATAAGGGTGGCTGAGGCCAGGCCCGCAATTACGGAAGCCCATGCCGCAACATCAAGCCTTGGGAAACACGAAAGAGAGCTGCCGAGAGTTCTGCATTAAGTCGGTTAGGGTTTGGAGTAACTAGGTCATTTACAGTGCCTACAAATAGCTTGTACCAACCTCATTTTAACATATCTATCTATCTATCTTTTGCACATTATTGAGTTAATGAAATAAAATAGTTTCTTGGTTATTGCTTTGAGTTCTTCCATTGGTTTCCTCCCCAGGCCATCAACTAGCTTGAGTTGATCATGCTAGATCCGCCATAATTGAAGGTATGAACCTTTGAACATTCCTTTACATTTTCATTATGGTTGATTAGCTTTATTTAATGTGATGTAATTAATCCGAGTGTTTAAACGAACCGTAATTTACACGAATTAATCAGAACAAAAATATGAAATTCCAGAAGTAGGAGCTGCCGCACTCGCAATTGCATCGATCTATATCGTAGTTGCGAGGCACCTTTTGATCACCATAAGTCTTGAGATTCAGCATCAGCTACGTTGACCGACATGTTTAATTAACAGTAGGTTAGATCTGGCCAATCTACTTGTCGTATTTCGTAAATTAACATAAAGGACTTGGAAGGTGAAGTGTTAGTTAGGACATAGTCTGGATCAATCTGTAGGAACATCCTAGTCATTGTCAATAGCTGCCTGGGGAGGTTCTCGGTCTTGAACCGGCACTTTCTAAAGCTTATTGCGTGTGGGTTAATTCAACCAACGAAGGAGGTTAACTGCACGTAGACGTTTACTGTCCCTGCAAATGGAAGTAAACAAGATTAGGATATTGTAATAGTTAGAGTGTATAGGTTACATCAGACTAGCATTGTAATAGTTAGAGTATCATGAAACTGAAAACTGGAAGTCATTTAGAAAATTGGAAATCGTCAAGATAAACTGACTGACAAACTAACTTAGACTACTCCAATATGGAACAGAAGAAGATAAGTTCGCTGAGGGACACAAACTTGGTTGGCTTATTTAGAAGATTGAAGAACTGAGGGTCACAGACTCAGTTATAGAAGATTGAAGAACTGAGGGTCACAGACTCAGTCATAGAAGATTGAAGAACTGAGGGTTCAAACTCAGTTTACTTGTCGAGACTGTCAAGTTAGAATTCACGCATGTTTGTGGTGACCTGAACTGACTTTATGGATCTTGTATGAAGACCTAAGAGTCATAAGGACAATGAACTCTTAGATGATATTTGCTTATGGTTTACTCTGGTTAAGTCAATTATAATCAGATGAAAAATTGGAGTACTAATATTTGAAGAAGAATAAAATCTCAGTTAATGCTCCAAGTTAGTCAAGGAACTGACAACTGACGAACTCAGTATAAAAATGATCAGGAAACTCAGGTTTATAAGTCAGTCATCCATCAAATTGATAGTACAGTCGAACGTTGTAAAGAAAGCATTTTTATTGGATGAAATACTGACACATCAGAAAGGTCATAAAATATAGCCGCTACAAATAGCCGTTGATACAATTCAAATTCAAGTAAATGAACGTTAGATCCTATACTATAAATAAAGGACTTTGCACCAAGAAAAAATACATAATTATTAAGATCAACAAGCAGTTTGTGTGCACAAGTCTAAGTTCATTCGAATTGATATCATTATCTGCGATAACAAGATCTATCAAGAAATCTTCCAAGTGTTCAAGCCATATAGATTTATCAAGAATCACACACTTAGAAGAACCACAGACAAGAATCAATTTATTGATTCTCAACCCAACTTTGATTCTTAATCAAAGGTTTAGACTGTGAAGCAAACTGGGAAGGTTTTGCCAAGGACAATTGTCACAGCAGTCGGGTAGACTGTGTTTGTGGTGGTAGCTAGCTAGTGAAGAGGCATACGTAACCCTTCAAGAAACAGTGTTCAAGAAATTGAAGAGCAGCAATTCTACCTGTTCTACAACTGTTTAGATAGTGAAGCTAGGATTAGCCCAGGACTATTGTTTAGGACTTTTTGTAACAGCTCACCTCAAGAAGTTCTAGTGGAATTTTCCTCCTACACCACATGGGAAGAGAGGACTGACAGGATTACACCACCTGGAACCTCTATAATATTTGCCTCATTTACTTTACGCATTTATTTACTTTACGCATTTAGAATTGATTGTTATACACCTCACAGATCACAAACTGACATTCACCCGAATTCAGTTTAGCACACTCAGCTTTCGCATAGAATAACAAGATCAAGAAAGAGGCTAGAATTATATCCGCTGCCGGTTGACTCAGTTTTGCTTAAGGCAATTTGACTTAAACTCAACTCAGTCAGCTTAACTCCACACAAGTTATAACTGAACCTTAATTTGTTTAAAATCCAGTTTTTAGGGACAAGTTTAT
Source organism: Gentiana macrophylla (assembly GCA_026214975.1). Taxonomy (NCBI): domain Eukaryota; kingdom Viridiplantae; phylum Streptophyta; class Magnoliopsida; order Gentianales; family Gentianaceae; genus Gentiana; species Gentiana macrophylla. Next base: position 83,396,557 of record CM047810.1, read on the forward strand.
TCACCCCCCTCTAAACTTGTGTTAGCCTTTCCAAGGGACCAACAATTGGTATCGGAATAGTGTTTCTTTAACAAGCCATTGTTAAAAGCTCATTTGCTCTAAATATCCTCTAGTTGTTTTCATTAGAAAGCTTAGTTTCTAGTTTTCACATAATCAGTTTTCACTCACTCACAATGGATAACACCAGTATGCAAGACATATGCTTATGTGCAACATGGATAGGTTTGACGAATACAAACGTCGTATGCCGGCTTTTCTAGCTGTTGCTCATGACGAGATGATGGACGTGCTCATAGATGGACCAATTCAGATCACTTACATGCAAACTAATGGTGAAAGATAAGTTCAAGTTCCAAAGCCCAAAGCCGAATGGACTAGTGATGATCGCAAGCGAAATAATCTCAAAAATGTTGCTATGGACTTTATCCTCAGAACTCTTGACAGCAACGTGTACTTGAAGGTGAAAGAATGCACAACTGCTAAGGAAATATAGGACAAACTTCAGTTAGTTTGTGAAGGATCTGACTCAATCAAGGAGAACAAAATCTCAGTTGCAAAGCAGAAATTTGAGAATTTCAAGATGAAATCTGGAGAAACCATTGACCAAATGGAGACAAGATTCAGTGCTATCATGGATGAACTAGATCTACTCAAGATTGAATACAAAGAAAGTAATCAATACACGAATTTTGAAGGCCTTACCTTTGTGTTGGAAAATGAAGGTCACTGCTATGGAAGAATCTAGAAGACTTGATATAGAAGACTCCTTCAAGATCTTCTCAGATTTAAAAGCTTAAGAATTCAGTGAAGATTTTACAAGCACAACTGCAATAATCAAAGCACTGGAAGAACCAGAGACCACAACACTTGCAGAAACATCAAATGACTCTCAAGAAACATGCATCCACAAACAATCTTCAACAGTTGGATGAAATGGAAGAACAAATGGCACTCATGATGAGTCGAATCTGCAGGATGAAGAATGGTCATCCTGTAACTCAGAAGTTTATCAAGAAGACTCCTGAAAAGAGAAAAGATGATGATTTTCTTTGTTTCAACTGTAAGAAGCCTGGACGCTACAAAGCTGAATGCCCAGAACTGAATGCAAAGAAGACTCAACAAAGAAGAACCGGCAGAAGAGCGTTATTAGCTGGAGATGAGTCTGACTATGAAGTTGGTACAAAAAGATTATCTGATGAAACTGCTTTAATGGCACACATGGAAGATCCTAATGAGGTATGTGAATAACACTCTAAATACATCTCAGCTCAGATTTCCATGCAAAATGCATGTTCTTCAACATCCGATTCCAATCCAAAGAACTCAGAATTAGAAGAAACTTTTGACCAATTGATGAATCAGCTTGTCACCATACAAGCTGGTTATGAATCAATCAAAGCTGAGAAAGAAGCTTTAATTCTAGAAGTCAAAAGATTGAATGATGAACTATGCAGAACTGATAAAGGAAAGAATCGATTAATCGATCATCGCATCAAGAAGAACAATCGAATCTTTTGCTCAATCTAGTTCAGCAACTGGATTCAAATCATGCAAGCCATATGGAGATAGAACTGGCTTAGGTTTTGATACACAACAAACTTCGAAGGGAGGAACAAGTAAAGTAACTGAACCTAATACCAAAACTGGTGTTAAGTTTGTAGCTGAACAATGTCCTCAAACTAAGAAGCATGCTGAACTAGTGAAACAAGTTTAACGTGAATCAGACCAGTCTCAACATCAGTTTTCAAAGAAGTCAGCTGTATACAACAACAGGGTCAATCAAAAGGGTAAACCAGTTGTACATCATGAAAATCGAAAAGGTAGATCAACTGCTGAATCTACTAAAGCTGATCAGGCCAAGAACCAGAAAAACTTCAGTCAAAGTAAATCCAAGAATATCAATTATTCAAAGATTCACAAAGTCAGGGGGAAAGGCTGATTATTTCCAACTGATGATGACTGGAATTTCTCTGAATCTTCTATTAAAATTGATAAAAGCAATCATTTCAGACAGAAAACTTATCACAAGTTTCAATCCAAAAGTCAGCAGAGGAATCACTGCACTCCTCAGCCGAAACCTCAGTACCAAGGTCAGCACAGACCTCAGTACAAAATAAATGATGGTTATTATTCAAGTGTTAATAATAGATAACATCAGGGAAATCAGTTTCAGTCAAAGGATCTGAGAGATCATATAAATAAGACACAATCCAAGCATAGATACTATGGGAGTGTGGCTTATATTTATGGAAACAAGTGCAACAATATCCGAAGGATACCTAAAGGGTATATTCCCAAGGTTGTACTGACAACTGACTCCCATGGACCCAAACAGAGTTGGGTACCTAAAAATGTTTAATTTATTTTGCAGGATATATGGTACTTTGACAGTGGTTGCTCAAGACACATGACAAAGAGCAAAGATTGTCTAAGTAAATTTATTGCCAATGATGGACCTAAGGTTAATTTTGAAAGTAAAGACAAACCTGGATTCACCAAAGGTTATGGTACCTTGATCAGAAATGGACTTACAATCAAGAATGTATCGTATGTAGAAGGATTGCATTACAATCTACTCAAAGACTGATCAATTACATGATATGGGATACAAAGTTACTTTTGATAAAGATTTCAGCGTTGTCGTCAGCAAAACAACATTTCAAGTTGTTTTAGCCGGAAGAAGAAAAGAGAATATGTATGTTGTAGATTGGACTACAGCTGTTGCAGAAACCTTTTTACTTGTGCATACCAAATCAGAAATCAACTGGTTATGGCACAAGAAACTGAGTCATCTAAACTTTGATGACATCAACACCCTTGTTAAGAAACAGTTAGTCATTGGACTACCAGAAATCTCTTACAAGAAGGATAGCTTATGTGATGCTTGTCAGTAAGGAAAGCAAACAAAAGCAAGTTTCAAGACAAAATCTCAACATTCAACAACCAGAGTCCTGGAGCTACTACATATGGACTTATTTGGACCTGTTACTCCAATCAGTATCAGTGGAAAAAGTATACATTGGTGGTAGTAGATGATTTTTCAAGATACAATTGGGTTATCTTCTTGACCAAGAAAAGTGAAACCAAGCAAAGACTTACTGAACTACTCAAAAGCTTCAAAATCATAAAAGTCTATCAGTTGTGAAGATAAGATCAAATAAAGGAACTTAATTCCTCAACAAAGTGATTATTGAATACTGTGAAGAAAATGGTGTTTTACATCAACCTGCTGCCACAGCAACACCTCAACAGAATGGTGTAGCTGAAAGAAGAAATAGAACACTCAAAGAAGAAGGAAGGACTATGATCTGTGAAGCAAAACTGCCTGAAAGGTATTGGGCAGAAGCAGTCAATACAACTTGCTATACACAAAACAGAGCTCTCATGAATAAAAGGCATGAGAAGACTCCATATGAAATTTGGAATGGAAGAAAGCCAAATGTTTCTTACTTTCATGATTTTGGAAGCAAATGTTTCATACATAATAATGAAAAAGATCAACTTCATGTTTTTCAGCCCAAAGCTGATGAAGGAATTTTTCTGGGATATTCAAGTGTAAGCAAGTCATTTAGAGTACTAAATAAAAGGACACTCAAGCATGAGGAATCAATACATGTGGTATTTGATGAACCAAATTTTCCTGGTGGAATAACTGAAGATAGGCCAGAATATATTTCTCAGTCTCAGTTACCAGTCCTGCCAGAATCAGTTTTTGTTGACATTGGAAGACTAAGGATTTTAGAATCTTCAGATCAAGATCAGTCTCAGTTTCCAACTACACAACAACCGACTCCTGAACAACATGATTTTGACTCAGTTGAAGAAAATCAAGAACCAGTTCTTGAAAAACCAGTAGGACAAAATATTGATCCCTTGATGCAAGCCCAGTACATCAATGGATGAGGGATCACCCTGAAGAACAAGTAATTGGTGATGCTCAAGCTGGTGTTCGAACAAGACATCAACTAGATGCAATGGTTGCATGCTTTCTATCTCAATCTGAACCTAAAGAGATAGAAAAAGCTTTGGAAGATCCAGATTGGATACTAGCTATGCAAGAAGAACTGAATGAATTCGAAAGAAATCAAGTATGGGAATTGGTAGAGAGACCACGTCATGTGAATGTCATTGGAACCAAATGGGTTTTCAGAAACAAACTTGATGAAGATGGGAATATAATCAGAAACAAAGCTAGACTTGTAGCTAAAGGATATTCTCAAGAAGAAGGCATAGATTTTGATGAAACTTATGCACCAGTTGCAAGATTGGAAGCAATCACACTATTTCTTGCCTTTGCAGCTCATGAAAAGTTCAAAGTATACCAGATGGACGTTAAAAGCACATTTTTAAATGGAATACTTGAAGAAGAAGTTTATGTTCAACAACCACCTGGATTCGAGATCAAAGATCAAGCTGACAAAGTTTCAGACTAAGGAAAGCTCTTTATGGACTTAAACAAGCACTAAGAGCTTGGTATGAAACTCTATCTCAGTTTCTAGTGGATAATGGATTTATCAAATGAACCATCGACAAGACTTTATTCAGAATGAAAAATGAAGAAAGCACTCTCCTTGTTCAGATTTATGTTGATGACATTAGTTTTGGATCAGAAAATTAACAGTTATGTGAGAAATTTGCAAGTTTAATGAAGAGCAAATTTCAGATGAGTATGATGGGAGAATTGAATTATTTTCTTGGCTTACATGTTAAACAATTAGATGATGGAATTTTTATTCACCAAACCAAATATACAAGAGAACTTATCAAAAAGTTTGGTATGGAAAAATCAGCTGGAATTTCTACACCAATGGGGACCAACATCAGACTAGATGAAGACAAAGAAGGCAAAGATATTGATCAAACAGTTTACAGAAGAATGATTGGAAGCTTACTCTATCTTACACCAAGTAGGCCAGACATATCCTTTACTGTTGTTGTATGTGCAAGATTTCAGTCGAAACCAAAGAAAGTCATCTCACAGTTGTTAAAAGGACCTTGAAGTATTTGAAAGATACAAATGGAGTTGGAATTTGGTATTCAAGAGAAGGAGAATTCAAACTAATATCCTACTTAGACTAAGATTATGCAGGATGCAAAGTGGACAGAAAAAGCACATCAGACACATGTTAGTTGCTAGGAAATAGACTTGTGTCATGGTTTAGCAAAAAGCAAAATTCAATTTCAACTTCAACAGCTAAAGCTGAGTATATAGAAGGTGGAAGTTGTTGTGCTCAAGTCTTATGGATCAGACATCAATTAAGAGATTATGGGATAGAAGAAGGAACAATTCCCATAATGTGTGATAACACAAGTGCAATTGCAATAACGGACAATCCAGTTTTGCACTCAAGGAAAAACACATTGATGTGCGACATCATTTTATAAGAGATCATGCAGAGAAAAAGGATATTACAGTTCTTTATGTACCTACTGAAGATCAGTTGGTTGATATCGTTGCAAAGCCATTGGACAAAGAAAGGTTTGCCAAACTAAGAACTGAGTTGGGCATAATAAGAGTCAGTTAAGTTAGTTTAAGCCAGAAATTCGTCAATGTGATTGATCTTTGTTCTGCTGGGTGCGCTCACTTAACAGATCAGTCATTGACATCAACAATTTCAAACTGACTAACTGAAACTGAAGTATTAACTGATATTTAAGCATCAGTCAACTTTAGTCAATGTTTGATAAGATAAAACCAACAGCGGATATATCGCATTTAATTACCGCATTTTTTGTCAGAATATGTTACGTGTACACCCCATTACTGTCAGAACAGTACATGCATCGGTAACTAAAACCATCATGGAATTTGAAAAGTTGTACCAATCAACCGCCAGTACATTACCCCTATATATCCAACCTCCACTCATATTTTCTCAAAAACAAAATCAAAAATTTCTTTTCATCACAAAATTCAAACGTTTTCACATTAAACCCAGAAATGGCCGCCTCAAAGAAATCTCAAGAATAAAGATTGATCACAGATTTAAATGTCTATACATTTGAAATTTATGAAGCTATGTGCAACAACACTCTACTTGCAAGTTATATCTGTGAGAAGATCCAGAAACAACCAGGATTAAGAAGCATTCTGGAAGTCACTTTCAACCACAAACGTGATGTGGAAGGAATTTTGCTGTTCTGGGAGAACATGTGTTTTGTAAGAGACTCCCTCTTTACTAAGGTTCGTGGAGAGCGAATCATTATCAATGAACGAGTCATGAAGTCACTATTCGGTTTCATAACTCCACCTGTGACATCAATAGACTTGGCTTGTCTACCATTGAAAAGGGACGCCTTTCTTAGGCAGATTTCCTTATATAAGGAACCAGCAGAAGTTGGTATTCATATTGATAAACTCAAGCCAGAATTTGGGCTCCTCAGTAGATGGCTCAACAGACATGTTATTGGAAAATCCAAAGGAATCAATATATTATCCGATGACAGTGCTTATCTGATGAACATAATCTGGGATGAACTAGAATCAATTGGGCCGGTTATGTTGTCAATCAGATAAAGAAACAACATCTAGCTGAATTAGAAAGTGTGCAAAAATCTAAAGCTGAAGGACAAATAACTATTGGTAGATTCTGACTGAAGAAATCACTCAGTGGAGTCATTCAATACTATTTGGAGAAACTCAAGGTAGGGAAGAAAGCAAAACAAACTGCAGCCGCAACTACTGATACAGAACTAATTGCAGCAGTTGAAAGTTCAAGAAGAACAACTTCTCAACCTGAAGCTAGACAGAAAACTATGTCTCAGCAGGAAGCTGAACACAAAGGAGTCAAGCGGAAAGCTGACTCCGCAAGAGAAATATCAGTTGTCAAATGTTTATACCCAGGTACTTCAAATCATCAGCACCAACTGAGGGGGAACTAAAACAACTGACAACTGAAATTATAAGGAAATATATTCTTGCTGATGATACTTCTCAGTCACTACAATCTCAGCACCATTCAAATCAGCAACCAGCCACAGTTTTTGAAGCTGATAAAATCGTCAAGCTGATGAAGATGAAGCTCAAACTAGAAGACTCTCGTGATGCTACCTTACCAACTGACGAAAAGTTACTCTTGGAGAAACTTGAAATTAGAGACCTATATACTCTATTTCCTATATCAGAGTTTCTAGCAAATTGCTTCAGTAGATTCAATGAAGTAGCCCAACGAAGAGAATCAGCCACATCATCTATTCCCAAGAATTCTTTAAAGAAGAAGGATGATGATGAAGATGATAATTCAAGGAAAGAAGGTGATATGACTATAGATTGTGACATGATATACTCAACCTCAAATCCAAGATCTGCAAACTGTAACTCATCAAGAAGAATTTCCAGTTGGAAATCAAACAACTAACAATCAGCAAGCAGCTGTTGAACTTGATAATCAACAACTTATGGTAATTAAAGATATCACTCAGTCTAAAGTTCAAATAGAAGACACATATGATCCTTCTGATATTTTGACAAAGGAAGAATTGAGAAAAGTTCATGAGAACTTAAAGATTGTGCTCAGCCAAAAGGATGCATACAATGGTCTTCTGAGAAACATCTCTGGATATCTAGATTATAAAACGCAAACAGATATCTCAGTTCATGCAAGACTAGAGATGATTTATAAGTCAAGTTCAAGTTCTGCTTCAGAAATTTTGACACTCAAGGAGAAGCTTGAAAACTCAACCGTAGTAGATAGGGAAACACATGCTCAGGTTCATTGGCATTTAAACCAGCACATCTACGGGTTAGGGAATCAGCTCAAAGAAGTACTTGCTTCACAACAACGTATCTCAGCCGACCAAAAAGCAACCCATGCTTTGGTAGATCAATTGTATGATGCCAAAAAGGGGGAAGCTGAAGAAGAAAAGCTGAGGCTAGTCAAAGAAAAGAAGCAACTTGAAGACGAATTGGAGAAATATAAATCAGCAATAGATCCAATGTTTTTAAAGAAACAATTAACCGATGAGCAGCTCATTGAGAAATATAGTCAACCTGAAGAAATGAGAGCTACTCTAACACAGATATGTGGTTAAAGTTTGTCAAAGATCACAATCCTATCAAAGCCAAGTACAAGGAGAAGACTATTAAAGAATCCTTGAACTACTTTTTATCTGATGTATATCACAATCAGAAGATGGCACAATATAAGAAGATCAAGAGGATTGAAGACAAACTGAAGATAAGAGACAAATTTGAACAAATGAAAGCTGATGTAGTAGAGTTTGAAAATTACTACAAGCATGAATCAACTTTACCAAAGTTAATTTTATGGAGAAAATGGAAAGAAGGAAGTCAAGTGGACTATAATAAGAGTTTTACTAAGGAAGATTCTAAGCTAGAGTATGATTTTCGTATTCACGACAAAGAGATGAAGTTTATCTCTGTTACACAAAAAGCATAGAAAAGAGCTTAGCCTCTGATTTAATTTATTTGAACAAAGTGTAACTATTCCAGTATTTACATATTCTAATGAAATCCAGTTTTCCAGTTTTACCTTGTTTTACACTATTTTGATCTTTAAGCTTTACTTTTAGAGAGAGTTTGGAATCATCAAAAAGTGGGAAATTGTTGGAAATAAAATTTATGTTTTGATGATAATTTTGTTCGGTGTGATGCCCGAAAGACAATTTTGTAATTGTTTTATATAATAAATGAAATGATATTATTATTCATATTTATTATTCTCATATTCACCGATGTGACAATAGTATTTACACTACAGAAAACCCTAAAGTATATCGTTTATGTAATCACTTAACTCAGTGTATGGGATATACACGGGAGGATTGAGTTAGTGAAGATGTACTTAAAATACAATTAGCCCGTAGTGAAGTTAATTGAGAGTATCGGGTCTCTCCTTTAACATGCTATTAATGCGCCCATAACACAATATGTGTGATTGTCTTATCCGGACTTTCGGTTAAGAGAACCTATTGGGGCATTTATATATGATAGATATATCATATAGGGCTGGACCGATTTGATTAGAGTTCACGATATAATTCCGTAATCGATAATTCTTATCGAATCAATCGATGATCATATTTATGGATATATCTTAATCCTGAGGTGATCACAGTCAACTGCTTGAATCAGTATGAGGTTTGACTTGACGGTTAAGGATTACACTGAGTCTGTGATCTGAATTACCCCGTCTTGGCATTGTATTGGATTGAGTGAGTAGTCTGTGTTATCGCACATACATAATCCATTCCTTCCATTTATGGAAGTAGATAGACAGTTCCCTTATTTGTTAATCCTAGAAACTGATCGATCGTACGAGTTCATATTACACTGATTAACTACCAGTGAGTTGTATGAATTTATTGATTACTAGGGGGTTAATGGTAAATAAGGATAAGAGGTTCTAAAAAGGGTTAACGGTAACTTCCCGATTTAGAATGAACAGTCTATGGAGGATTAATCCATATGTAATGATTATATCAATGGACGCTTATTATCATTCTCGTGAGGAGATAAATATAATCTCATAATCGGAGGAGTGCGATCACGGGATTATGGTGGCATATTCTGTGATTGATTTATCGAATATAATTATTTTGTTAAGTAAGATAATTATTTATTTGATTTATCGGAGCCGCTGATTATTAGTCCATGGTCCCCGACGTGCCTCCAAAATAGCATAGATATTCTCGGACGTCGAATCCTAATAATATTAATTTAGTTCTTATTAGAATTTAATTAAAACGATATGTGAATTAATTGTTTAGTGAACTATTAAATTAGTTGGGCTAAATAATTAAATATGTGGAAAAGACATTTTTCATAATCTTGGCAATTTATGTGTAATGGCCGGAAGCCGAAAATTATATATTGACTGGTTCAATAATAATTTCGGCCAAGGGCATAATTTTAGGAAATAAGAAATTCTTTTTTAAGACATGTGCACAAAATATTTATTGGATAAATATTTATGGTAAGAAATAAAGATAAATATTATTCTAGATTTGTTCTAGAATATTATGGAATTATCTTTTATTTATTGGATTATTTATTTGCAAAATAAAAATCCATGGAGGTCAAGGTTTACTCTCCTATATAAAGAGATTTCTCCCAAGCCTTACACACACACATATAATATCGACTTCTCTTAGAGAGAAGGAGCAAAAAATAATTCGGCCAAGGGGTGAAGGGAAAAATCTTGGAGGTTTTTCCGGGTAGCATATCGGAAGGATTTGAGACGAGAATTTCCTTCCACCGGGAGTTGCATGGATCACACGTACGGAAGATCGTGGTGATCTTCACATCTTCTTGCATTCTTTCTATTGCGGTTCTTCAACTTGGATTTTGAGATCCAAGAGGTATGTTCTACACCCCCTTGTAGATGTAGATCTAGTTATTTTTTACGTGTAATTTATAGATCTAGATCCTTAAATCGCTTCCATTGCGGATGGTATTACTAACAAATTCATCATATTTATTATAAGTATTATCTTAACCCCATTGATGAAGTGCTGAAGCTAGCTGTTATAGTGAAAGGCTAAAAGATGTCAAGAATTGAATGTATAATTTTTACTAGAGTCTGATATTTGTATAGGTTACACCAGACAAGCATTGTAATAGTTAGAGTGTCGTGAAACTGAAAACTGGTAGTCATTTAGAAAACTAGAAATCGTCAAGATAATCTGACTGACAAACTGACTCAGACTACACCAATATGGAACAGAAGAAGATAAGTTCGCCGAGGGACACAAACTTGGTTGGCTTATCTAGAAGATTTAAGAACAGAGGGTCACAGACTCAATTATAGAAGATTGAAGAACTGAGGGTCATAGACTCAGTCATAGAAGATTGAAGAACAGAGGGTTCCAACTCAGTTTACTTGTCGAGACTGTAAAGTTAGAATTTAGGCAAGTTTGTGGTGACCTGAACCGACTTTATGGATCTTGTATGAAGACCTAAGAGTCATAAGGACAATGAACTCTTAGATGATATTTGCTTATGGTGTACTCTGGTTAAGTCAATTATAATCAGATGAAAAATTGGAGTACTAATATTTGAAGAAGAGTAAAATCTCAGTTAATGCTCCAAGTTAGTCAAGGCCCGACAAGCGATTTAACTCGATATAAAAGCGATCCGAAACTTCAGGTTTATAAGTCCGTCATTCATCAAACTGATAGTACAGTCGAACGTTGTAAAGAAAGCATTTTTATTGGATGAAATACTGACACATCAGAACGGTCATAAAATATAGCCGTTACAAATAGCCGTTGATACAATTCGAATTCAAGTAAATGAACGTTAGATCCTACACTATAAATAGAGGACTTTGCACCAATAATAAATACAAAATTATTAAGATCAACAAGCAGTTTGTTTGCACAAGTCTAAGTTCATTCGAACTGATATCATTATCTGCGATAACAAGATCTATCAAGAAATCTCCCAAGTGTTCAAGCCACATAGATTTATCAAGAATCATACACTTAGAAGAAGCACAGACAAGAATCATTTTATTGATTCTCAACCCAACTTTGATTCTTAATCAAAGGTTTAGACTGTGAAGCAAACCGGGAATGTTTTGCCAAGGACAGTTGTCACAGCAGTCGGGTAGACTGTTTTTGTAGGGGTAGCTGGTGAAGAGGCATACGTAACCCTTCAAGGACCAGTGTTCAAGCAATCGAAGAGCATCAATTCTACCTGTTCTACAACTGTTTAGATAGTGAAACTAGGATTAGCCAAGGACTATTGTTTAGGACTTTTTGTACCCGCTCACCTCAAGAAGTTCTAGTGGAATTTTCCTCCTACACCACAGAGGAAGAGAGGACTGACAGGATTATACCACCTGGAACCTTTATAATATTTGCCTCATTTAGTTTATGCATTTATTTACTTTACGCATTTAGAATTGATTGTTATACACCTCACAGATCACAAACTGACAGATCACAATTCGAATTCAGTTTAGCACACTCAGCTTTCGCATAGAATAACAAGATCAAGAAAAAGGCTAGAATTATATCCGCTGCCGGTTGACTCATTTTTGCTTAAGTCAGTTTGACTTAAACTCAGCTCAGTCAGATTAACTCCACACAAGTTCTAACTGAACCTTAATTTGTTTAAAATCCAGTTTTTAGGGACAAGTTTATTCAACCCCCCCTCTAAACTTGTGTTAGCCTTTCCAAGGGACCAACAATTGATACCAGTTTTTGGGATCAAGCGCTTACCGTTATACTAAAACCAATTGGTGTTAGTAAATGTGCTACTTTATTTCCTTATACCACACCTTCACAGCGCCATGGGTCGAACGCACACAGGCGGGCAGAGTGCTGTATACCCAACAATCCCCCCCAGCACCTGCTACCCTCTCAACCGTGGTTTAACACAGAATGCTGTTACCGGGATTCGAAACCACGACCTGCTCTACTACCAGTTTTTAGGATCAATCGCTTACCATTGTACTAAAACCAATTGGTGTTAATAATTGTGCTACTTTATTTCCTTATACCACACCTTCACATCGCCATGGGTGGATCGACGCACACAGCGGGCGAGTCTTTGTATACCCAACGACACATGAATTTGACGTATGTAGCGTCAAAAGAAAAGTTGTCTTTGGCGGCTTTAAACTCGAACTATTTCTTATCCTTTAGCTAGATCGAGTCCAATAAATGTAAACCGAAGAGAAACAAGCCTTTTCATCCAACCGCATCCAAGGTCAAAAACCAATGGATGGTGGGAAGGTTTTTCTTACTCATTAACCACTTAGTTGAAGTAGGTTACGATTGAGTCGGAGAAAAAACAAAAAGGATGGGCTCCGATTCGGAGATTAAGGGGCAGCACATGAAATATATCGTCAACAGACCTAAAGTCCGCCACAGATAGATGGCCGCTTTATGCTTTATTTGATCTGACTGATATGCTGTTTGGAGAAGGCTTTGCTGCCTGTACAATATTTTCTTCTCTAGGCGTAAATGTCTTCGCATGTCCATATCTCCGGGAATGAGAGCATCGGCTCACGCCAATCTCATTTTGAACTGGACAACCCTTTGGTTTCCTGGCCGCTGTTCACTCTATCACATCATGTTGGCTTCTGTAACTAGTAAAAGACTTTTTGGTGCTAAGAATATCCCCTTTTTAAGGGTGTATTCTAATTTAAACATACCTAATTCAGAAGAAACTCTAATTGGGCTCTGTATTCCTTTTGACTGCCTAATCATACTAAAGTAACTACCTCCCCGGTCAGACGTTAAGGATGAATCAGTCTGGAGTAGTGATTGTTACAGATTTAATGAAGGGGTAAGTTGGATCGAATCCTGAATAGATCTAGGGAGGATGATGCCCTCGTAATTGCGAGCTTGACCAGACCCTGATCCTGAGGTTTGAACACTTTCTGGACCCACCTCGCAAGCGCGTTTTGCTTAGGCGCTATTGTGAGCAGGCTGGCAGGACTGTCAGCCATCGCATCCACCTTTCCCACTATCCCACCTTTACCTCCTTCCCCATAAACCCTCATTACTCCTACACCTTAATCCACTCACCATCACCCTCAATCATTCCACCACAAAAACTCATCTCTTACTTCCCCACTCAAACTCTTCACCTACACCCATTTCTCCTTTACAAACCCACCTCCTTCACCACCATTTCACCATTCCGATTCACAAACCACCATTACACCCTTCCATTTCAACCATCCAATTAGCCACATAAACCACCATTAAACCCAACCAAACCCAGTCTTTCTTTGTTTCTGTGTTGCACCATTTCTGAAACCCGATTTTGATCACGACGTGGTAGAAGGCACAGACTACTAGAAATATGACTAGGTCTATCATAGCAGAGTAATGTCGAGTCAAGGTCGAATCCCACAGACACTCGTAAGATATGTTTAATGAAGATTGAGTGTCACAAAAGCGGTCTACGACCAACTATGGTGCAAGAATATAAAGCATGGTGCCAGTAAACTCATAAGATTATGAAAGTTCAACAAAAGCAAACAAGAGTTTCTAATGTATTAGTCTAATTATGAGTTATTAGTTATTCCCCCAATATATGAATTGATCTACCCGTGGTGAATTTTAGATCTTTAACGATTCACGGGTGCTACTCCTTATTATTACGCTACTTCCATTGAAAGGACAGTAGGTGCCTATGTGCAATTAACCTCCTTCATTGGTTGTATTAATTCACATGCAATAAGTGTTAGGAAATCAACGCAGGAACGCTGCGGAAATGAAAATTTGATTTCCTTTTCCCAAGATCGACTCCGTTTAAGCAACAAACATAAAATAAGTAGACTAAGATAATACATTGGATGATCTAAATAGATCGTCGCTTTGTCTACGGTTTTAGTTTCTGCACGAAGCCGCCCAAGTCTTCGGCCTATACCGTTGATCCACACGAACAGCCTGCTGGAATCCCATCATGGATTGCTACCAGAAAAACTCGGTTGCTAGACCGACCTGTTCTCTCTCTCAAAACTCTCTCTGGGAAGCTTTCTATTTTCTAGTAAATTAGAACTCTTCTAATTGTGATTAATACAAAAAGAGGTTGACACCCACCTCCTATCTATAATGAAAGTGGCACCCCAATATAGTCCCTAACTGATTGGGAGAAGTTTCCTAATAGATTGAGGAGAAAGAAACCCTTTTACTAGTAAAATAAGGAAATTATCTTTGAATTATTTATCTCATTTAATTTATTATCTCATATTAAATATTTCCAAGATATTGTCAATATCTAATATTGATTATCTTTATCATATTACCATAAATCAATTCGCACATGTGTGCAAATCTATACTCATTAATATGTACTATTAATATATGATAATACTATTAATTAATTTGCAAAATCCATGTGTATCACATACACATCATCTGCGTCCCATATAGCCATAAATTGACATCCGGAATATTCTTAATTAATTAATATAATACTATGATTAATTAATTCACAAAATACATGTATATCATATATACATATATATTTCGACATACATATAACATATGTATATTTATTAATCAACATAATTAATATCTTGTATTATATTTATTCATAATAAATAAATACCACCATATTAATTTACCATTATAACACTTTATAGTCGAGATAAATTTTCCTTATTTGGTTATCGCTATAACCGCATTTTAATCCGGCTAGATGTCCTTCTGTGTGTGACCCGATAGGCTTCCGAATATGTTGGCCATAGGCACAAAGCGCATTACTAAAATACCCCTTATACCTAACGATCATGGATAGCGTCTACAAAATGTCCACGACCCCCAATCATCGAAAGAGTCAAATGCAATGATTACTACCTTTAATGTGAAACGGTTACCGTATAAATAGAATCCTATCGCTGTTACAATGTCCATACGGTCGTATGTTGAGTGTCAAACATCAACGATCGTGTCTTATAATTCGATATCCTACTCTCTCGAAGTAACATATTACATTCACTTTGCAATTACTTTCGAGAATAATACATTCCTTATAAGAAGGCCCTTTCGGATATTTACTCATGTTCTTAGGATACGCAATTTCCGGATGAGCAACATGAATTCTACGCATGCTTCAGTATCACACCCAATCACTATCGCATGATCGCACCATGTCTAGGGGAAACCTCAATAGTGTCAAAGCATGACAATCCACACCATGATGTCATGAAGACTCCGGTCTTAGGATAATTACACAACCGCCACATAGTGCGACACTTATTAAAGTAAGTGGGTCATTCTAACATACGCATTCTCCAATACATGTCCATGTACAGTCCAGGTGTCTCTACACTTCGATAGACGAGATCTATCCCAACCTTCAATAAGATAGAAGACATCCAATACGTGCTAGTCTAACCGTACTATTAATGTCCCATTCAATAGTACATGCGACTAGAGACATTTAAGTATCAAACCTTTTAAAGTGAATTGAGATCTCATCAACCATAATAACTATCATGGTTTCTCTTTCACAATTTGACACTAAGGACGTTATCATATAAGAATATAGTAATTGGTCCGTTAAACGAACAAATATATAATAACAGAAAATCTATTTAATATATGTATAAACATAAAGAAATAGTAGACATAATCCGACCCGGTCGGATCCGATCTAACTCGATTGGGTATAGGATACTATTTCAACAATAAGAATTAGGACTAGCCGGCTCAAGACCGAAGACCTCCCTAAGCAGCTATTGTGGATTGACTAGCATGTTCCTAAGGATTAATCAAGACTATGTCCGAACTAACACTTAACTTTATCGTCTTTCATGTTAATTTATGATGACATGTAAATAGTTGATCAGACGTAGCTGGCGCCGACTATCATGAAACAAGATTTACTTGGTATTCAGATCTAGCGATAAAGACCGTTGCAGATCTGAAGAACGCAACCACTATTTCATGATTTCTTCACCAACGATTCATATCTATAAATATATGGGGTAAAACAAACTAACTACTACATAATTAAAACTAATAATAACAATCAAAGCATACTAATCACACAAGAACAACGACACATCTACATCTAGAGAAAGCTAGAAAATCATACCATCGAAGATGAGCGTAGATCTTCCCCAGATCTCTCCTTAAGAGGCAAATTTGTCGGATCCGTGACTAGAACTCATAAAGAAGATAAATAAAGAACAAAAGAACTTTTATTGCATAATATTTGTCTTGAGTGAAAATTGTAGTTGGTGCCTCTTATTTATAGTGCTAAAAACCGACTTAGTAAACCCTAAAAACTACCCCTCATCCAAGAAAACGCGTTTCGGAAGATTCTAGGCGCTGGGTAAGTTGGCGGCTACTACCAGTAAATCGAGGTCATTTTCGTATTTTTTCTTCTGCCGACTTAACCTGGAAAGTTCTGGAATACCCTAAATCCATTCCTTTCATCTGCCCGCTTCATGGTCCATCCTTAACTCGTGGCCCAACTTTCGTTACCTGAAAATAATCCAATAAAACACGAAATAATACCAATTCCGGAAAAAATAATTCAAAATAACAAATACTTGCCTCGTGAACCATTCATATTGTATTCAACACAAACGGTTCACATTATAAGGCCAAAACAACTATTTTTAGCTCATAATGGGTAGAATGTTAATGCCGTAGGATATACTATTTTAACTGTCATCAACTACCCGCCACTAGCCCTTCGCTCATCCCTGAGCAGAGTATTAAGGCGTAATGTACCTCCAAAAACAATCACCACTAACTATAACATTCCCAATAAAGATTTCAGGCAGAACACATGTCAAGTAACAATCCATAAGTTACCCATTAATCATCACTTAACAATGCGTCAATGTGTCATGTGATAAATCTTCGTGATAGTGAATTCGTGAAAAGAATCATGTTATATTAACCCCACAATCTTAACTTACCTGTGCATACACTCGCTCTTATCGCTTTTAGACTTAGTTACACAACATGAAACCCTTAATCAAGCCGGGCGGACTTGGGGACCGAGAACTACTCAAAGGTCTTCGTTTGTTTTTATTTTGTGCGAGGGTCGTGCGTCTTACGCTCCTAATTTCTTTCCCTCACTGTCTTTTTGCTTTTTGCATTTTTTATTTTTTATTTTATTTTTGTGTTCTCTTTTTTGGTAGATTTATCTCTGATTTTTCTTTTTCTTTCCTCATTCACTCACAAGCCCGTTTTATCCCGCTTTACCTTTTGCGGTATTCAAGTTGCGTTCCTTGTCCTCCAACAATTAGTTAATGTATATACACTGACAAACAATGACTCATGGTTGTAACAACTCATCATCAAATCTCAATCACTTCTCACTCCAATTACGTGCCGAAATAATTGAATGCAATGGTAAAATAAAAATTAATAAGTCACCACTTCATGCAATCTAACACATGCTCATTCTTCCATACTAAATTGAATATGAAATAGCTAGCTAAAAATAGTGTAAAGTTTTCAAAATTTTCAAAATTATTGCCTTTGTCATTGTAAATTTTTCGCCTACTACTCCCTACTTATTATAGGCATTGTCCCCAATGACTAATAATAAAACAAAAAATATAAAAGGTACTTAGCTCTAGGAATTGGTCGGCCGAGTCAAGTACTAAATCATGGAGCGTAACCAACGTGAATCGGCTCCAGGTCATCCATCTTCCAAGTATTCACTTGTATTTCAAATACTTCCAAAAACTTTGAGTAACATTCAAAGGGCAATAAGAAATAAGGTGGCGGTAATTGTGCATACCTAAGGAATGCGTAAAAACAGTTTAAGCCACTTTATTTTTTATTGACCTAAGGAAGATGTGAAAACTTTAACCTGGGATCACATGAGAATCACTAAGGAAAAAACCACATAGATCTAGAGTCAGAAGACATAAGATATTTGTGATGAAAAAAACCTTCTCTGTTGTCATGCTATTTTATTGACTCAATTATAGACAAAATAATAAATAAGGGTTTATCAGAAGTAGTTTTGAGTTTATAGTCGCCAGCTCAACTATACTAATACGGATCCTTCACTTGTAAACTGGGTCATCCAACATAAAGGCTTCCAAGTTAGTGTCATATTTGCACTCAGGTAATGCTTCAGCCTATGGCCGTTTATTGTGTAAATCCCGTTAGAGTGTTCATCTTTTACTTCAAATTCACCTGAATTGAAGACTATTGTGACAACATATGGTCCAAACCATGTAGACTTCAATTTTCCAGGAAAGAGTCGAAGGCGTGAATTCTACACCAACACCTTATCTCGAACCTTGAAGGTGTGGTTCAAAATTTTCTTTTCATGTAGGCGCTTCGTTCTTTCCTTCTAAATCTTCGCATTCTCATACACTTGAAGTCTGAATTCTTCTAATTTCTTTTATTCCAATAACCTCTTTTCTCCGGCTAAACTTTCGTCCATATTTAAAAACTGAGTAGCCCACTGGGCACGATGCTCTAGTTCCACCGGAAAATCACATGCTTTCCCAAACACTATCTTGTATGGTGACAACCCAAAGTTGGACCTATAATCAGTTCTATACGCCCATAGAGCGTCATCTAAATTCAGAGACCTGTCATTCCTTGTGGGATTCACTGTTTTTTTTCCAAAATCCTCTTAATCTCTATATTCATGACTTCTACCTATCCAGTTGTCTGGGGGTGATATGGTACTGCAATCTTATGCCGCACTCCATATTTCATCATCAGTTTTTCAAACAACCTATTATAGAAATGGCTCCCTCCGTCACTAATTATGGCTCTAGGTACCTCAAACCTCGTCAAATTATTTTTCTTAAGGAATCTTAAGACAACCCTGGCGTCATTTGTAGGTGAGGCCACCGCCTCCACCCATTTAGAAACATAATCAATTGCCACCAGGATGTAATGATTAGATTTTGATGATGTAAAATGCCCTACGAAATCAATTCCCCAAACATCAAACAGTTCCACTTCAAGGATACTATGAAGTGGCATCTCATTCCGCTTCGAAATGTTACCAGTCATTTGACAGGAATGACAAGCTCTAGTGAACTCATAAGCAGATTTAAATATTGTTGGCCAATAAAATGCACACCGCAGTACCTTTGCTGCTGTCTTATCCGGCCCATAATGGCCCAAACTTCTCTTGAATAGCAATAGCTCAGTATGCTCGGAATCTCATCATCATGGACGTATCTCCTCAGAATGTTATCAGGGCATATTTTTTATACGTAGGGATCGACCCAATAATAATGCTTCAGATATGTAAAGAACTTTTTCTTGTCAACGCTAGTGAATTACAGGGGTAGGTATCTTCCCATGAGAGAATTCACAATATTTGAAAACGAAGGGTATACCTTTCCCACTCTTAATGTATTCTGTCAGGGTTGAGATTCTACATGAGTTACTATTGAGACGGAAAAAAGTTGTTCGTCTGAAAAAGATTCCTGAACCTCAATAGTTTGCTCTTCTTCCAACAGTGTTAATCTCGATAGGCGGTCAGCCACCAAGTTCTCAGACCCTTTCTTATCCTTGATTTCCATATCAAACTCTAGTAAGAGTAGAGTCCATCTCAATAATCTCGACTTGGAGTCATGCTTGGTCAGAAACCACTTCAAAGCTGAGTGGTTTGTGAAAACCATGACGTTAGATCCTACCAGGTAAGACCTAAACTTGTCAAATACGAATATCATGGCTAAGATATGTAAGAGCACTCCAGTTCATGGGGGAACTCGAACTCAGAGGGTGATTAATGAGGACACTGCCAGAGAGCTTGCGGCTTTACACCACAAGATGGATTACATGATGGAGCATTTAGGCATTCCTCTATACACCCCTCCGCCTAGATCTGCCCCTCGTCACAGAGTGGCTTCTTCCACTGCTGGTGCCTCTACTTCTGCACCTCTTGGTTTTGAGCGTCAAGCTGATCCATAGGAGGATTATTACTTTTCAGATTCCGATGATTTGTTTTTCATTTTTCATTGTTGTTTTCCCATTTCTATTTTTCTTTTTTTTCTTTTCTCTTCCGACACTAGTGTGCAATCTATGGTTTAATTATTAATATAATGATTTTGTCGGCTTAATTTGTTTTAGAGTTCTTTTCTCTTTTACTGCCGCCATTTTTATTATATCAGTTAGTGTGTCCCTGAGAATCTCGTTTAGTGTTGTATGAGAGTTTTGTAGATTTACGGCGGGTTCTATTTTGAGCCTATTGATACATATCCGAGGATCCATCATACTTCGCCATTCCAACCTTATGAAGCTAAGTTCTATTTTTGTTCTTCATCTTTTTATCATTGGGGACAATGTTTAGCTTAAGTGGGGTAGGCACGCCACTTAGATTTTGGCATTGTATCTAGCTAAATAATCGCTTGTCTCAATTAGAAATTTGTAAATGAGCGTCGGTGATTCGATTCGATTCATTGTATTCGGCTCGAAAAAGCTCGATTCGAGTTCGATTCGAACCTTGAGCGTCGAGCGAGCGTTAGGTATTTGATATTCGTCTATCGAGCGAACCAGATCGAACACGTTAAACCGAACTATTGTATATTTAAAAAAAAACTATATATATAAGGTTCGAACATGTTCGAACCGTTCGAACATGTTCGAACATGTCGAACATGTTCGAACTTTCGAACCCGAGCGAACCTTGCTAAACTAAGGTTCGATCGATTCGAGCGAGCGAACCTTAGGTTCGAACCTTTCGAGCGAACTCGAACCCTGCACATGTTCGGTAGGGTTCGGCTCGTTTACTGACCACTAGTCTCAATTCATTTGATCGTTTTTCACCATTTTCCTTTTCATTCGCTTTCAAAAATATTGTAAAAGGAATGAGTCTTTGATCTTTTGGAACAAATTAATTACATCTTTGTTTTATATCGGATGAATGAAAGTCATGCCAACAATTGAAGTAGTTGCGTATTAACCACATTTTTTGTTCATGAACCAACCTTTTTGAGCACGTATAATGCACTTTCATCAGTGTGTAGCTTGATGGTGCATTATTTTGACTAGAGTTGACCTTAGTTTCCCGATTTTGTTCAACCTATGGTCATTTAGGTCAAGTTGTGGATCATATAAGGGTTAAGGAAAAACGGATTCGGTAGATTATCAAAGAGTGGACCGTGAGGAAAGATAGATTTTTGAGCGTTCACCCGCCAATATAAGAGAAAAAGAAAGAAAACACGATTCTCATTTATATATGCTATTTCTTTATCTTTGGAAAGAGGGAAGCAAACTCGGAGCGTAAGACGCACGACCTTCGCACAATAAATAGACCGATAAACGCAAGCCTTGAGTATTACTCGGTTCCCGGTCCACCTTGCTCTGTTGACTTGACCTATGAAATAAAAGAAAATCAATTAATAAAATTAATGGCGTAAAGGGACAAGCACTCTCGGGATTCACTAGCAAGACTTAAGTTGATATAATGTGATTCTATTTGCATGACTGACGCTTGAGAGTTATTTCACACACACACACCGGTTCATGGATTGAATATTGTTTAAAGCATCGCTTATGGAAAATAGTCGGCATGATTCTTTTTTTGACGTTGTGACGTACACATAGGTATTTTACATTAACATGTATATTGGCCCGAGGTCTCATTTTCTTTCGCCTTTTTGTTCGGGATGAGAAAAACCTAAGTGGGGGGTAGTTGATAACATGCTAATTAGTACCTTAAACTACACCTTTATTTACCCTGAATTATGCTCGAGAGGAGAGAGATGGTCTGAATATGATGAGAAATACATGCTAATTGCATAGTGAGTGTTCTCTAGATGCCGATTCGGCATTTGTATGATTTCCCTGTGGATTCGGTACTGTTCTACGTTGTTTTATGTGCTTTTTAGGAGTACCTTATTCCGGAGCAGCTAAAGCATGGATCTGGACCAAAAGAAGTCATGAAGCTGATTTGAAAGAGTCCATGAAGAGATCTATCAAAGAAAAGAGGTGAAGTTGGACTCGATATCCCGAGGCCCACCAACGACTTACCGAGTTCTTGGAAGACAAGAAATTAACCCTACAACGTTTACTATGTCATCTAGGGTTCTATTGAGTCTAAGGTCAGATAAATTGTCTATATAAAGCCAAAGTATTTCATTGTAAACATATATTAGAATACTCTATCAAGTTTTATGAAATAAATTTTTATAGTTTGATCTTGTGATTTTTTTTTCTGGTTTTCTCTCCTCCATGGCGTCTCTAACTTGAGTAAATCAAGTTAGATCTCCATAGCCGAAGGTATGAAGCTTGAACGTTCCTTTATGTCTTAGTTATGGTAGATTTACTTGCTTTCTATGTGCTGTAATTAATATGAATGTGTAGCGACCCCGTAATTTACTAGAATTAATCATAACGAAGCAATGTAGTTCCTGAATTAAGAAGCACTGCACCCGATTTACAGGCGGTCTATACCGGTAAATTGAGGAACTTTTAGGTCATCTTAATCTGGAGACTTAGCGTCAGCTACGTTGATCGACAAGTTTAATTAACAGTAGGTCTAGATTCTGCCAATATGCTTATTGTATTCGTAAGTTAACATGATGGACGATAAAGTGAAGTGTTAACTAGGACATAGTGTGGATCGATTTCTAGGACCATGTTAGTCAATCCATGATAGCTGCTTAGGGATGTTCTTGGTCTTGAGCCGGCATTTTCTAGTACTTCTTGCGTGTGAGTTAATACAACCAAATAAGGAGGTTAACTGCATATAGTCGTTTACTTTTCTTTCAATGGAAGTAGACATGGTTAGGAGACTACACCCATAGCTAACACTGAGTTAATAAATTGTTTCGATTGATTCGGGGAATACTGGGGAAGTACTCATAAAGATTGGTCATACCAAGTTGTGGGATATGTTGGGAAGGGAGGAATATCATGTTTATTTCCGTTCTTATGTTGGTCAATGGCCAATTATGAATTCATGGTTATATTAAGTGCGTTTATTCCTATGTGCATTGTCTCTGTGGGATCGACCTTGATTCACCATTGCTATATTATGATTTGACCTACTACTCTTTCTAGTATAAGCAACCTCATGCGTGACATCAAGTTTTTGGCTCCGTTGCCGGGGACAATGGCCAACTTTAGTAATGAATTCATTTTTATCTAATTAAGAATTATTCGTTATATTATTTTTAATCAGGGTTTCGAGTCATTCTATATGTTCCTGCAATACCGTGAGATCAGAGAGAGAAAATCCGGGCCCGATTCAGCGTGATGTCACCGTGATGAAGCGAGTTCCAAAAATCAAAACTCTGATTGTCTCTATGATTCTGTTTTTATCCCTGTTAGTTTTTAGTTAGAAGGCCCACAGTAGTTGGGTCTGAACCCAACTGAAGCGGAAGTTGTTAACTGTGTTTCGTTTTTTTTTTATTTTGTCTTTTTCACAGTAAGTACATAGCATTTCTGATTTCTTCTTAAAAAAGATTTTTGGTAATTCAAAGTCAGACCAATATGATGCCACACATAGTTCATAATGTCATACTCATCTTGATGTATCCAGGCTCCAAGGTGTGGGAGTGTTATAGTATAAAAGCTGATGGAAATGCTGAGTGCACTTTGCTGATCATTTGAAGATACCAGCAACCTGCTGACAGCGTGACACGAGCAGCCTGCTGATAATATAAAAACTCAGCAGTCTGCTGATTAGTTTAATATAGTGTAATGTAGAAAACGGTTATTCTGTTGTAATATGTTATAACCGTTTGTAACTTACTTCTTACTGATTCATAAGATGTATGAAGCTATAAATACCCCATGATCACCAGCATTGTAACTTAACTTGATCAAAGATAATTCCGCATTTTATTGTTTGTAATTCTATAAACTTCATCATGGTATCAGAGCAGAAATTTAAGAATTTCTAAATGCTTTCCTGCATTTTTTCCTCCAATCTTTGAAGAATCTTGAGAGTGTTCTTCATTTTTCTGAGTTTTCAGTTTCTTTAGAGTAAACTGTCCTCTATTTTCCAGTTTTTTGATCAGTTCTTGATCAGTTTTTCACTATCATAGATTCATTCGTGATCAATTCTGGAGTTCTTGATTGCCATGGCAGCTAAGAAACAAGAAATAAGTCCCTTCAGTCCATTCTATTTTCATCTTAATGAGAATCATGCTCTGGTTCTTGTTCTGCCATTGATGAATGGAAATAACTATAATCCGTGGAAAATGTCCATGGAGAGGGTGCTGATCCCCAAGAACAAAACTGGCTTCGTAGACATCATAATTAAAAGGCCAGAAGCAGATTCAACAGACTTCCATGCATGGAGATAGTGTGATACAATGGTTAGATCATGGATCTTAAATTCTGTTGAAAACACCATTGAACAAAGTTTGATGTATTTCAAGAATACACATGTGGTTTGGAAGAATCTTGCAGCATGATTTTCAAATGTTGATGCCTTAAGACTTTTAGATATTCTTGAAGAAATGCATCCGCTAAAGCAAGCACAAATTCTCTCATTTAATATTTCACAAAGTTAATGATTTTGTGGGAGGAAATTAGGCCTGTTACAGTCTGTTCTTGTGATCCTCAATGTCACTATAATGAAATTAGCAATCTGATGGATCATATGGAGGCTGAACATGTCATGAAATTGCTTAAAGGTTTGAGGGATTAATTTGAGCCAATAGTCTCATAGGCAATGTTGATGGTGCCTTTCCGAGAAATTCATGATGCCTTTGCAATGGTAATCAAGTTTGAAAGCGAGAGTTGTATGTGGCCAACAAGGCCAATAACCAAGATTTCATGGTTGACTTGTCACAAAAGAATGGTCAGGGACAAAATCAAATTTTAGCCAGAGACCTAACCTGCTTTGCAAATCCTGAACCTAAAAATCTAAAAAAGATGCAATGTATTTTTGTGGATTCAATGGTCATACGGAGGAGACTTGTTACAAGAAGCATGGTTTTCCTCCTGGATTTAAATCAAAAGGGCAAATATGGTAGAAGAGGAACAATCGGTAGAAGAAGATCGGGCACCAGCGGTATCTTTGGACCAGGTTTCCCAATCTTCTTGCACTGACCACTTGACAAGTTGATGGCTCTGTTTGAATGATCCTCCTAGACATGCATGATTTGTTGTTGGCCAACATAGTGATGTTGTTTCGCATTACTCACCTGCTACAGGAACAGATGACCTAAATTTAGTAAGATCAATACAATGGATCTTGGACTTTGGTGCCACAGATCACATTGTTGGATCATTAGATCTGTTAAGAAATCCCAAACCTTCATCTGGTATAAAAATGGGATTACCTAATTGAAATAATGTCTATGTCGCACATATAGGACAAGTAAGGATCAACACTCAACTGGTCCTACATGATGTGTTTTGCATTTCTGGTTTTATGTATATCCTTTTATCTTTACATTCTTTTATTAATCATACAAAAGGTGCAGCCATCTTTTCTGCTAACAAGTGTGTTTTGCAGGACAAGAACAAGATAATGATTGGTTTAGCTGAGTTACAGCGAGGACTTTATGTCATGGATCAACCAATAAGACATTATGTTGCCGATGCTGTAGAAAATCACACATTATCTGATAGATTAGATTATGCACTTTTATGGCACTACAGACTTGGGCACTTGCCAGATAAGAGACTGCAAGTCATCAGTTCACCGTCTGTTGATGTCAAATTTTGTAATCATGATCTTTGTTATGTTTGTCCTATGGCTAAACTGAAGAAAAATCCTTTTCCTTTCAGTACTACTGCTGTAAATGCTACTTTTGACCTTGTACATATGGATATTTGTGGTCCTCTAAGACAACATACTGTGAATGGACAACAATATTTTCTTACTGTTGTAGACGATCTCTAGATTTACTTGGGTTTTTCTTATGAGGCATAAGTCTGAAGCCTCTGACCTTGTTAAATCTTTTGTTAAATTTATTTCTACTCAGTTTCATAAAATTATTAAAGTAATTAGATCTAACAATGGTGCAGAATTTCAACTTACTGACTTTTATGCTCAGTAGGGTATCATACATTAGAATCCTGTTTAAATACACCTGAGCAAAATGGTATTGTTGAAAAAAAACATCAACATCTGCTAAATGTTGCAAGAGGTTTTAGGTTCCAGAGTAATCTACCCATTGAATATTGGGGTTTTTGTCTTTTGCATTCTGTAAAGTTGATTAATTCCACACCTACACCACTGCTGAAGGAAAGCACTCCACATGAAGTGCTTTGTGGCACCAAGCCAGATTATTCTATGTTTAAAGTTTTTGGTTGCTTAGTTTTTTCCCATACACTTCAGCAGTATAAGACCAAATTTGACTCAAGATGTAGGACTTGTGTCAATCTTGGGAATTCGAACACATCCAAGGGTGCTATTTTCTTAGATATTACCAACAAAGATATCTTTGTTGCTAGAAATACTCAATTCCATGAAACTTATTTTCCTCTTTTTCAACAGGTGTTAGGAAACCTGGATATCTTGCTGACATGCCTGTTATTTTGCCTGTAATGGACAATTTCTATGACCTGCTGAATGAATCAGCCGATCAACCAGCAATGGGATCAACAATAGTTGATCCCAATGAAAGGCATGCACCAGTAAATCAGGCTCCTGAACCCACATAACTAAGAAGGTCCACAAGAACAAGGAATCACCAACCTTTTATCAAGGGGGTGCCTATAATGTTCAGCAGACTCCAAATCTGCTGAGTGCAGTCATGAGTCTGGATAACCTCTCAACAGACTATGCCAGATTCATTAATGCCATTAATGCTGTTAAAGAGCCTAAGACCTACAATCAAGCTATCAAGCATGATGAATGTAAGGAGGCTATGAACAAAGAAATTGAAGCCTTGCAAAAGACTCACACATGGAAGATAGTTGATCTGCCTCCAGGAAAGAAACCCATAGCGTACAAATGGGTGTACAGAATCTAACACAATCCTGATGGATCAGTAGAGAGACACAAAGCTAGACTAGTAGCAAAAGGCTACACTCAGACATATATAATTGATTATCAAAAAACCTTTTCCCCTGTTGTCAAAATCACCATTGTCAGAACCTTACTTGCAGCAGCAACAACCAATAATTGGCATCCACATCAACTGGATGTCAACACTGCCTTTTTACATGGAGATCTACATGAAGAAGTATCCATGCAGTTACCCCCAGGTTGTGTAGTAACTAAACCAAACCAAGTTTGCAAACTTAACAAATGATTATATGGCCTCAAACAAGCCAGCAGACAATGGAATTGCAAATTGATTGAATCATTGGAGGCTCAAGGATTCATTCAATCCAAACATGACCACAGTCTATTCACAAAAGGGTCAGAACAGTCATTTGTTGCCTTATTGGTATTTGTAGAATACATCATAGTTGGTAGCCTTAGTGAAACATTGATTTTGCAAGTTAAGGATGCTTTACATCAGCAGTTCACCATCAAAGATCTTGGAAAATTGAGATATTTCCTAGGGATTGAGGCTGTTAGATGTCCAAAAGGCATATCCATTTCACAAAGAAAATACACAATTAACCTCCTAGAAAAATATGAATTTTTGGGAGCCAAACCTGCTAAGACACCTATGGAGTCTAAGTAGACTTTACAACATGGTGATTCACCACTTTTATAAGATAACACTGCATACATATCCCTAGTTGGTAAATTGATTTACCTCACTTTTACAAGACCATATATTGCTTTTACAGTACAAAAACTAAGTTAATTTCTAGATACTCTTACTGAAAATCATCTGAAGGTAGCTTATATACTGCCGAGGTACTTGAAGACCAATCCTAGCCAAGGAATCTTCTTCCCAGCAGACAATAATCTTGTACTTAAGGGTTTTACAGATAGTCATTTGGCTGGTTGTCCTAAAACAAGAAGATCAGTTTCAAGTTATATAATGTTGTTAGGAGATGCTCCAATCTCCTAGAAGGCAATGAAACAATTGCTAGGAGCTCATCAGAGGCTGAGTATAGGGCAATGGAAAATGTAGTTTGCGAAATCTAGTGGCTGATCTATATACTATTGGATTTGAGTTTCGATTCGATTTACTCTTTGTGTTATATTGTGACAATACCAGTGCAATGCACATTGCTCATAATCTTGTCTTTCATGAAGGGACAAAACATATTGAAATTGACTGCCATGTTGTGAGAGACAAAGTAAAATCAGGACTTATCAAACTTCTTCCAGTCAATACAAAAGAACAAATAGCTGACATCCTCACCAAGACCTTGGATGCACCTATTTTCTCTTATCTACTAGACAAATTAAGAGTTTCAAAGATCTTCTAGAATTAAAGTAGCTGATGGGAATGCTGAGTGCAAGCTGTTACCATTCTCAGCTTAATGGGGGTGTTATACTATAAAAGCTGATGGGAATGCTGAGTGCACTTTGTTGATCATTTGAAGATACCAGCAGCCTGCTGATAGCATGACACCAGCAGCCTGCTGACAATATAAAAACTCAGTAGTCTGCTGATTAGTTTATTATAGTGTAATGTAGAAAATGGTTATTCTGTTGTAATCTGTTATAACCGTTTATAACTTACTTCTAACTGATTCATGAGGTGTATGAAGCTATAAATACCCCATGATCAGCTGCATTGTAACTTAACTTACTTGATCAATGATAATTTTGCATTTTATTGTTTGTAATTCTACAAACTTCATCAGTGAGCAATACCAGGAAGATAAAAAATGAGTGAAACTAGAGGAGGAAGTGGCCAGAAAAAAAAGCAGAAGCAAACTTGAAGGACTATGAAAGCTTCCACCCAAGTAAGTCTCATATGCCAATAACAGATGTACCATCTTCCGACTCCAATCCCAAAGAGGACCCTGACACTATGTTCTCTGAGTCCGAGAACTACCCGGACTCAGATTTGATAGTAAAACGAGGAGACCCAGGCACCTTTAGGCTCCCTGTCTCGATAAATGGAGTATCTTTAGGACTAGGGATGTGTGACTCTGGTTCTAGCTGTAACATTCTTCCTTTTTTACTCGGTAAGGGCGTAAACTTATAGGTTGAGATGGACCAGATGTGCAAAATGCATTTTGTCAATCGTAAGGTCGACATGGTCGCTGGCAAGCTGAAAAACTGTAACCTAAGGGTGGGAAGTTTCCCCTTCCCCGCTGACTTTCTAGTTTTGGACATCCACGATGACCCGAGAGCGAATGTTTTGCTAGGATGTCCATTTTTATCAACCAGCCGAGCCATTATAGATTACAACTATAGCGACATTACAATTAGTGTCAATAATGATGCTCAAGTCTTTAGGATCCTAGAGATGCTACCCAATCGACTTGAAGAGTTCCGTATTAGCTCATGCTCTAGAGAAGTGAGAATTCTCGAGATAGAAGATTTGCGGTTTAGGCAGAAGAGAGTTGTGGTAGAGACCAGTGAGAAGGAGTTCATGATGGATCTACTCTGAGAGATGCATGAGAAGATTCACGAAAATGCGCAAAAGGGAGTGGTCATATCTGACATGCTTACCCTGTGTAATGAAAGTCTGGATTCAAAAGTCAAAACCGTGAATTCATTGAGCTCTAAGGATGAATCTCGGAGTAGGTGAGGGAAGCCTAGTGCACTGGCAAGGAAGGCAAGACGTACAAGGCAGAAGGCTCAAAACCCTACCACAGGGATCAGAGAAAGAGTACTTCTTAATAGAAATGATGAATGCCTCTTCCTAGGCTCAAAAAATCCAGGAAGGGCATGGGTAGAAAGAGAAGGAAGATGCACTTCTGTGAAGATCTCTAGAGTACAAGTTTGGTGGATGAAAGTCCGTGGATCTAACTAGGGAAAAGTCAGAAAGAAAGTCGAGCTGACGACTCTAAAAACTCGAGCTACTTCTTACCTTTTTTAGTACGTCGATTCAATAAAAGTAGCCGGAGAAGCGGCAGAGCTTTTTCATCCAACCGCATCCAAAGTCCATAAACCAATGGATGGTGGGAAGGTTTTTTACTCGTTGGTTGTTCTAGTGAAGTAGATTAGGTGAGTCGAGAATAGAACAAGAAAATTGTAAAAATTCATCATCGCGTAGTCAAAAAGGAAGAAAAATGAAGTGAGAACCAGTGGAGGATTCACTGGATTAGAATTTGAAAATATATGAAAAAAGATACCCTCGATTTACCGTATATCGAGTTGGGTAAACCCTATTTTCAGGGTCAGAATTGAACCTAGACGATTTAGATAGCGTGTGATGTGCACGCACTGCATCGAGTATCTGCAGCATTGAATCTGCCGCCCACCTCTCCCTCGTTCCCATAATTATCTCCCTTCCACATTGTACCATTAATTCACTTCACCTCAATCCCCTCCCACCATTAATCCCTTTCCCACTCTCCCACTAAACCTCTTCACATATACCTCCATTTTCCTATTTAAACACCCCATTCAACCACCATTTCTTCACCATTTCATTCACCTAATCCCCCATCATCTTCTTTTTCATTTTTGGCCACCACATCACCACTATATCACCGCCATATATTTCCATTCCTCCAACATACAACACCATTTTAGCATTCTTTGTTGTTACGTGTTCTTTCTTGATGCACTCACTATTGTCGTTCTTCATCTTTATCATCATCTACAACTAGTTTCTAGAAATAAATTCGCTTTTCAAACTCCAATTCAGCGTGCCCCATTGCCGGTATATCAGAGCCTTACTCAGACTAGCACCAGCCACTTCCAGTTCCC
Organism: Gentiana macrophylla; assembly: GCA_026214975.1. Lineage (NCBI taxonomy): Eukaryota > Viridiplantae > Streptophyta > Magnoliopsida > Gentianales > Gentianaceae > Gentiana > Gentiana macrophylla. The sequence continues at coordinate 83,427,635 of CM047810.1, forward strand.
AGAAAATTTAGAAAACCCGGCCACGATTCATTAAGCCCTGCTGCCAGTAAATCAAGCCTCGTTTTTAGGCCAAAAAATTTTTCCAGCAGCCTCTGTTCATCAGCTCCTATGGCCAAAAAGTAGCCATACTAGTCGTCATCCCAGTGGTCAGCATGAGGTTTAAGGTGATGCAAATCCTTTAATTTATGGGGTTGCGCAATTTACGTCATTGCAGATTTATAAGTCATTCTGAGGGCATTAGAACGTGAGACCTATTGCCTGGGAGAGGGGAGTCGATTTGGAGGATTGTGGCACTCCTTTACCATAAATTCTGAAATTCCATGATCTTGTGGACATGGCCGACCCTCGGATAGGTTCAATGCCACCGTGGTGCGGGAGTTGTATGTGCACGTGGCGTATAATCTATTACTGATATTGGGTGAAGGGAATCTTGAGTGCGATCGGTGACACACTCTGCGATTACAACGACCTTTTGATGGTGTGAAGACACGGTGGCAATTGAGTAGTCTAGTGTACTATGATGTAGAAAGTGGTTATTTAGTTATAGTCTATTGTAACCGCGTGTAACTTACTTCTAACTTATTCATGAGGTGTATGAAGTTATAAATACCCCATGATCAGGCACATTGTAATCTAACTTGTAACCTTTAGTTCATCAATAATAATTTCGTATATTATCTTCAGTTTATAATTCTATAAACCTCGTCACGGTATTAGAGCAGAAATTTGAGAATTTCTAAATGTTTTCCTGTGTTTTTGTCTATGTTTTTTTGAATATTCTTGAGAGTGTTCTTCATCTTTTCTATGATTTCAGTTTCTTGAGAGTAAAACTGTCATCATTGTTTCTGAATTTTCTGATCATCTCTTGATCGTTTTTTCTGTAATCTCACTTTATTGTTGATTTGAGATCTTTTTTGGAGTTCTTGATATCCATGGCAGCTAATAAACACGAAATAAGCCCCTCCAGTCCATTTTATGTTCATCCTAATGAGAATCCGTCTCTGGTTCTTTTTCAGCCATTGATGAATGGCAACAACTATAATACATGGAAAATATCTATGGAGATCGATGGTGTTAATTACCAAGAATAAAATTGGCTTCATAGACGGCACAATCATAAGGCCAGAAGCAGATTCATCAGATTTCCATGCATGGAGACAGTGTGATATAATAGTGAGATCATGGATCTTGAATTCTGTAGAGAACACTATTGCTCAAAGTTTAATGTACTTCAAGAGTGCACATGCAGTTTGGAAGAATCTTGCAACTAGATTTTCTAATGTTGATGCCTTAAGGCTCTCAAATCTTTTTGAGGAGATGCATCTCTGTGAAGCAAGGAAGGCGATTACATCCAATCAATATTTCACAAAATTGATGGTTCTATGGGATGAAATCAAGACTATCAGGCCTATATCAGTTTGTTCTTGTGATCCTCAATGTCACTGCAATGCAATTACCACACTAATGGATCATATGGAGGCTGAACATGTCATGAATTTCCTAAGAGGTTTAAGGGATGATTTTGAGCCAATGGTTTCATAGGCAATGCTGATGGTGCCCTTCCCAGAAATTCATGATGCCTTTGCAATGGCCATTAAATTTGAAAGACAGAAGTTATATATAGCTAATAGGGCCAGAAATCAAGATTCTATGGTTCTCTCAGAAAAATGGACGGGGGAAAAATTAGATAGTCAGCAGACCTAACTCTGCATCTGCTGCAAATCCCAAGAAGATGCAATGTATTTTTATGGATTTAATAGTCATACTGAGGAGACTTGTTACAAGAAACATGGATGTCCTCCTGGTATCAAGTCAAAAAGGGCTAATTTGGTAGAGGAAGAACGTCGTGAAAGAAAATCAGGCCAAAACAGTCTCTTTGGGTGGGGGTTTCAAATCTTCTTGCACAACAACTTGATAAGTTGATGGCTCTCTTGAGTTCTGATCCCTCCTAGACATGCAGGGTTTTATATTAGCCATCCTGCTAAGATTGTGACACACTACTCACCTGCTACAAGGACATGTGATCTATATTTAGTAAGATCTATCCAATTGATCTTGGACTCTGGTGCCACCAATCACATTGTAGGATCATTAGATCTATTCAGCAATCCCAAACCTTCATCTGGTATAAAAATGGGATTACCTAATGGAAATAATGTTTCTATCACACTTATAGGACAAGTAAGGGGTCAACCCTCAGCTGGTCCTACATGAAGTGTTTTGCATTCCTGGTTTTAAGTATAACCTATTGTCTTTACCTTCATTTAATAATCATACAAAAGGTGAAGCTGTCTTTTCTGCTAACAAATGTGTTTCTGAAAACAAGAACAAGAAAGTGATTAGATTCTGTTTGAGTTACACGAGATGACTCATGTCTTGGATCAACCAATAAGGCTTTTTGTTGCCAATGTTGTAGAAAATCACACCTTATCGATTGATTAAGTGATGCTCTTTTATGGCATTACTGAGACTAGGACACTTGCCGGATAAGAGGCGCAAGTTATTGGTTCACGGTCTGTTGATGTCAAGTTTTGTAATCATGACCTGTTATGTTTGTCCTATGGCAAAACTAAAGAAAAATTCTTTTCCTTTGAGTACTACTGTTGTGAATGCTATACTTGATCTTGTTCACATAGATATTTTGGGCCCCTTAAGACAATATACTGTCAATGGACAACATTATTTCTTAACTGTTGTGGATGAATTTTCTAGATTTACTTGGGTTTTTCATATGAGGCATAAATCTGAAGCTTCTGACCTTGTTAAATCTTTTGTTAAATTTGCTTCTACTCAGTTTCACAATGTTATTAAAGTTATTAGATCTGAAAATGGAGTTGAGTACCAACTCACTGATTTTTATGCTCAGTAGGGCATCATACATCAGACATCCTGTGTCAGCACACCTGAATAGATTGATATGGCATTAAACCAGACTATTCTAGGTTTAAGGTTTTTGATTTCTTAGTTTTCTCTTGCACACTTCAGTAATATAAAACAAAATATGACTCAAGATGTAGAACTTGTGTCTATCTTGGGAATTCAAATACATCCAAGGGTGCTATTCTTTTAGACATTACCAACAAAGATGTATTTGTTGCTAGAAATACTCAATTCCATGAGACTTATTTTTCTCTATTTCAACAGGTATTAGGAAAGTCTAGATATCTTGCTGACATGCCCGTTCCTTTACCAGTAATGGACACTTTTGATGATCTACTGAATGAGTCAGTAGACCAACCAGACACGGGATCAGCTACAGCTAATCAGGCACCAGTTAATCAGGCAGCTGAACCTACACAATTAAAAAGGTCCACAAGAACAAAAAAATCACCAACCTTTTATCAAGGAGGTTCTCATACTATTCATCAGACCCCACACCTTCTGAATGAAGTCATGAGCCTGCACAATCTCTCAGCAGATTATGCCAGATTCATTAATGCTATTGATGCTGCTGGTCCCTTGAAAAGGCTTTGGTTAAGTTTAGGGGGGGTGAATAAACTTAACACTTAAAAATTTTGGAGTTGACAAACTCAGCAAGGTCGATGGCACGCTAAGCTTGCTCGATGGTCTGTGACCACTCGGTAGCCTCTATTTGTTGATGTAACTGAATTTGTTGCAGCGGAATATGTTTAGTTTAAGCCTTATTACTTGTTGTTAAAAGAATGATACTAAGTATTGGATACTCAGTAGTGTAAGTGTGTAATTCAGTTACTAGTTTCAGTAGGTTGATGTGATCAGTATACTAAATAATAGAAAGTAAATGCAGAAAGTAAGTAAGCAAGATTTATAGTGGTTCCAGGTGGTGTAATCCTGTCAGTCAACTCTTCTCCTGTGATGTTGGAGGAAATTCACTAGAGATCCTTGTGGTTGCAGTTACAAAAATCCCTAAGTTGTTTGTCTTTCACCATTGACTATGGCTTCACAAACTAAACACTTGAAATAGGTAGGATTGCTGCTCCAAAGTATTCCACAGGTCCTTGAAGGGTGGGATTGCCTTTTCACCAGCTCCACCACACACATAACAGTTCTTGACACCCAAAAGATGCTTCTCTGTCTTCAGCAGGTTTCTTGTAAAAGAAAGGTTGAATCAAATAATTGATTCAGTTGTTAGCAGCTTGATGTCTTCAAGTGTGTATACTTGATGTAACTTGATTGCATGTTACACTTGAAGAGATTTATTGATCAGTAATTTTAAGCTCAGTGTATGTCAGCAGGTTGAAAAACTTGATAATTTCGAATAGATTATTTGTGCTTCTTAATCTTCTTCTGTTTTTCATCACTTGTATCTGAATCAGGAGTATTCTATTTATAGGTGAGAATCCTATGGCTTATGTTTGAATTTCAAACATAGCCGTTTCAGACTTGTCTCCATTTTGACTTGCTTTTTGTCTCTGTTCATAGGACTGATACTGTCAGTCAGCTTTTTGTCTGTTTTCAGACTTTCCACCTTTGACTTGTATCCATTGGATAAAGCTCTGAATCTTTCCAACGTTCCTTTTATCTTGACCATTGCTATGTTGACAAAATCAAGGCTTCTAATCCATCCTTATCCTTTTAATCTTCCAATTTAACCTTTGATTAAATCGAGAATTATACTCAGCAAATATCTGAAGTATATAAGCCTGCTGATGTACATATCTGTCAGCAGGTTTAAGTCTGCTGTGTTTTAATAACACTCCAGCTGACTTCTTCTCATTTAACTTTTTATTGTGAAGTTAGAGTACACCATTTTGAACATAACTAAGTTCCAATCACCACTTAACATATGGAACTTAGACCTTGTACACAAGGTATGTGTAATCTTTTTAGGTCATCACAGACTTCCCTAAATTTGGATTATATATCCTTGACTTAAAATACTAAGTTTGATACCTTAGCCTTCAATAACTGAGTTTGAACCCTCAGCCTTCAGTCTTCAGCCCCTAGTAAGTCTACTGACCTAGACAAGGCTGCTGATAAAGTCAGCTGACCTTTTGCAGTGCTTTTTTATCAAACCTATACAAAGATCAATCTCTAATAAACCTATACATTTGATCTAGACATCTTTCTGCCTATGCTCTATAACAGCTAGTCTGACACTTATCATTAAAACTTAAAATATGTCCAACAATTTCCCCCTTTTTAGTGATGATGCCAATACCCTCCTTACAGCAAAGCAAAAAGATAAAAACAAAAAAACAGAACAAAATTTCAGTAATCTTTTATTACAATCATATTTGTTCAAGATTATTACAAACTAGGATCAGTAGAATAAAATAAGCAGTGTAAGTATGTAGCTGTTTCCACCATTTACATCTAATATCCATTGATTTTCTATTGTAGATAAATCAACCCAAGTATGTAGCTGTTTCCACCATTCCAGGCTTCTGGTAGGGGCAACCTTATAGAGTGAACATTGAAGCCTTGTTCCATGTAGAAATGTTTGAATTCTTCCAGTTAATCCCTTGCTGACTGACTTCCCAATCTTTGACCTCTTCCACCTCTGCCACCTCTTCCACCTCTACTAGAAGCTCTCAGTGATTTGACCCTTACTTCCCAACAATTTTGTCCCAAAAAGGAGTTGAGTCCTTCCTAAAATCCCATGTCATGATAAGGTCTCTTCCTTCCATAGTATAGCTAATTAGATCATTTATAGAAAATTGAGCGAGGTAATGTTGGAAGCAAATTGTTTAAGTAGTTCTTCCTCTGTTTTCTACAGATTCAACAAATCTTCAAATCTCTGTTCACTTCTATTCGATTGAGTCCATAGTGTGCAATATCATTCCTTACGACTCTCAACTCTTCCAAAACATGTGTTGGTATTGCACCACCATACCTCCATCCATTTCTCCAAAGAAAATCATCAAGAGCTCTTCAACATTATAGTTTGCCCTTGGTATACTGACAAATATGGCTCTTGTCCTGTCCCATTCAGTGGGTTCAGGACCTTCCTCATTGATATTCCCAAAAATTTCCTCAATTTCATGTTCTTGTGCAGGTTGAGGCTCTTGTGCTGCCTCTACAACTAGTACTTCATCAAATATTGGTACATGTGCCTGTTTGGTTCACTTACAACTTCTTCCTCCTCTGGCATCTGAAATTCTTCATCACTGAAGTCTTAGTCCACCAGCTGTTCATCCTCATCAACAACAGTCTACTGACTATCTTTTTCTTTAGCAACCTTTTCTTCAACAACAGGTGTTACAGCAGCATGTGCTTCAGTAGCCTCCTCATAATGTGCAGGGGATTCCTTCAATCCCATCACAAGTTCCAATCTTTGTCCCAACACTGTTTGTTCCTCAGTGATTAAGACCCTCTGTTCCGACTTGTATTCAGGTGTTGTTTGTAACTTAGCAACTTGAACCACCTCTTCAACAAAAACATGAGGAAACACAGCCAAGTTTTCCTATAAAACTCCTCTAGCATCAGCAACCTTCTGTAATTGATTTGCAACTTGTAATAAGGTTTCTTGAGTGTCCAACCACTCCTGATACTGAGCTGAGTCCTCTGAACTTGTATCAGCTTCTTCAAACATAACAACATCAGAAATAGTAGATATCTTGGCCTCTTGAAGTGATGTTGCTACAGCAAGCTGTATCTCCAAATCTTCATTGTAAGCAGCTTCCAGCTCTTCATTCAAATAGTCAGTCTGCTGATCCTCAGTAGGCTTGTTACCTTCAATGAGTGATCTGCTACTTCCTCGATAGACTTGATCCGAGTATTTTTGTCGATCCTTGCATTCTTTGTACCACAGGTATCACGGGAACGTAGGATGATCATCATATGAATCAGATGATGATGATTCATCACTATCAGGTGTGAACCTGGGATATTTAAACATAATGTTCTTCTTCTACTTGCCATCTTCTATAATTGCCATCAGACTCATCTCCAACAGAGAAGTGTCAATCAATCCAAGCAGACTTTCTACATCTAACTGTTCAAATACCCATTCTTCAAAACCAGTCATAGGTTCACCAACTGGTTTTTGTCTCTTGTAGTAACCTAATTTCCATTCAAAGTACTTCTGAACCCTTTTGAAGTCTGGATCCACACTTTCTTTCTTTGACTTCTTTTCTTTTCTTTCATAGGGCATAGTGGGCTTTCTTGGAGTAGGTTGTTCAAATTGTTGTCCTCCAAAAGTCTCAACAAGATGACTTAAAGTATCATCAACAGAGAAAAATTGGTCTGTAGGTTCATCAGGTTGTACATTTGTACCTACTACCTCCAATTGTTCAACACTTGGTTCCCACTGACTCATATGCTCATCAGCAGGGTCTGCAACAGATTGTTCTTCCCCTTGAGTTGTAGCATTCACAACAGGGTCTTGAGCAGGTACAACAATTTCCACAGTAGGTTCAGGTGCAGCAGTATGTTGTGGTTCTTCAATTTGTTTCTCAAAAACAACATCAGCACCCTCAGTAGGCTCAACAACCTCTTCTTCTACTTCCTTTTGGGCCTCCAGAACCCTTAATTCTTTGCCCTTTCCATGGCCTTTCTTTCTAACAACTTGCTTTCTTTTTTTTGCATGTTGTTCTTCAATTGCAGTAGCGTAGATCTTTCTTGTATCTTCTTTGAGTTGTTCTTTTAAGATTTCAGCAGTAGTTCTCTTTGTAGCTTCAGCAGACTTAGTAGCCTCGGCTTCAACTTGAGCCTTAGTAGACATAGCAATATCTACTGGTTGCTGCCTAGTCTTTTTAGAATTTAATAACTCAGTTATCTTTCTTGTATCAGCATCATTTCTTTTCTCCACATGCTTCTTTGGTGCTGCAGGTTGTGTAACCTGTTTAGTCTGCCCACCACCATCATTGTCATCACCATCATCATCACTTTCAGTTCTTTCATCATCTCCTTCTTCATCATCATCCAAACCTGGGATGAGATAAGTGATTTCAGGTTTGTATCTTGACTTGTTGATCTTTGCAGGTGCAACATCAGCAATCTGCAAGTGAGTCAGCAGGGCCTGTATAATCAAACCCAATGGTTTAGTCTTGGACTTCCTTGTTCCATCTCTATCTTCTGTCACTACTTTCTTCATATATTGAACAAATAATCTGGCCTAATCAAACTTTGTTGGAGGGATTTTGCATCATTAAACAAAAGAAAATTTATAAACCCTAACTACCATGCAAAACTAACTCCTAACCGGCCGAATACCGGGTAATTGATAGTAGAGCGAAGTGAGTAAGGGGTCGATCCACAGGGAATTGGGATGTTGAATCTAATTTCACTAATTCCTTTCAATTGTTACTTAGGAAAAACGAATAAACGAAAGAACAAATAAAATAAACGAAAGAGCAATTAAAATAAATCTAACCTCTGAAATAAAATAACACAACCTAAACTAAACTAAAGATACATGGGATCAAGCGATTGCACAAACCAAGTGATTTCAATCCTAGTTCATCTCATGATTTTAATTCAAATTGTGGTTTCACCTGTACACGAGATACAAATCCCTAATTCCTTAGTGAATTTAATCTCAAGCTATGGATTCCTAATTCCTTAGTGAGTCCAATTTATCAATCTCTCATCTTCCGAATGTTGAGATCGATTTACCAAACAAAACTCGGTGTAGATTCAGGTTAACTCTCGTATTTTAGAATCTAACAACCTAGATAATTAATCGATTAATTTGTCATCATTAATGATTAAAGATCCTATCTTTCTATGGTGATCTAACGTTACTCAACTTCCGTATGTTGTAACTATCAATAGAGAACTAATTTTCCAATCTATTCTCATGGCATCATAAGCACAAAGAAAAATACAAAATAAATCAACAATCATGAAGAAAAACTAGAATTGAATTAATCAAAAAGAACTCACATAGTTTTGAACAGTGGATCATCACCATGAACGGAAAAGAAAAGAAACATCTAAGCTACTCCTAATCTAACCTCGGTTCACCCGAGCACAAGGCTCGGGTGACCGGCCTTGAGACCCTCAACTTGCGGCTGCTGCTCTCAAGAAAAGTGTATGTCGAATAATGTGTCTAATTAGGGTTAGGAACGGCTGTTTAAATAGATGCATAAGTCGGTTTCTAAGTCGGTTCCGCCCGGACGCTGGTTTGAGAATGGACTCAAACTTCTAAAATTCATATCTTGAGTTGTAGACCTCCAAAAATTATGATCTGAATGTCATAAAAAAGCTCTCGGAAAACTCTACAACTTCCATTAAGGACTCTTCTTCAGAAAACGCCTTTTTGATTAGCCCGTCAGATTACGAGTCGTTTTGATTTTTCCCAAACTTTATTTCATCTTCATCCTCTTGTATCTCTTTCTTTCCTTTTTAATCTTCAATCAAACATCATTTAGACCTCTTCCATTCCACATTTGTGCACCTAAAAGATGACAAAACCGAGCAAAACGTAAAACCATACAAAATAGATAATAAAACCACGATATTTACTCGATTTTGCATTTTAACTATTCAAAACAACATTTGCTCAATTAATCGATTATAAGCTCGAATTCTACGAAAAACATCCATATATGGGAATATTGATATAAAATATATCCTTATAAAACACTACAAATTGACCCTTAACAACTCCCCACACTTATCTTTTGCTCGTCCCAGCAAAACAAAACAAGTCAAGCTCGAGACAAATAAACATCCATACAAATATGAAGTATATTCAATAATTTAGAAGTTCACCCGTGTAGTGTGTGCATAGCCATAATAAACTTCCACTAAGTTCCACAATTTGAATGTTATTCAAACCAAAACTAGCCCGTTTCCCATCTAAGTTAGAAATATTCAAAAATTATAACAGGCACTTTACAAAACATACATATCCTAAAAAGAAATAGTAGAGAATATCTAAAACATTTCTGACAGACTCAGAGGATAATCCCTACAACATATCCTTCAGTTTATACTTGGTATAAGATTAACGATAACTAAGTCCTTACTTATTCATAATAATATATTTCAATATTTTCACTTTTTCACACTTTTCTAACACACATCGAGAATAAGCTTTTGCCTCATAGCGAGAATAGGACATTTCAAGATAATCCCTACCTTACTCCAATCATAAAGCGACTATAAAAACCGATATCGTGAGCTTTTGGTCATCATAGTGGAATAGGACATCGTGGTACACCCTACCTCATCCAAATCATAAACCGACTTCGACACACACATTACAATTATGTTTACTTAGAGATTTACAGTGGGCGATGGAAAAGATTATTTTCTAGTAGCACGACCACTTGAGCATAACACCTCAAGTAAACAATTTATTACTATTGCAAAGACTTAATCACGTTTCACTTATCACATTCAAACTTACAGATATTCACAGTATGTCATACTTTAATCCTAGAATACAAACTACTAAACTTTTCAAGAATTGTACATAAGCAAAGAAACATGCTATAATCATCAAACATCTCCAACTAAAATGGGGTAGGCTTTCAACATTTAGCTCATCATTTACTATGGCATGTGAAAAAGAGTGTCGGGTGAAACAACTAAAATTACTAAATATACAGAATATAGCAAAAATGATATAAACTCAAGCAAAGATATGCCTTTGTCTACTCGGGATATAACAAAAAATTTGAAAATTAAGCACTTTTCATAGAAATACTAAAAATATGAGCAAACGAAAGTAGACACATAAATCATCTATCCTTTCCCCACACTTAGATTGCAACTTGTCCACAAGTTATACGAAAATAATAAATTAGAGAACTTAGGCGATTGGATGTTGGCAGTGCGGAGGAACCAACAAGAACCCGGATTGCTTGCATAGCTCGATGAGACGTGAGCATCACAGGACAACTGAATACATCTTTAAAGTGCACAATAGCTATAGAAAGTATCCTGCAGACTTGATTAGTGCAAAAAGAGTCTTCGGGGAAAAGATTAGACTTATACAAATAAAGCACATAAGGAAAAGAATTTATAGAGATATTCAAATTATGCTCACATAAAGATGGACACATATACATGAAAATATCGCAAACTCGTAGGCTAGGTGTAACTACATGAAAATGCAATCTATATGAAATGAAAATCTAAAAAAAAACTTTCTGACAGGCTTAGTGTGATCAGGTCGGTCTGAAACCGTACAGTGACTACGGCCCGTGCAGAAACAAAATAAAAAAAACGAGGTAATATTACGGAAACCGACAGTTAACTACACTCAAGAAAAAAAAATAAAAAAAAAGAAAAACAATGCAACTAGATGACATGCAACTAAATGATATGCATCTATATGATATGCAAAAATAAAAGAAAATAAAAGAAAGAAAACTAGCCCACTCATTTGCAACACAACATGTACAAAATAAACGTCTACCAAATAATGACAGGTTACGATAACCGACAGTACTGTTCATTACATGCAGTGTGGACGCGCTTTAAGACTCGTTGAAAGTGATAGCATTATGGAAAACCAACAGTTAGCTATACTAAACAGATATAACTCATAAGGTTTCCATCGTAGCAACGGAAAACCGACAGTTACTACCCAAATGAGTTATAAAAATAACAAGGAAGCACATAAGTCTCAAAGCTCACAAGATTCATCACAACGGTATGTAGCATACGGAAACCGACATTAGCTACTAATTAACACGAAGACCAGTTATAGCATACGAGAACCGACCGTAACTATAACTTGCATGGATGAATCATGTATAAGGAATAAGATCATTTACTTAGCATGAATTCATAGATGGAAAGGTATAACATTCATATTCAGGACATCTATGTAAAAAAATAAATAGGCCACAGATGCTCGAATGTAAGCAATCCATACTAAATAAAAGCATTAGGATTGAGATCAAGAAAAACCTGGACTACTGAATCGGCGTTCAAAGACAAATGACGGCGTTCACCTCAAAATACTGACTTTGGACGGCGTTCAACAAAACAAACGCGCTTCGTTTGACTTGAAAACCAACCGGACGGACGTTCGAAAGCATAGACGCTAAATGCGGTCCTTTAAACGAATGCAGTCGAAAATATTTGAACGGACGGCGTCCAATACTTTCAAACGCTCGTTTACTCATAGCTAAAAGAATCGGGCGGGCGTTCACTAACATGAACGCTCGTCCATACAACGAATACACAGCAGAGAGCAGAAAACACAGACAAAACCCTAAAAACTTAAAACACATATTAACACGAGATCACAAAGCACCACTTTCAATTAAAGCACAAAGAGGTTAGATCGAAAAAACACATAAACACATACTTCACGTTTAAACAAATCGAGTAAAAACTTTTGCACATTCTTAACCTTATGGTCATCGAAACACGGCAAAATAAAAACTCTCGATTTGGTAAACGCTACTTTTATTAAAACGAAAAATAAACGTAACAAAATCGAAATTACAAGATCGATTCAACATGACACCTATTCCCGGCAACGGCGCCACTTTTGTTGGAGGGATTTTGCATCATTAAACAAAAGAAAATTTATAAACCCTAACTACCATGCAAAACTAACTCCTAACCGGCCGAATACCGGGTAATTGATAGTAGAGCGAAGTGAGTAAGGGTCGATCCACAGGAATGGGATGTTGAATCTAATTTCACTAATTCCTTTCAATTGTTACTTAGGAAAAGCGAATAAACGAAAGAACAAATAAAATAAACGAAAGAGCAATTAAAATAAATCTAACCTACGAAATAAAATAACACAACCTAAACTAAACTAAAGATACATGGGATCAAACAGTGCACAAACCAAGTGATTTCAATCCTAGTTCATCTCATGATTTTAATTCAAATTGTGGTTTCACCTTTACACGAGATACAAATCCCTAATTCCTTTGTGAATTTAATCTCAAGCTATGGATTCCTAATTCCTTAGTGAGTCCAATTTATCAATCTCTCATCTTCCGAATGTTGAGATCGATTTACCAAACAAAACTCGGTGTAGATTCAGGTTAACTCTTGTATTTTAGAATCTAACAACCTAGATAATTAATCGATTAATTTGTCATCATTATTGATTAAAGATCCTATCTTTCTATGGTGATCTAACGTTACTCAACTTCCGTATGTTGTAACTATCAATAGAGAACTAATTTTCCAATCTATTCTCATGGCATCATAAGCACAAAGAAAGATACAAAATAAATCAACAATCATGAAGAAAAACTAGAATTGAATTAATCAAAAAGAACTCACATAGTTTTGACAGTGGATCATCACCATGAACGGAAAAGAAAAGAAACATCTAAGCTACTCCTAATCTAACCTCGGTTCACCCGAGCACAAGGCTCGGGTGACCGGCCTTGAGACCCTCAACTTGCGGCTGCTGCTCTCAAGAAAAGTGTATGTCGAATAATGTGTCTAATTAGGGTTAGGAACGGCTGTTTAAATAGATGCATAAGTCGGTTCCGCCCGGACGCTGGTTTGAGAATGGACTCAAACTTCTAAAATTCATATCTTGAGTTGTAGACCTCCAAAAATTATGATCTGAATGTCATAAAAAATCTCTCAGAAAACTCTACAACTTCCATTAAGGACTCTTCTTCAGAAAACGCCTTTTTGATTAGCCCGTCGTATTACGAGTCGTTTTCGGGATTTTCCCAAGCTTTATTTCATCTTCATCCTCTTGTATCTCTTTCTTTCCTTTTTAATCTTCAATCAAACATCATTTAGACCTCTTCCATTCCACATTTGTCACCTAAAAGATGACAAAACCGAGCAAAACGTAAAACCATACAAAATAGATAATAAAACCACGATATTTACTCGATTTTGCATTTTAACTATTCAAAACGTCATTTGCTCAATTAATCGATTATAAGCTCGAATTCTACGAAAAACATCCATATATGGGGAATATTGATATAAAATATATCCTTATAAAACACTACAAATTGACCCTTAACAAACTTCATACTTTTGCATATAATAATCAGCAAGTCTATTTTTTGTCCTGAAAGAGTATCAAGACTTCCACTGTATCCAAGAATATTCTTGGCAATAATTTTGCTCAAGAGTTATATTCTAATCGATATGATTCACATTGATACTCGGGGATGATGGTATGGACTTGTTGGTCTTTATTGCATCAACAAACTCTTGTCTTGCTAGTTTGCATTGATTCGAGATTTGTGGGAGCATTGTTTCTAGGTCCAAATACGAACACTTCCCTCAGAAAATCTGATGTGATTTCATTTTGCTGAGCATTTACAGTTGTAGTAAATACCTCTCTATCATTCTTTATCACCATGTTCTTCCAGAAATTAACAACAATGGTGTATGAGATGGTTTCTTATCTAAGATTTAGAACATCTTCCAGTCCTTCGTATTTTCTGATCCTTTTACCAATGTTGATGGCTAGCTCAGACTTGTTAGCTTGAACAACAAAGCCTCTAACACTTTGGCTAGTACCAATATGAACATCTCCTTTGTCCGTCATTGTGAATTTTTTGAAAATGATGAAGAAGAAAACTTGTGAATCTGTGTTCACACTTGTATGTTCTCAGAGAAGATTTATCTGAGGTTTGTATGTAACGTTTGAGTGTATATGTCTGTATATATAAGGACATGTAGTGGTTGATAAGCTGTCGAAATCATCATACGTCTTTGTGGCATTTAACCACGATTAACTTTGGAATAAATGTGATGCTGCCACGTGTCCCACTAACTTATCCCATAAAGAGTTGTAACCGTTGGATATTGTAACCGTAGTTATAAAGGATTAGAGTAATATCCATTTCTTGTTGACTTTTATTAAAGTTTCTTGTCTTGTAATGTATACTCCAAAGGACTTGGTCTTGATGGGAGTTGGCTCAATGAGCTTTCTTGACATAGGAAGGCCAAAAGACTGTTTGACAGATTACTCTGCTGATCTTCAAACATTTTTGTTTTGTCCAACTGATAATACAAGATGAAGTTTAATACCAATGACTGATCTGTCAAGTGAGCTCACCCAACAGGACAAAGACCAATCCCCTTGGCAACTTCATTTGCTCATTTGTCCAAACTATTTAAGTACATAGAATTGTTGATACCAGTGACTAGTCTGCCAAGTGAGCTCACCCAACAGGACAAAGACTAATCCCCTTGGTGAATTCCAGTGCTCTGCTGACAAATTAACATATCAGTCAACATTTATGATGCCAAGTTCGATTCTTAACATAGAAAATCATTCACTATCCAATGGTTTTGTAAAACTATCGAAGAAGTTTGTCTTGATAGGGTTGTAAAGAACCACCACATCTTTCTTCTCCACATGATTTCTTATAAATTGATGTCTCACATCAATGTGCTTGGTTCATGAGTGCAAAACAGATTTTTTCGTGATTGCAATTGCACTTGTGTTGTCACACATTATAGGAATTTCTCTTTCTTCAATTCCATAATCCCTTAATTGTTGTCTAAACCATAGTATTTGTGCCTCAATGACTTCCAGCGACAATGTATCCAAATTGATGTGGAAGTGGATATTGAATTCTGTTCTTGCTAAACCAGGAAACAAGACAATTTCCCATCAACTGACAAGTTCCTGTGGTGCTTTTTCTATCAATCTTGCATCCAGCATAATCAGAATCTGAGTAGGATATAACTTTGAAGCTTCGATCTTTTGAATACCATATCCTTACTCTCAAAGTCTCTTTTAGATACTTGAGAATCCTTTTGACTGCCGCTAAGTGAATTTCCTTTGGTTTTGATTGAAATCTTGCACAAACAACTACTGCAAAGGATATATCAAGTGTACTGGCAGTGACGTACAACAGACTGCCTATCATCCTTCTGTATAAAGTATGATTAACATCTTTGCCTTCTTTATCTTCATCCAATCTGATGCTTGTACTCATAGGAGTTGATTGGTGCTATTTTCCATGCCAAACTTCTTTACAAGCTCCTTGGTATATTTAGTTTGATGAATGAAGATTCCATCTTTCATTTGTTTGACTTGTAATCCCAAACAGTAGTTCATCTCTCCCATCATACTCATTTGGAACTTGCTTTTCATGAGATTAGCAAACTTTTCACACAAAAATTCATTTTCAGAACCAAAAATTATGTCATCAACATAAATCTATACCAAACAGGTCTTGTCCCTTCATTGATTCTCAAAAGTCTTGTCAATGGTACCTTTGATAAAACCATTATTCACTAAGAATTGAGATAGGGTTTCATACCATGCTCTTGGTGCTTGTTTCAAACAATAAAGTGCCTTGTTAAGTCTGTACACTTTATCTTATAGATCTTTAACTTCAAAACCAGGAGGATGCTGAGCATAAACCTCTTCCTCCAGAATGTCATTTAAGAATGCACTTTTGACATCCATATGGTATACTTTGAAGTTTTTGTAAGCAGCATATGCCAAGAATAATCTTATAGCTTCCAATCTTGCAACTGGGGCATATGTCTCATCAAAGTCTATTCCTTCAGCTTCAGAATAGACTTTTGTTGCTAGTCTAGCCTTGTTTCTTAGAATGGTACCAGATTCATCCAATTTATTTCTGTATACCCATTTAGTTCCAATTATGTTTGCATGACTGGGCCTTTCCACTAGTGTCCAAACTTGGATTCTTTCATACTCATTTAATTCTTATTGCATAGCTATTATCCAATCTGGATCAGATATTGCTTCTTCAACAACTTTAGACTCCATTTGAGATAGAAAACAGGTAAACATAGCTTTCAATTGTATCTATTCCTTACACCTTGTTGTATATTACCAATTACTTGTTCAGCAGGGTGGTCCTTCAACCATTGTAAATCTTGATTTGTTTGATTTACAGGAGCTTCATCTTCAGTAGGCTCTGTTGTTGCTTCAGTAGGGGGTTCAGCAGATCCTTGAACTGCATCTGTTGTTGCATCAGTAGTGTTACCAGCAGGTTCTTCAGCAGGGACAGAGTCAGAAACTTTTAAGGCATGTATCTTTTCAAAAACATCAACATATTCTGGATCAGTAACTTGGAGATTTTAAGCAGGTTTTGAAACTTCATCTTCCATTACAGTAAATTTAGGTTCATCAAATACATCATGTATTGAGTCTTCATGTTTCAATGTTCTTTTATTCAGTACCCTGAATGCCTTGCTGACTGAAGAATATCCCAAAAAGATTACTTCATCTAATTTTGGTTTGAAAGTCTTTAGTTGTTCCTTATGATTTCAAATAAAACACTTGCTTCCAAATGGATGGAAATAAGATATATTTGGTTTTCTTCCATTCCATATTTTATAAGGTGTCATCAGCAGCTGTTTGTTTACCGAGGTCCTATTTTGTGTATAGCATGCTGTATTGATTGCTTCAGCCCAATATCTTTCAGGTAGTAATGCTTCACAAATCATAGTCCTCCCTGCTTCTTTCAAAGTCCTGTTTCTCCTTTCAGTAACCCCATTTTGCTGAGGTGTTCCAGCAGCTGTTAATTGATGCAGCACACCATTTTGTTCATAATATTCTCTTATGAATTTATTGAGAAACTCAGTACCCTTGTCTGATCTGATCTTCACTACTGTCAAACTTTTCTCATTTTGCAATCTCCTCAAAAGTTCAGGCATCTTTTGAAGTGTTTCACTTTTCTTGTTCATAAATACTACCCAAGTGTATCTTGAATAATCATCCACAACTACCAGAGTGAACTTCTTTCCTGTTACACTTGTTGGTATTACTGGTCCAAATAGATCCATATGAATCAGCTCCAAAACTCTTTTTTGTTGATTGTTTAGTCTTTGACTTGAAGCTTGACTTTGTTTGTTTACCTTCCTGACATGCATCACATATAGCATCCTTTTTTTAATGTGATCTCAGGTAAAACAATCACCAACTTATTTTTCCCCAATTGAATGATATCATCAAAATTGAGATGATTCAACTTCTTATGCCACAACCAATTTAGTTCTGACTTGGTATGCACAATCATGCATGTATCTGGAACAGTAGTAGACCAATCCACAACATACATGTTTTGTTGTCTTCCTTCAGCCAACACAACTTGTTCACCTCTTTCACTAATGACAATACAATAGCCTTTGTCAAAAGTGGCATTGTAACCAATGTCACAGAATTGTCCAGTGCTTAGTAGGTTGTAGTCCAGTCCTTCCACAAATGTAACATTTCTGATAGCCAATCCATTTCTGACCAATGTTCCATATCCTCTTGTATATCCTGGTGTGTTCTTGTTGCCAAAAATGACTCTTAGACCATTGTTTGCCACATAGTGTGTCAAATAGTGCTTATTCTTTGTCATTTGTCTGGAACATCCACTGTCAAAGTACCAGACACCTTACAAAACAAATTTAATATGTTTTAGATACCCAAAACTGTTTGGGTCCATAGTGGTCAGTGGTAAGCATGACCCTGGGCAAATTTCCTTAAGGTCTTCTTTGAAAAGCATTACACTTTTGTTTATATATGTATCCCACATTTCCATAAAATCTAACATTTGGTCATGTAGGATTCACATATGGTTTCTGGCCTTTTGGTACAATGTGCTGTTTGAAGTGATTTCAATTGTTAGAAGCACTAGCATAACCATAAGGTTGCTGTCTGTTAGGAACAGCCCTGTAATATTGCTGAGGTTGAATAAGTCCTCTGCTGAGTCCTCTGCTGATTCCATTGATGAGGTTTTACCCTAGCACTATGGTTATGTCTATTGTTTCCAGCAGTAAGGGCAGGAACATTCCAATCTTCATCAGTAGGGAACAATCAACCTTTCCCCCTTAGATAAGTATCTCTTGAATGATTAACATTTTTGGATTTAGGATTCTTATCCTTGGAATATTTCTGATTTTTGCCCTTTTGTGGTCCAGCAGACTTAGTAGAAGGTCTACTATCAGCAGGTCTAGAAGGTCCAGCAGTCCTACCCTTGGATTTACCCTTTTTGTTAGGTACTGTTGACCTTTTGGACTTCGGATTTTGCTTCTTTGAAGCATTCTCAGTAGGCTTTACTGCCTCATCAACTTTTTTGGGATTTGAATCTTGTGCATGCACAAACTTAGGACCTATTTTGGTACTAGGTTCAGTAGCCTTACTGGATCCACCCTTAGTAGATTGTTGAGTTTCAAATCCAAGGCCTGTTCTATCACCATAAGGCTTTCCAGATTTGAATGCTGTGGTGGAACTAGATTTTGCAATAGATTCATCAGCTACTGAAGGTATAACAGGCTTATGTTGAATCTGTCCATAATCTTTTTCCTTACATTTGAGAATTCTTAATTCAGCATTTAATCTTTGAATTTCTATTTGAAGTGCCTCTTTTTCAGCCTTCACAATCTCCTAACCAGATTGTATTTTCCTTAGTTGATTAAGGATGGCATCCAAAGGTTCTTCACTATCAGAAATTTTGGGATTTGAACCACAAGTAGATTAACGATCACTTTCAACAGGAGTGTGTACAGATACATAATTGTATACCTCCTCAGTCTCATCCATATTTGCCATCAAAGCATAATCATCCACATCATCTATGAGTGCAGTGTCATCTGATTCATTTCATTTTTTTGATTCCACTTCATAGCCAGATTCATCCTCAGCAACCATTGCTTTCTTGCCCAATCTTCTTTGCTGACTTTTGTTCTTCGGTAGGTGCAGACGATCAGTCAAAATGTCCAGTTTCTTCTGATTGAAGCACAAGTAATCAGGTTCCTTCTTTTGTTTCAAGTCAGGACAGTCAGGTTTGAAGTGTCCTGGTTTCATGCAATGAAAACACAAATAATCATTGTCTTCATAGATTATTCCTTTTTCTTTTCACTTGATTTCTTGGTGAAATTCCTTAGAGAACCCTTTCTTGATTTCATCATTCTGATCTTCTTGCTCAGTAGGGCCATTCGCTCTTGCATTTCATCCAGTAGATCATCTTGACCACTTGATGATTCATTTTTATGTGCAGTAGTCTTTGGTTCTTCCTTTTCAGTATCAGGAACAAGTTTCTTACTGAATTCATATGCCTTGATATCTGAAAACAATTTGAAGGTATCCTCTTCATGTACTCTCCTTGACTCTTTTATGGTAGTAACCTTCATCTCCCACACTTCCTTTGCAGGTAGGGCTTTTAAGATTCTTGTATTGATCTCTTCCTTTGTATATACTACATTCAGCAGGTTGAGTTCATCCATGATAGCATTAAATCCTGACTCCATTTGTTCAATGGTTTCATTTGACTTCATTTTGAAATCTTGGAAATTTATTTTGGCTACACTGACTTTTTTTTTCTTGATAGCATCAGTGCCTTCACAGATTAGTTGCAATTTTTCCCAAAGTTCCTTTGCAGTCTTACAATCCTTCATTTTCATGTACATATTGCTACCCAAAGTTCTCAGTAAATGATGTTAATAGCAATATTTTTGAGGTTTGCTCTTTTTCTATCTTGACACCACTCTCTTTTTTGGCTTTGGAACATCTTGAGTTTCACTTGCCTACGCTTATGGCTTTTGTGATCTTGATGGTCCATCGATCACACATCCATCATTTCATCATGTGTTGCGGCTAAATAAGCCTGCATCATACGACGTTTATACTCATCAACATAGTCATAGCATCAACATAGTCCTAGCATACCGATTGTTATCCATGATGCAAAGCTTTGAAAATCGAAAACTTGAAAAGTTTTTCAAATTATTTTCACAAGCACAACAAGTAGGATTCGTAAGCGAAGCAATCGATCGATACCAATTGTTGGTCTCTTGAAAAGGATTTGGTTAAGTTTAGGGGGGTGAATAAACTTAACACTTAAAAATTTTGGAGTTGACAAACTCAAAGAAGGTCGATAGCTTTCTTGTTTTGCTCGATGAGTCTGCCGACCACTCGATAGTCACCGATTCGTGAAGTAATCTTGAATTTGTTGCAGCGCAATATGTTTAGTTTAAGCCTTATTACTTGTTGTTAAAAGAATGATACTAAGTATTGGATACTCAATAGTGTAAGTGTGTGATTCAGTTGCTAGTTTCAGTAGGTTGATGTGATTAGTTTACTAAATAACAGAAAGTAAATGCAGAAAGTAAGTAAGCAAGATTTATAGTGGTTCCAGGTGGGGTAATCCTATCAGTCAACTCTTCTCCTGTGATGTTGGAGGAAATTCACTAGAGATCCTTGAGGTTGCAGTTACAAAAATCCTTAAGCTGTTTGTCCTTCACCAATGACGATAGCTTCACAAACTGAACACTTGAAACAGGTAGGATTGCTGCTCGAAAGTATTCCACTGGTCCTGGAAGGGTAGGATTGCCTCTTCACCCGCTCCACCACATACACAACAGTTCTTGACACCCAAAAGATGCTTCTCTTTCTTCAGCAGGTTTCTTGTAAAAGAAAGGTTGAATCAAATAATTGATCCAGTTGTCAGCAGCTTGATGTCTTCAAGTATGTATACCTGATGTAACTTGATTGCAGGTTACACTTGAAGAGATTTCTTTATCAGTAAGTTTAAGTTCAATGTATGTCAGCAGGGTGAAAAACTTGATAGCTTCGAATAAATTATTTGTGCTTCTTAATCTTCATCTGTTTTTCATCACTTGTATCTGAATCATGAGTCTTTTATTTATAGATGAGAATCCTATTACTTATGTTTGAATTTCGAACATATCCGTTTCAGACTTGTCTCCATCTTGACTTGATTTTTTTCTCTGTTCATAGGACTGACATTGTCAGTCAGCTTTTTGTTAGTTTTCAGACTGTCCACCCTTTGACTTGTATCCATTGGATAAAGCTCTGAATCTTTCCAACGTTCCCTTTATCTTGACCATTGATATGTTGACAAAATCAAGGCTTGTAATCCAACCTTATCCTTTTAATCTTCCAATGTAACCTGTTGGAAATAAAATTTATGTTTTGATGATGATTCATCACGCGCTTAGAGAGTTCATCTATAACCCATGATGATGGAGTCATAACTAACTGTTATAGTGCATAATGAAAGAAGAAGCAAGAAATGGTCTAGAGAAAAAAGTATAGGATCTATCTAGAGTCTGAGCTTTGTATAGGTTGTTTCAGACAAGCATTGTAACATATAGGAACTAGGCAAATAGCTGAGCCATAGTAAACAAACTGAGTATACATTTGAGAAGAGAAGAACTGAAGAAGACAAGTTCACCGAGGGACACAGACTCGGACTGAAGAACTGAGGGATCAAACTCAGTTATTGGAGACTGAAGAATTAAGGTGACAAACTCAGTCAAAAGCTGATTAAGTCGTGACTATAAGTCAGGAATCACACAAGTCTGCGGTGACCTGAAAATGAACTATAGATCATGTAAAGCTGAATAATCTTAAGGACAAAGATTATCAGTTACCAGGAAATGGAGAAGCTGAATGGTGTACTCTGACTTAACCAACTGAATTCATATGACAAGTATACGAGGTACTTAATTTTGAACAAGAGTAGAAAACTGAGTTAAGGCCTTGTCAAGAAAGAACTGATAATCTGGAAAATCTAAGTTAATTAATCAAGGACTGAAAACTGAGAAAATATAGATGAAGAAAGCGATATGGAGTCCGTACATATGAACATTGGCTAAACGACAAGTATAACGGCTATAAGACCTATTTGACCGTTACATTACACCTATAAATACACAGGGAGGAGCATTTGAAAATAGCAGATCTTGGAAAAGCTTTAAAAGCAAACATCTAAAATCCAGATCAAGAGGAGAGTGATCCAGATCCAGAAAATCAGATTCTATATCTAGAAATAGGGAAGCCAACGAAATTGCCTTGAAGATTAAAAGATAGATCCAGTAACCCGTTAAGGGGGAAGAAGGCATCTTGGAGCTAAAATTCCATATCAATAAGAATCAAACAGCTCACTGAATTAATCGTTTGATTAATTCTGAACCTAACTTTGTATAACAAAGGGTTGGCTGTGAATAGTTTGAGGAGAGCAACTCCATCTTTCCTCATACGGTTGCAACTCGGTTTCCACAACTGTTGGTGCAGTCTTCAGACTGTGTTTGTGTTTATGGTGAGCAGGTGAAGGAGCTATTCCACCTCCGAAGGATCAGTGTGCATCGTGAAGGGAGCAATCTCACCTTTCTTCATAATGTGTAGACAGTGAAACTAGGGTGTCGTGAAGGACTGTCATTAGGCTAGAATTTTGTAACAGTTATCTCAAGATTCTAGTGATACCTCCTACACCACAGAAGAAGGGGAGACGTACGGGATTACACCACCGGAACTTCCATAAACAATTACGTGTTAATTTACTTTACGCATTTATATTTGTCTTTGTGATTATTTTACTTATTGATTTATCTTTTCATCACAATGCTTAGCAAACATCAGACACTGAGTCAGCACAGAACTGATACATAGGAGATTAGGAACTTTATTGACACAACTATTGCACAAAAGGCTTTATCTTATCCGCTGCAAGTTAGTTCAGTTCTAGCATCGCTAAGCGGAATTAGTGACTCTATACATGGTTTAAGGGTAGAGAGCAGTCGAGTGAGTCACATTAAACATCAGTTTGAGTTTTGGAAGAAACTCAGTTCCTGAGGTGCGAGTCAATTTTTGGTGACAAGTTTATTCAACCCCCCTCTAAACTTGTGTTAACCTTTCCCAGGGACCAACAATTAGTATCGGAGCATAACTTCAATTTAAAATAGATCCCACGATTACAATCTTATATACCATTTGTTGAAAGACTCATTTGTAGCGATTGTAAAAGCATATAGTTGAATCTTAATGGATACATCTAGAATTAGAAGTTGGCTTAATCATCCTCTGACTAATTGTTTGCAAAATGTTGTATATGATTTTCAAGATCAAGTGATTGGAAGGTTCAGTGCTACAAGTTCACATACAAATCAAGAACCTCGACTCAGTGATGATATGGATATCAATTTAAATGCATATGATGACAAATCCAGAGGAGTTCCATCACTAAGTGATCTCTCAGAAGAAGAAGAAAATGAGTTGCTGCAAGTAACGGACGACATAGAGGATCTAATTGAGCAGCAAAAGAATGTAAAATCAAACCTTGAAGCTGTGACAAACAATCAAGAAAATGTACATTCTTCTACTCAGTTATCACTCGCCGAACTCAGTCAAAGAAACTCTGAGCTTGTCAATTTGGTGGAAAAACTCACACTTGAGTTGAATTTAAAAGATACATAACTTGACAAAGCAAAATAATGGAATGATAGAGAGGGTTATAATACATCATCAAAAAGGGGGATATTGTAGGAAATAAAATTTATGTTTTGATGATGATTCATCACGCACTTAGAGAGTTCATCTATAACCCATGATGATGGAGTCATAACTAACTGTTATAGTGCATAATTAAAGAAGAAGCAAGAAATGGTCTAGAGAAAAATGTATAGGATCTATCTAGAGTCTGAGCTTTGTATAGGTTGTTTCAGACAAGCATTGTAATAGATAGGAACTAGGCAAACAACTGAGTCATTGTAAACAAACTGAGTATACATTTGAGAAGAGAAGAACTGAAGAAGACAAGTTCGTTGAGATCTGAGACTCAGGCCAAGAACTGAGGGTTCAAACTCGCTTATTGGAGATCAAGAACTCGAGGTGACAAACTCGGTCGGGAAGTGATTAAGTCATGACTATAAGTCAGGAATCAGGCAAGTCTGTGGTGACCTGAAACTGAACTATAGATCATGTAAAGCTGAATAATCTTAAGGACAAAGATTATCAGTTACCAGGAAATGGAGAAGCTGAATGGTGTACTCTGACTTAACCAACTGAAGTCAGATGTCAAGTATACGATGTACTAAGTTTTGAATAAGAGTAGAAAACTGAGTTAAGGCCTTGTCAAAAAAGAACTGAGAATCTGGAAAAGCTGATTTAATTAATCAAGGACTGAAAACTGAGAAAATACAGATCAATAAAGCGATATGGAGTCCGTACATATGAACGTTGGCTAAACGACAAGTATAACGGCTATAAGCCCTATTTGACCTTTACATTACCCTTATAAATACATGTGGAGGAGCATTTGAAAAGAGCAGATCTTGGACAAGCTTTAAAAGCACACATCTAAAATCCAGATCAAGAGGAGAGAGATCCAGATATAGAAAATCAGATTCTATATCTAGAAAGAGGGAAGCAAACGAAATTGCCTTGAAGATTAAAAGATAGATCCACTAACCCGTTAAAGGGGAAGAAGGCATCTTGGAGCTACAACGCCATATCATGAAGAATCAAACAGCTCACTAAATTAATCGTTTGATTAATTCTAAACCTAACTTTGTATAACAAAGGGTTGGCTGTGTATAGTTTGAGGAGAGCAACTCCACCTTTTCTCATACGGTTGCAACTCGGTTGCCACAGCTGTTGGTGCAGTCTATGGACTGTGTTTGTATTTGTGGAGAGCTAATGAAGGAGTTATTCCACCTCCAAAGGATCAGTGTGCAGCGTGAAGGGAGCAATCTCACCTTTCTTCATAATGTGTAGACAGAGAAACTAGGGTATCGTGAAGGACTGTCAGTAGGCTAGAATTTTGAAACAGTTATCTCAAGATTCTAGTGATACCTCCTACACCACAGGAGAAGGGGAGACGTACGGGATTACACCCCCCAGAACTTCTATAAACAATTCTATGTTAATTTACTTTACGCATTTATATTTGTGTTGTGATTGTTTTACTTATTGAATTATCTTTTCATCACAATGCTCAGCAAACATCAGACACTGAGTCAGCATAGAACTGATACAAAGGAGATTTGGAACTTTATTGACACAACTATTGCACAAAAGGCTTTATCTTATCCGCTGCAAGTTAGTTCAGTTCTAGCATCAGCTAAGCTGAATTAGCTGACTCCTATACATGGTTTAAGGGTAGGAATGGAACTGAGCTGAGTCACATTAAACACCGTTTGCTAGTTCAGTTTTAGTTTTGGAAGAAACTCAGTTCCTGGTGTGCGAGTCAGTTTCTGGTGACAAGTTATTCACCCCCCCCTCTAAACTTGTTTTAGCCTTTCCCAGGGACCAACATAACCTTTAATTGAATCAAGGATTATACTCAGCAAATATCTGAAGTATATCAGCCTGCTGATGTACATATCTGTCAGCAGGTTTAAGTCTGCTGTGTTTTAATAACACTTCAGCTCACTTCTTCTCATCTAACTTTTTATTGTGAAGTTAGAGTACACCATTTTGAACATAACTAAGTTCAAATCACCACTTAACATATGGAACTTAGACCTTGTACACAAGGTATATGTAATCAATTTAGGCCGTCACAGACTTCCCTAAATTCGGATTCCATATCCATGACTTCAAATACTAAGTTTGATCCCTTAGCCTTCAATAACTGAGTTTGAACCCTCAGCCTTCAGTCTTCAGCAGGTCCCTTGTAAGTCTACTGACCTAGACACTCTAATGACCTAGATAGGTTTGCTGATAAAGTCAGCTGACCTTTTACAGTGCTTGTTTGATCAAACCTATACAAAGATCAAACTCTAATAAACCTATACATTTGATCTAGACATATTTTTGCCTTTGCTCTATAACAGCTAGTCTGGCAACTTATCAATAAAACATAAAATATGTCCAACAAATGCCATTAAAGAGCCAAAGACTTACAATCAAGCCATCAAGCATGATGAAAGGGAAGAAGCAATGCAAAAAGAAATTGAAGCTCTACAAAAGACTCACACATGATAGATAGTTGATCCGCCCCAGGACAAGAAACCTATTGGGTGCAAGTGGGTAAACTGAATGAAATACAATCCTGATGGTTCAGTGGAGAGATACAAAGCTAGACTAGTAGCAAAAGGCTACACTCAAACATATGGAATTGATTATCAAGAAACCTTCTCTCATGTTGTCAAGATTACTACAGTCAGAACTTTACTTGTAGCAGCAGCAGCCAATAATTGGCATCTACATAAGATGGATGTTAACACAGCCTTCTTACATGGAGACTTGCATGAAGAAGTATACACGAAGTTGCCACCAGGATGTACATAAACTAAACCAAATCTAGTTTGTAGATTAACCAAATCACTGTATGGCCTCAAGCAAGCTTGTACACAGTGGAACTGCAAGTTAACTGAGTATTTAGAAGCTTAAGGATTCATTCAGTCTAAGAATGACCACAGTTTATTCACAAAAGGATCAGGACATTCCTTTATTTCTTTGCTGGTCTATGTAGATGACATCAAAGCAGCAAGCCCCAGTGAACAGTTAATTCAACAGGTCAAGGATGCCCTACATCAGCAATTCACTATCAAGGATCTTGGAAATTGAGATATTTCCTAGGCATTGAAGTGGCTAGAACTCCCGCTGGCATATCAATTTCTCAAAGAAAATACACTCTTAATCTCCTAGAAGAAAATGAATTTTTGGGAGCAAAACCTGCCAAGACACCTATGGAGTCCAGGCAAACTTTATATCATGGTGTTTCACCACTTTTGGAAGACAACACTGCTTACAGATCATTAGTAGGCAAATTTATCTATCTTACTTTTTCCAGACCAGACATTGCCTCTGCAGTTCAGCAGCTGAGTCAAGTTCTAAACACTCCGACTGAAAATCATATGAAGGTAGCACAAAGATCTGGCGAGGTATTTGAAAGCAAACCCTGTCAAGGAATCTTGTTTCCGAAGAAACAATGATGTTGTACTCAAAGGATTTACAGGCATGATTGGGCTTGTTGTCTGAAACAAGAAATCAATATCATGCTACATGATGTTCTAGGAGATGCACCAATCTGTTGAAAGGCAAATAAACAAACTACTATAGCAAGAAGTTCTTCAGAGGCTGAATATAGGGCTATGGCAAATTCAATTTGTGAAATTCAATGGCTTATTTACATTGTTCAAGATCAGAAAATTCCTGTTCAACTGCCTACTGTCTTATTTTGGGATAATTCCAGTGCCTTGCACATTGCGTAGAATCATGGCTTCCATGAAAGAACCAAACACATAGAGATTGGTTGTCATGTTGTAAGAGACAAAGTAAAAATTGGACTTGTCAAACTGCTTCCCGTCAACACTAAAGAACAAATAGCTGACATTCTCACCAAAGCATTGGATGCACCTATTTTCTCTTATCTAATAGACAAACTGGGAATTTTCAAGATATTTCAAAGTTCCAGTAGCTGAAGGGAATGCTAAGTGCAAGCTATTCATGTACCACTCTCAGCTTGAGAGAGGTGTTACAGTATAAAGGCTGAAGGGAATGCTGAGTGCAGTCAGGTGCACACTCTACTGATTACATCAGCCTGTTGATAGTGTGAAGACACAGTAGCCTGCTGAGTAGTCTAGTGATGTAGAAAGTGGTTATTTAATTATATTTTGTTGTAACCACTTGTAACTTACTTCTAATTGATTATTGAGGTGTATGAAGTTATAAATACCCCATGATCAGCCACATTGTAATCTAACTTATAACCCTTAGTTCATCAATAATACTTCCACATTTTATCTTCGATTTATAATTCTATAAACTTCATCATAATCGAGGATGCTACATTTGCTATGGTGCATGGAATCCGAGTTGACTTCACGATTGAGCACATCAATTCATACTTGGGTGTTCGCCATGCACCTATGGGCCTGGATGAGTATTCTTCATCTTTTGACATACATGATATGGAGCGGATGCGATCATCGCCGATGATTTTGCGGTGGTTTGGAAGAGGAACTCCATGGCGACCCTACAATTTTCTAGAGAACAACCTATCGTGGGATAGGAATATGGTCCTCCGCTTTGTCTGCACACACCTTCTGCCGACCAAGCATCATGCCTCCATCACATCGAAGAGAGCCGAGTTGATGTTTTATCTGGAGCAGGAGTCACCAGTGAATGTGGGATTGCTTATGGATAACCGTATTCGGTCTATTACGAATGACTCCGAGCGCAAGCTTCTACCCTATGGTCATATAATAGATATGTTTGCGATAGAGGACGGTGTTCCAGTTTTAGCAGGAGATTCTTGGGGGGAGCCACATCCTATTTTGAGTTTGGTTTCAGATACTCGTACGAACCGACGCATTCCGCTGGTTGAGAGACGTGAGAGGACTCCAGTGCATGGGGGAACTTGAACTCATTGGGAGATTAATGTGGACACTTCCAGAGAGATTGCAACTTTACACCGCAAGATGGATTACATGATGGAGCATTTAGGCATTCCTTCATACACCCCCCGCCTATATCTGCCCCTTGTCACATAGTGCCTTCTTCCACTTCTAGCACCTCTACTTCTGTACCTCCTGGTTTTGAGCGTCAGGCTGATTCAGAGAGGGATTATTATTTTTCAGATTCCGATGATTAGTTCTTCATTTTTCATTTTTGTTTTCTTGTTTCTATTTTTCTTTTTTTCTTTCTTTTCCGAACTAGTGTGCAATGTATGGTTTAATTATTAATATGATGATTTTGTCGGCTAAATTTGTTTTAGAGTTATTTTCTTTTTTACTGCCACCATTTTTACTACATCAGTTAGTGTCACCCTGAGTATCTCGTTTCGTGTTGTATGAGATTTTTTGCAGATTTCTGATGGGTTCTATGTTCAAGCCTATATACACATATTAGAGGATACGTAAGTTCCGTTTTTTGTTCTTCATTTTTTTTTATCATCGGGGACAATGTTTCGATTAAGTGGGGGTAGGCACGTCACTTAGCTTTTGGCATTGTATCTCGCTAAATAATCACTTGTCTTAATTATTTTGAGTCATTTTTCACCATTTTCATTTTGATTCGCTTTCGACAAGATTGTAAAAGGAATGAGTCTTTGATCTTTTGGAGCTAATTAATTACATCTCTTTTTCATAACGGATGAATGAAATTCATGCCAACATTTGAAGTAGTTGCGTATTAACCACATATTTTGTTCATGAACCAACCTTTAAGCATGTATAATGCACTTTTGTTAGTGTGTAGCTTGATGGTGCATTACTTGACTAAAGTTGACCATAGTTTTCCGATTTTGTTCAACTATGGTCATTTAGGTCAAGTTGTGGACTTATACGGGCTAAGGAAAAACGGATTCCGTAGTTTATCAAAGAGTGGACCGTGAGGATATATAAATTTTTGAGTGTTCACCCGCCAATATAAGGGAAAAAGAAAGAAAACATGATTCTCATATATATATGCTATTTCTATCTCTTTGGCAAGAGGGAAGCAAACTCAGAGCGTAAGACACACGACCCTCGCACAATAAATAGACCGATAAACACCAGCCTTGAGTAGTACTTGGTTCCCGGTCCACCTTGCCCAATTGACTTGACCTATGCAATAAAAGAAAATCAATTAATAAAA
This sequence comes from Gentiana macrophylla, assembly GCA_026214975.1. Lineage (NCBI taxonomy): Eukaryota > Viridiplantae > Streptophyta > Magnoliopsida > Gentianales > Gentianaceae > Gentiana > Gentiana macrophylla. The sequence goes on from CM047810.1 coordinate 83,457,765, forward strand.
TTAATGGCGTTAAGGGACAAGCACTCTCGAGATTCACTAGCAAGACCTAAGTTGATATAATGTGATTCTGTTTGCATGACTGACGGTTGAGAGTTATTTCACACACAGAATATTGTTTAAAGCGTCGCGTATGGAAAATAGTGGCATGATTCTAATTTTAAAGTTGTGACGCATAGCTGTTTTTAATTAACTTGTATTTTGGTCCAGGGTTTCATTTTCTTTCACTTTTTGTTTGGGATGAGCAAAATCTAGGTGGGGGTAGTTGATAACATGCTAATTAGTACCTTAAACTACACTTTTATTTACCTCGAATTATGCTCGAGGGGAGAGAGATAGTCTAAATATGATGAGAAATACATGTTAATTGCATAGTGATTGTTCTCTAGATGTCAATTCTACATTTGTATGATTTCCCCATGGATTTGGTATTATTCTACATTGTTTATGTGCTTTTTAGGAGTACCTTATTCCAGAGCAGATAAAACATGGATCTGGCCCAAACGAAGTCATGAGGCCGAGTTGAAAGAGTCCATTAAGAGATCTGTCAAAGAAAAGAGATGATGTTGGGCTCGATATCCCGAGGCCCACCACCGACTTACCGAGTTCTTGGAAGACATGAAATTAACCCTACAACGTTTACTATGTCGGCTAGGGTTCTATTGAGTCTTATGTCGGCTAAAATTTCTATATAAAGCCATAGTATTTCATTGTAAATATATACTAGAATACTCTATCAAGTTTCAGGATATAAAATTTTATAGTTTGATCTAGTGAATTTGTTTTCCGGTTTCTTTCCTCCACGCCGTCTCTAACTTGAGTAGATCAAATTAGATCTCCATCGTCGAAGGTCTGAAGCTTGAACGTTCCTCTATGTCTTATGTATGGTAGATTTACTTGCTTTCTACGTGCTGTAATTAATCTGAATGTGTAATGATCCTATAATTTACAAGAATTAATCATAACAAAGCAATGTAGTTCCATAATTAAGAACCACCACACTCAATTTATCGGCGGTCTATACCGGTAAATCGAGGCATAAAGGTCACCAGAATTAATCATAACAAAGCAATGATGGAAACTCAACATCTGCTACATTGATCGACATGTTTATTTAACAGTAGGTTAGATCTGGCCAATCTACTTATTGTATTCGTAAATTAATATGAAGGATGATAAGTTAAGTGTTAATTAGGACATAGTTTGGATTGATCTCTAGGAACGTGCTAGTCAATCCACGATAGCTGCTTAGGGAGGTTCTCGGTCTTGAGCCAAAACTTTCTTGTACTTATTGCATATGAGTTAATACAACCAAGTAAGGAGGTTAACTGCATATAGACATTTACTGTTCTTTCAATGGAAGTAGAAAAGGTTATAGGAATACACCCGTAGCTAAAACTGAGTTAATAAATTGTTTTGATTCATTCGGGGAATTACTAAGGGAAGTACGAATGAAGATTGGAAACCCCAAGTTGTGGGATAGGTTGGGAGGGAGGAATACCGTGTTTATTTCCGTTCTTATGTTGGTCAATGACCCTTTATGTATTCTTGGTTAAATTAAGTGTGTTTAATCCAAAGTTGCATTGTCTCTGTGGGATCGACCTTGATTCACCATTGCTATACTATGATTTGACCTAGTACTCTTGCTAGTATAACCGACCTCATGCAAGACATCCCACTTCCATTCCTTTCTTTGATATCTTATGACCCAACATAATACCTTCAGTGACTGTAAAATGGCAATTTTCCCAATTAAGCACAAGGTTGGTTCTTCACATCTTTTAAGCACTCTACTCAGGTTATCCAAGCATTCATCATAGCTTTTTGCAAAAACTGAGAAATCATCCATAAATATCTCCAGAAAATCCTCCACCGTGTCTGCAAAGAAAGACATCATGCACCTTTGGAATGCAGCTGGCGCATTACATAATCCGAATGGCATGCGATTATACACACATGTTTTATTAGGACATGTGAACATGGTTTTCTCGCGATCCTTGGGGGCAATGTGTATATAGTAATAACCAGAATACCCATCTAGAAAACAATAAAAGGCATGACCTTTCAATCTTTCTAGCATCTAGTCGATAAATCGCAGGGCAAAATGATCTTTTCGAGTTGCATCATTCAGTTTCCTAAAATCAATGCAAACTCGTTGTCCAGTAACTAGTCGAACTGGGATCGACTCATCAAATTCATTAGGTTGGATAGTGAATCCTCCTTTCTTGGGCACCACACGAATCAGGCTCACCCACTCACTATCTGCAATCGGGAAAATGATTCCCATTTCCAACATTTTTATGATTTCTTCCTTAACAAGATCTTTCAATTGTGGGGTCAACCTCCTCTGAGGTTGAGCGACAGCTTTCTTCTCCGGATCTATAGAGATGTTATTCATACAAAATGATGGGCTTATCCCTCGAATACGCGCAATATTCCACCTGAATGCTCCCTTATGCTCTCTTAGTACTTTCAATAGTTTCCCCCCTCTAATGGTGATAGGGCTGCTCATATAATCAGGGGAAAAGTATCATCTTGCAAGTATACATACTTCAAGGGAGTGAGCAAAGGTTTAGGCGTTAATTCCTTTGGTGGTTCTTCCAACGATGACTTCAGTATTTCCCCAGTCACCTGTAAATCAAAGAACTTATGCCATGAATGTCTATGAATGGGTTCTCTTATATCCTCAGAGGATATATGTCCTATTTCCTGCACTCAACCTGCACTACATCCAGGCGAAGTCTTCTACTCACATTCTTCCTCTTCCTTTAATAGCAACGTCTCTTCTACTTCAAGATTCATAGCCACTTGCTGTTGTAATTTCAGAACAAGCTCCTCAATGTCATCTAGCATACAACATGCTTCTCCTTCCTCGTTGTCATATTCTATCATTTTGAAAACATTGAAGACCACTTTGTCCTCATTCACTATTAAGAACAATTCTCCTTTCTGGACATCTATTAGGGTCCTACTGATGGCTAGGAAAGGTCTTCCTAGGATTAGTGGAACATCACTGTTAACTTCTGTGTCTGGCACAACAAAGTCTTCTGGGAATGCAAACTTGTCAACCTTAACCCGAACATCTTCTACAACTCCCCAGGGTTGGTTCAATGACCTATCTGGTAACTGGAGGGTTATCGATATCTCATTCAACTCTTTCAGGCCCAACTTATGATAGATAAAGAGTGGCATCGGATTGACGCTTGCTCCTAAATCACATAATGCTTTGTACAAGCATACTTCTCAAATGGTATACGGTATGAGGAAGCTCCCAGGGTCTTTACACTTAGGAGGCAGTTTGCGTTGCAAAATTACTAGGCATTCCTCGTTCAGGGAAATAGTGTTAAGGCCTAACAATTTTCTTTTGGTTGAAACCGCTTTCTTCAGAAACTTTGTGTACTCTGGCATTCCAACAAGAGCTTCTACCGATGGTATATTCACCTGTAACTTCATAAACATTTCAATGAAATTTTTATAACGAGCATCATCATGATTAGGTTTAGACTTTCTTGGGGTAGGGTAAAGATGTAGTATTAATAGTCACAGTTCATGAAGACATACCTGCTACCAGCTACTGCTCTTCCTGCTCATTTGCTGAATCTGCAGATGCTCAATTCAGCGTACTGGTGTCGCGTTGAATTGGGTCCCCTGTTTTCTCTGATTCTACTACGTTCTGCTCATTTTTGCTCTCTGATTCTTCTCTAATAACTGGGCCAGGAAATTCTTTTCCGCTTCCTATCATAATGGCATTCACGTCCTTCAGGTTCTTTTCTGTATTACTTGGCAATACTCTTGGAGGACGGGCTGACACTTGTTCGGAAATCTGCCCCACTTGGTGCGACAGATTCTTCACGAAGGCTTCTTGGTTGGTCAGTCTTACAACATTTTTCTGACAATATGTTGCGAAATTTGTGTTGAGCTTGCTCATGGATTTTGTCAATTAACTGACACTCTCAGTCATTGTTGAGCTCATCTTGTCCATAGTCCTTCCCAACCACCAGATTTGTTTGATTAAGGCAAAAACTTCCACTTTGCTTTGTTTCAAGGGTGATTTTGTACGTTTTATAAGGATATATTTTATATCAATTCTCTCCATATTCGTATGTTTCTCATAGAAATCGAGCTTTATATTGAAATATTGAGCGAATGGTGTTTTTAATAGTTGAATTGCAAAGCGTAACTTAATTATGTGCTTAAATTGTGATTTTATATTATTTTGGAGTTATGTTACGCTTTGGTATGTTTTACTATCTCTTAGATACATGTTTTCGAGCTAAAAGAGGATTAGAAGAGGTTGCATTCGGATTTTCTGATGAAGAGAAGAGATAGGGATGAGAAGAAAAGGATAAAGATGAAGAAATCAGCTTCTAGGCATGCTGGACTGGCGTCCAAGTCCCGTCCCACTATGGAGGGGCGTCCATTCTTTGATCAAGGCGTCAAGAGGGGTTTTTACATACAGAGAGTTTGGACGTGGTATGAACGAGCGTCTGCTCTAGCGTTCAGAATGTTGGACGAGCGTCCAGAGAAGAGGACGAGCGTCCAGCGCCGACTTCAGCGCAGCCGACTTAAAACTCTATAAATACAGCCGCGATTTCAACCCTAGTACATACATTATTCGATCTCATTGATACACCATCATAAGAGGCAAACCCTAGGCGGCCCCAGCCCCCTTTGGGGAGGCTGGGGTGGCAAGTTAGATTAGGTTTTTATTTTGCTTTTCTCTTTCTTTGTCTTTGCGATGTACTCCATGCTTGGGGCTGCAATTGTTCGAACAGCTTTGAATCCTTTTTCATTCGAGTTTTATCTACTTTTATTTAAGTTTGTTTTATGATTTTATCTCAAAGTTGTATCTTTTCCTATGTGATTATTTGTTATGCAACGTATATCGGAAGATGGTTGCTTATCGATGTTTGATTTTGATGGAAGTCATGTTAGACTTAGATCACCATAGGAAAGATTGGATTTTTAACCTTGACATAACGGAAGTTGATAGGTTGATTATCTAGGTTGCTAGATTTGAATAAATCTTACACCTTGTTTTGATTGATAGACGAATTATCTACGGAAGTAGGATTCATACTTTTGATTAGGTGAACCACATCTTTAGTTAATCATCACAAGATAACCTTAGATAGAGATAGAGGGTTTGAAGGATTGGATGATTTTGTTTGTTCATTGTTAATCTCCATGTCCATCTTCTTGTTTATTTCCTTTTATAGTTAGTAGTTTAGATTTAGTTTTTATCGCTTTTATCCTTCCTGGCTTTGGATTAACAATCCTCTGTCCAGTTTACTTTTCGTTTTTCGTTTTCAGTTCCGTTTTGAATAAGTAACAATTTAAGAATTAATTAGATTAGATTCAACATCACTTTTCCCTGAGGATCGATACCCGTACTTATCCAACTTTACTAGCAACTGCCCAGTATTCGCCCGGTTAGGAGGTAGTTTTGCATGGTAGTATAGGTTTATAAATTTTCTTTTGTTTTAATGATGCAAAATCTCCCCAACACTTTGCGCTCTCTCCACCATCAAGATTGATGTATCTGAAACCAGGGTGATCATGAGAACCTAGGCGATATCCGCCCCCATAAGGGTTTCCTTGCCTTCCCAAATAATTCACGTCTTCAGTGTTGGTTGTCTCAATTCCTTGGACCTATTCCACTTTGGCTATGATATTTTGCATGCCGTCCATCTTCTCGTTGATTACTGATAGATGGTACAAGATATGTTGAGAAGTATCTTCTCCAAATATGCCTTCAGCTACTTTCACAATCTCTGTTTGATGTGTTCCCTATCGTCTTGTAAGTGCTATTCGTTCCAGCTTCTCTTTAGCTTCTTCTGTTGACAGCAACGCGAAACACCCATTATTTGATGCATCAACTCTCATTTGTTTACTCGGCCGCAATCCATGGTAAAAATTATGCATTATTGTTGGTCCCTTGGAAAGGCTAACACAAGTTTAGGGGGGGTGAATAAACTTGTCACTAAAACTGGATTTTAAGAAAATTAAGGTTCAGTTAAAACTAGTGTGGAGTTAAGCTGACTGAGCTGAGTTTAAGTCAAACTGACTTAAGAAAAAAACTGAGCCAACCGGCAGCGGATATAATTCTAGCCTTTTTCTTGATCTTGTTATTCTATGTGAAAGTGAGTGTGTTAAATCGAATTACAGTGAATATCGATCTGTGAGTTGTGAGTTATATAAAAATCAATTCCTAGAAAGCTGTAGATAAATGCTAAGTAAATAAATAAATGCGTAAAGTAAATAAACAAGAGTTATAGAGGTTCCAGGTGGTGTAATCCTGTCAGTCTACCCGACAGCTTGTAACAACTATCCTTGGCAAAACCTTCCCGGTTTGCTTCACAGTCTAAACCTTTGATGTTGAATCAAAGTTGGGTTGAGAATCAATAAATTGATTCTTGTTTGTGGTTCTTCAAAGTGTCTGAATCTGGGTAAATTCTGTGTAGCTTGAACACTTGAAGAAATTCTTGATATGATCTTGTTATAGCACAGAGATGATAGAAATTCAAATAACTAAGACTAGTGCACAAAAATGCTTGTTGATCTTAATAATTCTTGTTAAATCTTCGTATTTGATCTTGGTGCAAAGTCCTCTATTTATAGTGTGAGGTCCAACGTTCATCTTTTATGAATTCGAATTGTATCAACGTCTATCTTCTAACGGCTATATTTTCTGACCGTTCTGATGTGTCAGTAGTTCATCCAATAAAATTGCTTCCTTTAAAACGTTCGACTGTACTATCAGTTTGTTGGATGTCTGACATACAAAGCTGAGTTTACTGATCAGTTTTATGCTGTGTTTATCAGTTGTCAGTTTCTTGACTGATTTGGAGCATTAAGTGAGATTTTACTCTTCTTCAAATATCACTACTCCAGTTTACATCTGATTATAATTGACTTATTCAGAGTACACCGTAAACAATTATCTTCTAAGAACTCATTGTCCTTCTGATTCTTAGGTCTTCATACAAGATCCATAAAGTCAGTTCAGGTCACAACAAACTTGCTTGAAGTCTAACTTTATAGTCTCGACTTGTAATCTTTATAACTGAGTTTGAACCCTCAGTTCTTCAATCTTTTATAACTGAGTCTGTGACCCTCAGTTCTTCTATCTTCCAGTTAAGACAAGCGAGAGTCTGTGTCCCTAGCGAACTTATCTTCTTGGCCATATTGGTGTATTACGAGTCAGTTTGTTTATCTTAACGATTTCCAGTTTTCTAAATCACTTCCAGTTTTCAGTTTCACGACACACTAACTATTACAGTGCTTGTCTAATGTAACCTATAAAATTATCAGACTCTAGTAAAAACTATACATTCAATTCTAGACATCTTTTAGCTTTTCACTATAACAGCTAGCTTCAGCACTTCATCAATGAGGTTAAGATAATATTCTGAGTAAATATGATGAATTATCATCAAAACATAATTTTTATTTCCAACAATTTCCCCCTTTTTGTTGATGCCAAAACTCTCCCTAAAAGAAAAGCTTAAAGATCAAAACAATGTAAAACACTGGAAAACTGGAAAACTGGATTTCATTAGAATACGCAAAAACTGGAATAGTTACACTTTGTTCAAATAAATTTGACTAAAGATTAAACTCCTTTATCTGCTTTTTGTTTAACTAAAATATACTTCATCTCTTTGTCATGTAGACGATAATCATGTTCTAGTTTTGAGTCTTCCTTAGAAACGGTTTTGTTATAGTCTACTTGACTTCCTTCTTTCCATTTTCTCCATAAAATTAACTTTGGTAAAGCTGATTCATTCAAGTAGTATATTTCAAATTCTGCTACATCAGCTTTCATTTGTTCAGTTTTGTCTTTAATCTTCAGTTTGTCTTCAATCTTCTTGATCATCTTGTATTGCGCCATTTTCAGATTGTAGAGTTCATCAGATAAGAAGTAGTTCAAGGATTCTTCAATAGTCTTATCCTTGTACTTTGCTTTGATAGGATTATGATCTTTGACAAACTTTAACCACAGATCCTTTGTAAGAGCAGCTCTCTGATCTTCAGGTTGACTATATTTCTCAATGAGCTGCTTGTCAGTTAACTCTTTCTTTAAGAACTTTGGATCTGATTTATATCTTTCTAATTCGTCTTCAAGTTGCTTCTTTTCTTCGAGTAATTTTAACTTTTCTTCTTCAGCTTCCCCTTTTTTGGCATCATACAATTGATCTACCAAAGCATGGGTTGCCTTTTGATCGGCTGAGATACGTTGCTGAGAAGCAAGTATGTCTTTGAGCTGATTCTCTAACCCGTAGATGTGCTGATTCATATGCCAGTGAGCCTGAGCATGTGTTTCCCTATCTACTGCGGTTGAGTCTTCAAGTTTTTGTTTAAGTGACAAAATTTATGAAGCAGAACTTGAACTTGACTTATGGATCATTTCTAGTCTTGCATGAACTGAGATATCTATTTTAGTTATATAATCTAGATATCCAGAGATATTTGATAGAAGGCCATTGTGTTTATCCTCTTTACTGAGCACAATTTTCATGTTCTCATGAACTTTGGCCAATTCTTCCTTTGTCAGGATATCTGAAGGATCATATGTTGCTTCTGTTTGAGCTTTCGATTGAGTGATATCATCAATGATCATAAGTTGTTGATTATTAATTCCATCAGCTGCTTGTTGATTGTCATTTGTCTGATTTCCAACTGGCAAACCTTCTTGCTGAGTTACAGTTTGCGTAGCTTGAGGTTGAGGTTGAGTGTCCGTCTCAGAAATCAGAGTCCTATCAGCTTCTTTCCTTGAATTATCATCTTCATCATCATCCTTTTTCTTTGAAATATCTTCAGGAATAAATGATGTGGCTGATTCTCTTTGTTGATCTAGTTCAGTGAATCTATTGAAACAATTTGCAAGAAACTCTGACATAGGAAATAGAGTGTATAGATCTCTAATTTGCAATTCCTTCAAGAGTAACTTTTCTTCAGATCGTAAGATAGCATCACGAGTTGAGTTTCATCTTCATTAGCTTGATAATTCGCGACTTCAAAAACGAGACGATTGCGATCCGATTGGTTTTGTAACTGAGAAGTATAATCAGCAGTGATATTTTCATTTGTAACTTCAGTTGTCAGTTGTTGTTATTCCCCCTCAGTTGGTGCTTTCTTACTTGAAGTTCATGGGTACAAACATTTGACAACTGATCTTTCTTTTGCCGAGTCAACTTTCCCTTGATCTCTTTGTGTTCAGCTTCCTGCTGAGACACAGTTTTATGTCTGTCTTCAGGTTGGGAAGTTGTTCTTACTGCTGCGATTTCCTTTGTAGCTGCAGCTTTGCCTGGCTTTCTTCCCTGCCTTGTTTCTCCAAATAAAATTGAATGATTCCACTAAGTGTTTTCTTCAGTCAGAATCTGCCAATAGTTGCTTGTCCTTCAGCTTGAGCTCTTTGTACACTTTCTAATTCAGCTAAGTGTTGCTTCTTTATCTGATTGACGACATAACCGGCCCAATTGAATTCTATTTCGTCCCAAATTATGTTCATCAGATAAACATTGTCATCGGATAATGTACTAATTCCTTTGGATTTTCCAATAACATGTTTGCTGAGCCATCGGCTGAGATATCCAAACTCTGGCTTGAGTTTATCAACATGAATACCAACTTCTACTGGTTCTTTAGATAAAGTAATTTGCTTAAGAAAGGCGTCCCTTTTCAATGGTAGAGAAGTCAAATCTATTGATGTCACAGGTGAATTTGTGAAACCAAATAGTGGCTTAATGACTCGTTCATTGATAATAATACGATCTCCACGAACTGTAGTGATTAAGAGTCTCTTACCAAACGCATATTCTCCCAGAACTGCAAAATACCTTCCACATCCCATTTTTCGTTGAAAGTAACTTCTAGAATTTTTCTTAATCCTGGTTGTTTCGGATCTTCTCGCAGATATAACTTGCTAATGTGAGTGTTGTTGCACATAGTTTCATACATTTCAAAAGTATACACATCTAACTCTGTGATCAATCTTTCTTCTTGTGATTTTTTTAGGTGGTCATATTTTTTTGTTTTCAAGAAAAGATTGAGTTTGAAAGAATTTTGAAACGTCTGATTAAGGAGGGTGTGAACGAGGGTTGGATATATAGGGATGATGTACCTGCGGTTGATTAGTACAACTTTTCAAATTCCATGATGGTTTGTATAACCAAGACATGTATTGTTCTGACAGTAATGGGATGTACACGCAATATATTCTGACAAAATAACAGTGTTAATTAAATGCGATATCACCGCTGTCGGTTTTATCTTATCAGCCTTTGACTTAAGTTGACTGGAATAAAAACTGTTTCTGGGTTCATTTTTTCAGTTCTGTTAAATCTTTCAGTTTTAGTTTATCAGTTTGAGATTGTAGATGTCAATGACTAATCTGTTAAGTGAGCGCACCTATCATAACAAAGATTAATCCATTTGACGAATCTCTGGCTTAACTGACTTAACTAACTTTAATTATCCCTAATTCAGTTCTTAGTTTGGCAAATCTTTCTTTGTCCAATGGTTTTGTAAAGATATCAGCCAACTGATCTTCAGTAGGTACATAAAGAACTGTAATATCCTTTTTCTCCGCATGATCTCTTATAAAGTGATGACGCACATCAATGTGTTTTGTCCTTGAGTGCAAAACTGGATTGTCAGTTATTGCAATTGCACTTGTGTTATCTCACATTATGGGAATCGTTCCTTCTTCTATCCCATAATCTTTTAATTGCTGTCTAATCCATAAAACTTGAGCACAAAAACTTCCAGCTGCTATATACTCTGCTTCAGATGTTGAAGTTGAGATAGAATTTTGCTTTTTTCTAAACCAAGACACAAGTCTATTTCCTAGTAGCTGACATGTGCCTGAGGTGCTCTTTCTGTCCACTTTGCATCCTGCATAATCTGAGTCTGAGTAAGATATCAGCTTGAATTCTCCTTTTCTTGAATACCAAATTCCAACTCCATCTGTATCTTTCAGATACTTCAAGGTCTTTTTTACAACTGTGAGATGGCTTTACTTTGGTTTTGACTGTAATCTTGCACAAACACCAGCAGTAAAAGATATATCTGGCCTACTTGCTGTAAGATAGAGTAAGCTTCCAATCATTCTTCTGTAAAGTGTTTGATCAACATCTTTGCCTTCTTTGTCTTCATCTAGCCTGATGTTGGTCCCCATTGGTGTAGAAATTCCAGCAGATTTTTCCATACCAAACTTTTTGATAAGTTCTCTTGTATACTTGGTTTGGTGAATGGAAATTCCATCATATAATTGTTTAACTTGTAATCCAAGAAAATAATTCAATTCTCCCATCATACTCATCTGAAATTTGCTCTTCATTAAACTTGCAAATTTCTCACATAACTATTCATTTTCTGATCCAAAAATGATGTCATCAACATAGATCTGAACAAGTAGAGTGTTCTCTTCATTTTTCATTCTGAATAATGTTTTGTCGAAAGTTCCTTTGATAAATCCATTATCCACTAGAATCTAAGATAGAGTTTCATACCAAGCTCTTGGTGCTTGTTTAAGTCCATAAAGAGCTTTCCTTAGTCTGAAAACTTTCTCAGCTTGATCTTTGATCTCGAATCCATGTGGTTGTTGAACATACACTTCTTATTCAAGTATTCCATCTAAAAATGCACTTTTATCGTCCATCTGGTATACTTTGAACTTTTTGTGCGCTGCAAAGGCGAGAAATAGCATGATTGCTTCCAATCTTGCAACTGGTGTATAAGTCTCATCAAAGTCTATGCCTTCTGCTTGAGAATATCCTTTAGCTACAAGTCTAGCTTTGTTTCTGATGATATTCCCATCATCATCAAGTTTGTTTCTGAAAACCCATTTGGTTCCAATGATATTCACATGAACTAGTCTTTCTACCAATTCCCATACTTGATTTCTTTCAAATTCATTCAGTTCTTCTTGCATAGCTAGTATCCAGTCTGGATCTTTCAAAGCTTCTTCTATTTCCTTAGGTTCAGATTGAGATAGAAAACATGCAATCATTTCCTCTAGTTGATGTCTTGTTCCAACGCCAGCTTGAGTGTCACCAATAACTTGTTCTTCAGGGTGATCTCTCATCCATTGATAAGCAGTTGTTTGCATCAAGGGATCTATATTTTGTTCGACTGGTTCTTCAGGAACTGGTTCTTGAATTTCTTCAATTGAGTCAGAATCATGTTGTTCAGGAGTGGATTGTTGAGTGGTTGGAAACTGAGACTGATCTGGATCTGAACATTCTAAAATCCGTAGTCTTCCAATGTCAACAAAAAACTGATTCTGGCAATACTGGTAACTGAGACTGAGAAATTGGTTCTGGTCTGTCTTCAGTTGTTTCACCAGGAAAGTTTGGTTCATCAAACACTACATGTATAGATTCCTCATGCTTGAGTGTCCTTTAATTTAGTACTCTAAAAGCTTTGGTGACACTTGAATATCCTAGAAAAATTCCTTCATCAGCTTTGGGCTGGAAAACATGAAGTTGATCTTTCCCATTATTGTGTATGAAACATTTGCTTCCAAAAGCATGAAATTAAGAAACATTTGGTTTCCTTCCATTCCAAATTTCATAAGGAGTTTTCTCATGCCTTTTATTCATGAGAGCTCTATTCTGTGTATAGCAAGTTGTGTTAACTGCTTCTGCCTAATATCTTTCAGGTAGTTTTGCTTCACAGATCATCGTTCTTCCTGCTTCTTTGAGTGTTCTGTTTCTTCTTTCAGCTACACCATTCTGTTGAGGTGTTGCTGTAGCAGCGAGTTGGTGTAAAACACCAATATTCAATAATCACATTGTTGAGGAATTCAGTTCCTTTGTCTGATCTTATCTTCACAACTGATACTCCTTTCTGATTCTGAAGTCTCTTGAGTAGTTCAGTAAGTCTTTGCTTGGTTTCACTTTTCTTGGTTAAAAAGATAACGCAAGTGTATCTTGAAAAATCGTCTACTACCACCAATGTATATTTATTTCCACTGATACTAATTGGTGTTATAGGTCCAAATAAGTCTATATGTAGTAGTTCTAGAACTCTAGTTGTTGAATGCTGTGATTTAGTCTTGAAACTTGCTTTAGTTTGCTTTCCTTGTTGACAAGCATCACATAAGCAATCGTTCTTATAAGAGATTTCTGGTAGTCCAATGACTAGCTGTTTCTTGACAAGAGTGTTGATGTCATCAAAGTTTAGAAGACTCAGTTTCTTGTGCCACAACCAACTGATTTCTGATTTGGTATGCACAAGCAAACAGGTTTCTACCATGGATGTTGTCCAATCTACAACATACATATTCTCTTTTCTTCTTCCGGCAAAAACAACTTGAAATGTTTGTTTACCGACGACAATGCGTAAGTATTTATCAAAAGTAACTTTGTATCCCATATCACAGAATTGACTGGTGCTGAGCAGATTGTAATGTAATCCTTCTACATAAGATACATTCTTGATTGTGAGTCCATTTCTGATTAAGGTACCATATCCTTTGGTGTATCCAGGTTTGTCTTTACTTCCAAAATTAACTTTTGGTCTATCCTTTGCAATAAAGTTACTGAGACAGTCCTTGCGCTTTGTCATGTGCCTAGAGCAACCATTGTCAAAGTACCATACATCCTGCAATAAAAATTAAATATTTTTAGGTACCCAACTCTGTTTGGGTCAATAGGGGTCAGTTGTCAGTCCAACTCTGTGAATATATCTTTTAGGTATTCTTCGGATATTATTGCACTTGTTTTCATATATGTAAGCCACACTCCCATAGTATCTATGCTTGGACTGTGTCTTATTTATATGATCTCTCAGATATTTTGACTGAAACTTATTTCCATGATGATTTCTATTATTGAAACTTGAATAATAACCATCATTTCTTTTGCACTGAGGTCTATGTTGAGGACTGTAGCGAGTCCTTTGCTGACCTTTTGGCTGAAACTTGTAATAAGTTTTCTGCCTGAAATGATTGTTTTCATCAGTTTGAATATTGCAGTCAGAGATATTCCAGTCATCATCAGTTGGAAATAATCTGCCTTTCCGCCTGATTTTGTGAATCTTTGAATAATTAATATTCTTGGATTTACTATGACTGAAGTTTCTCTGGTTCTTGGCCTGATCAGCTTTAGTAGATTCAGTAGTAGATCTACTTTTTCTATTTTCATGATGTTCGGCTGATTTACCTTGTTGGTTGAACCTGTTGTTGTTTACAGCTGATCTTTTTGAAAATTGACGCTAAGGTTGACTTGATTCATGTTGAACTTGTTTTCAACATGCTTCTTAATCTGAGGACATTGTTCAGCTATAAACTTAACACCAGTTTTGGTATTAGGTTCAGTTGCCTTACTCGTTCATCTTTTCGAAGATTGTTGTGTATCAAATCCTAAGCCAGTTCTATCTCCATATGGCTTACAAGATTTGAATCCGATTCTTTAACTAGATCGAGCAAAAGATTCGATTCTTTCGCTTTGATGTAGTAGATCGATCGATTCTTTCCTTTGTCAGTTCTGCTTAGTTTTAACGTGTTCAGTTCAACATTCAATCTTTTGACTTCTAGAATTAGAGATTCTTTCTCAGCTTTGATTGATTCATAACCAGCTTGTATGGTGACAAGCTGACTCATCAAATTGTCAAGAGTTTCTTCTAATTATGAGTTTCTTGGATTTGAATAAGCTGTTGAAGAACATGCATTTTTCATGGAAATCTGAGCTGAGCTATATTTAGAATTTGATTCACATACCTCATTAGGATCTTCCATGTGTGCCATTAAAGCTGTGTCATCGGATAGTCTTTCAGTACCAGCTTCATAGTCTGACTCATCTCCAGCAAGGATAGCTCTTCTGCAATTCTTCTTTGCTGAGTTTTCTTGGTCAGTTCTGGACATTCGGTTTTGTAGTGTCCAGGCTTCTTACAGTTGAAACAAAGATACTCATCATCTTTTCTTTCACAGGAGTCTTCTTGATGAACTTCTGGGTTACAGGATGACCATTTTTCATCCTTCTGATTCTACTCATCATAAGAGCCATTTGTTCCTCCATTTCATCCAACTGTTGAAGACTGTTTGTGGATGTTTCTTGAGAATCATTTGATGCTGCTGCAAGTGCCGTGGTTTTTGGTTCTTCCAGAGCTTTGATTATTGCAGCTGTGCTTGTAAAATCTTCACTGAATTCATAAGCTTTCAAATCAGAGAAGATTTTGAAGGAGTCCTCTATGTCAAGTCTTCTAGATTCTTCCATAGCAGTGACCTTCATCTTCCAGCACATATGTAATGCCTTCAAGATTCTTGTATTGATTACTTTCTTTGTGTATTCAATCTTGAGTAGATCTAATTCATCCATGATAGCACTGAATCTTGTCTCCATTTGGTCAATGGTTTCTCCAGTTTTTATCTTGAAATTTTCAAACTTTTGCTTTGCAACTGAGATTTTATTTTCCTTGATTGAGTCAGTTCCTTCACAAACTAGTTGAAGTTTGTCCCACATTTCTTTAGCAGTTGTGCAATCTTTCACCTTTAAGTACATGTTGCTGTCAAGAGTTCTGAGGATAAAGCCCATAGCAACATTGTTGAGATTGTTTCGCTTGCGATCATCACTGGTCCATTCAGCCCTGGGCTTTGGAACTCGAACTTGATCGTCACCAACAGTTTGCATGTGAGTGATTTGAATTGGTCCATCAATGAGTACGTCCATCATTTCATCACGAGTAGCAGCTAGAAAAGCCTGCATACGACGTTTATATTCATCAAATCTGTCAATGTTGCATATAAGCATCTATCTTGCATACTGATTGTTATCCATTGTGAGTGAGTGAAAACTGATTGTATAAGAACTGGAAACTGAGCTTTCTTATGTGAACAACTAGAGGAGATTTAGAGCAAATGAGCTTTTAACATTGGCTTGTTAAAGAAACACTGCTCCGATACCAATTGTTGGTCCCTTGGAAAGGCTAACACAAGTTTAGAGGGGGGGAGGGTGAATAAACTTGTCCCTAAAACTGGATTTTAAGAAAATTAAGGTTCATTTAAAACTTGTGTGGAGTTAAGCGGACTGAGCTGAATTTAAGTCAAACTGACTTAAGCAAAAACTGAGCCAACCGGCAGCGGATATAATTCTAGCCTTTTTCTTGATCTTGTTATTCTATGTGAAAGCTGAGTGTGTTAAACTGAATTCTGGTGAATGTCAGTCTGTGAGCTGTGATTTGTATAACAATCAATTCTTAGAATACTGTAGATAAATGCTAAGTAAATAAATAAATGCGTAAAGTAAATAAACTAGAGTTATAGAGGTTCCAGGTGGTGTAATCCTGTCAGTCCTCCCTTCCCCTATGGTGTAGGAGGAAAATTCCACTAGAACTTTTTGAGGTGAGCTGTTACAAAAAAGTCCTAAACAATAGTCCTTGGCTAATCCCTAGCTTCACTATCTAAACAGTTGTAGAACAGGTAGAATTGCTTCTCTTCAATTTCTTGAACACTGGTCCTTGAAGGGTTACGTATGCCTCTTCACCAGCTACCACCACAAACACATTCTACCCGACTGCTTGTAACAACTGTCCTTGGCAAAACCTTCCCGGTTTGCTTCGGAGTCTAAACCTTTGATGTTGAATCAAAGTTGGGCTGAGAATCAAAAAATTGATTCTTGTTTGTGGTTCTTCAAAGTGTCTGAATCTGGGTAAATTCTGTGTAGCTTGAACACTTGAAGAAATTCTTGATATGATCTTGTTATAGCACAGACATGATAGCAATTCAAATAACTAAGACTAGTGCACAAAAATGCTTGTTGATCTTAATAATTCTTGTTAAATCTTCGTATTTGATCCTTGGTGCAAAGTCCTCTATTTATAGTGTGAGGTCCAACGCTCATCTTGTATGAATTCGAATTGTATCAACGCTCATCTTGTAACGGCTATATTTTCGACCGCTCGATGTGTCGATAGTTCATCCAACAAAATTGCTTCCTTTAAAACGCTCGATTGTACTATCGCTTTGTTGCATGGTGACATACAAAATCGAAGTTTCTCGATCGCTTTATCTGTGTGTTTATCGGTTGTCGCTTTCTTGACCGATTTGGAGCATTAATCGAGATTTTACTCTTCTTCAAATATTAGTACTCCGCTTACATCGATTATAATTGACTTAATCAGAGTACACCATAAACAATTATCTTCTAAGAACTCATTGTCCTTATGATTCTTATATCTTCATACAAGATCCATAAAGTCAGTTCAGGTCACCACAAACTTGCCTGAAGTCTAACTTTATAATCTCGACTTGTAATCTTCATAACTGAGTTTGAACCCTCAGCTCTTCAATCTTCTATAATTGAGTCTGTGAACCATATTTCTTCTATCTTCCAGATAAGCCAACTAAGTCTGTGTCCCTCAGCAAACTTATCTTCTTCAGTTTCATATTGGTGTATTCTGAGTCAGTTTGTTTATCTTAACGATTTCCAATTTTCAGTTTCACGACACACTACCTATTGTAGTGCTTGTCTGATATAACCTATACAATTATCAGACTCTAGTAAAACCTATACATTCAATTCTAGACATCTTTTAGCTTTTCACTGTAACAGCTAGTTTCAGCACTTCATCAATGAGGTTAAGATAATATTCTGAGTAAATATGATGAATTATCATCAAAACATAGATTTTATTTCCAACAATTATTACTGGCAGAGTGATATCATGGTGAGGGCATCTCCGTTGCGCTTCCTTAAATCATTCTCAAGCTTCTTCAAAAGTTTTGGCCGTTTGAAATTGATAATGTCTTATCTCATTTGCAATGACTTCCCAGGTGGGCATTTCTTGTTCATAAATTTCTGCAGTAGGACTGTCTAGGATTGGATAGATCATGCTACTAGAGACAACAAACATATATTTTCCTTATCTGTTAATCTAATTGGAAACAACTTAAGCTTGATGTTATCTTTCAAAACTCCGGCTGGTTTGATAGTACTGACTATTTCCATAAAGTTGGTGACATGTTCACTAGGATCTTCGTTTGGTACTCCATGGAAAGTGGTGTAGTTGGTCACCATCTGGATAACGTTCGGCTTTGGATGGAAGACCTCAGCCGCATCCTTGGGTTGAACAATTGCTGGCACAAACTGCTCAATTGTTTGCATGACATAGCTCTGTAGAGTTTTTCTGTCCGCCGGTATAACAACTCCTGCTCCGTTTCTTTCCCTATTCGCTGCATTTTCCAAGCCTCTCCCGTTCTGTGCCATCGTCTCTTCTGGATCTTCTAAAGGTGGAATCTCCTCTTCCCTATCCTTTTTGCTTCCTTCGTGCGAGCTTACTTCATCAGCCAGTGTTCTCGGTGAAATTTATGGTTTTTATCGCATTATTAGAGAACAATATCTTTCGTATTCTGGTAATTTTTAGAGGAAATTATGTGTTTAAGGCTTGAATTTGAATAATGGGTTTAGAAGTGTCAAAAGTGTAATTTGGGCGCTTTTATGTGTTAAATTTATTGAATTATTATTATTTGGGGATGACTACATGTTTTCCATGTTTTATCTATTATGTAGATGCTTAATTTCGAGTGCATAAAGAGGATAAATGAGGCTCAATTCGAATTATAAGAGATAAATATGGAATTGGCTTGAAGAAGAATGGATAACTATGAAGAAATCCGATCCTCAGCATATTGGACGGGCGTCCACTGATCCGGACGAGCGTCCAGGAGTGAACTGGCGTCCATGAAGCGTCCAGAGTCATATTTTACATACAGAGTCTCCAGACGTAAGCTGAACGAGCGTCTGAATCTCCGTCCAAATAAATGAACGAGCGTCCATGACCTTGGACGGGCGTCCAGTGCCGACTTAACCCTAGCCGACCTAAAATCCTATAAATAGCAGCGTGTATTAAACCCTAGGGGACATCCCACACGCATCATTCACTCATAACAAACCCTAGCAGCCGCATTATTCAAGGAGGAGAGTCAAAGATGTATCTCTCCATTCCAAAAGTACGGCTAAAAATCTCTCTAGTTGGTGTTGATGTTGATCGGTTTCATCCGTTGTCCCACCGCGATGTGCTTAGCCAACAACCATGATGTTGATCATGATCATTTGGGTGGAAGAAATCATCTTCTTTTTTTTTTGATACAGCTCGGCTGCTCCTCTAAATTTTGTGTGAATGAATTTATATGAAAATATTGTTCAAGTTGTGATCTTTTAATTGATGCGATTAATTATAATTCGAGAGATCGTTTATAATTAATTGAGTAAGAGTATTAGAAATAATCTCGTGATCTTGTTTTGCATGTCGTTTTGTTTTATTTGAAAAAGAAAACGAAACCCTAGAATTCGTTTAGAGAAAAATTTAATCGAATTCGTGATAGATCATTACTAAAAATCATATCTTTAACTTTCCGTCTAGTTGGGGTTGGGTTGATTGATCGGTGGATTCCCGTTGCCTTGCCGTTGTTTTAATTACTTGATAAATCGAATCATTAGTATAAATCGTTGATTGCTAAGTTAGTTGTTTTAAATTCTAGTTGATTGTTAATTTTCTCGCAAATTTACTATTCATCAAAGTTATCGCTCATCATCGCTTTTACCGCTCATCGTTCGTTCATTAATTCATAATTAGTTTAAATCTTAGTTAATAGTCGTGACATAATCGATAAGATAATTGTTCCTTGATCCGATAAACATTCCACTCCCTTAGGACGACCCGTTAACATCCTTTACTACGAACCTTATACTTGGGGTGTTTCGGTTATAAATTGTAAAACTCGTTTTTACCGAACAAGTTTCAGTCCTCTCTCGAGCTTTCTTTAACTTTTGCTTTGAAAACTTTTCTATTTCAGGTATGAATCACTCAATTTTAGCTGTTGAACTCCTTGTTGCGTACTGCAAAGACACAAAAAGAAAAAGGGAAAGTTAGTTACTTGCATGGGAGGCTGTTACACTCGCCTAGCAGACTCAAAAATCACAAAATCTGACTCCTGACTCAACATTGAACAAACATAGATGATTTTTTTTGTTTTTAGAACGCTCGATTAACCGGTGGCGGACCGCGCTGAATCGGGTGGATTTTTCCAAAATCAAATAGAACAGACATTGTTATGACCCAATTATCCACGGACAGACTGAAATAGGCACGTTTAGAAGACTCGATAATTACAGAAATGATATATACAAATCCTCAATCTCAGATTAAAAATATTCTTGACACGAGTCCCTGGCAACGGTGCAAAAAAGCTTCATCACGCCATGGTGTAAGGCACAGACTACTAGCAATAGGACTAGGTCTATCATAGCATAGTACTGGCGAGTCAAGGTCAAAACCCACGAAGACTAGTAAGATACATTTAATCAAGATTGAGTGTCACAAAAGCGGTCCACAACCAGCTATGGTGCAAGTATCTAAACAATGGTGCCAATAAACACACAAGATGATGCAAGTTCAACAAAAGCACACAGGAGTTTCTAATGTATTAGTCTAATTAAGATTTATTAGATATTCCACCCAATATATGAATTGACCTACCCGTGGTGAATTTTAGTTCTTTAACAGCTACGGGTGATAATCCATATTTTTACCCTACTTTCATTGAAAGGACAGTAGGTGCCTATGTGCAATTAACCTCATTCGTTGGTTGTAATAATTCACATGCATTAAGAATTAGGACTGGCCGGTTCAGGACGGAAGACCTCCCTATGCAGCTATCGTGGATTGACTAGCATGTTCTTAAGGATCGATCAAGACTATATCCGAACTAACACTTCACTTTGTCATCCTTCATGTTAATTTATGATGACATGCAAATAGTTGATCAAACTACAAACATGTAAATTAAATCTGTCGATCAGACGTAGCTAGCGCCGATTATCATGAAACAAGATTTACTAGGTATTCAGATCTAGCAATAAAGACCGTCGCAGATCTGAAGAACGCAACCACTATTTTATGATTTCTTCATCAACGATTCAGACCTATACATATATGGGTTAAAATAAACTAACTACTACATAATTAGAACTAATAATAACAATCAAAGCATATTAATCATACAAGAACAATGACATATCTACATCTAGAGAAAGCTATAAAATCATACCCTCGAAGATGAGCATAGATCTTCCTCATATCTCTACCTAATAGGCAAATCCGTCGGATCCGTGACTAGAACTCATAAAGAAAATAAATAAATAACAAAAGAACTGTTATTGCATAATATTTGTCTTGAATGAAAATTGTACACTTGAAAACCGAGGTTGGTGCCTCTTATTTGTAGTGCTAAAAACGACTTAGTAAACCTTAAAATCTTACCTAAGCTCGTTTTGGAAGAGAATGGTGTTATACTTGAGTTCTTGTGTCAACACCCCACAACAAAATGGAGTTGTTGAACGCAAGAAATGTACATCTTCTTCGATAGATAGAGCTTGAATGTTTTGCGTATAATTTGCCTAAGTATTATTGGGGTGATGCTATTTTGACTGCAACTTTCCTTATCAATACGTGGCCCTCTAAAGTTATGTATTTTGAAACTCCTATTGTATGCTTCTCTAAGGCTTTCCTTGGATAACACAAGGTTGCTATCTACCTCTTAAAGTCTTTGGATGTAAAACTTTGTACATATCCATGATCATTCAAGAAGTAAATTAGATCCCAAGGCTATGAAAAGTGTGTTTATTGGATATTCTCCTACTCGGAGAGGATATAAAGGTTATGATTCTATTCATAGAAAAGGTGTATTACTCTTTTGATGTCACTTTTGTTGAACTTTCTCCATATTATTGTAGTACTAACTTGGATAAGAATTAAGTGAATACTTGGCATAACCCTTCAACTCTGCTTATGTTGATTGAGGATTCAAACCCACGACTAGGAAATCAAGATGATGTTTCAGAATAGAACATAGAAACACTGAGGAAACAATTTTAGTCAAGAAACAGTCCAAATATGGAAACCGATTCAATGAGAACAATGATACAAATCCATCGCTTTTTCCTGGTCTTCATGTTGACAAAAGGAAATGAGTAAGAGGCGTAATGATCATTCAATCAATAAATGCATATCCATGTGAATCATCTCTCGCCTTTAGGGATTCTTTGTTCAAGACAAAAACACCATGAATCGATTCAATTGAATATTGATAAAGCTATAAAGAATGATAAGAGAATCTCCAATGGGAGATGGAAGAACAGGTTTATAAGCTTTTAGAAATGTTTATACCATTGTTCATAGAAAATTATGAAGAGAAGAAGGTATTTTGGTGGGCCAAGCCATAAACCTTTTAAAGAGTTATTCATTTTGTAGAATAGGTTTAGATAAAAGGTTTATAAAGTTATGATGTGGAGTGATTATAAACCTTTTAATAGGATTATTATTGTAGATGTTCTAATGGAAGAAAGTTGTAAATGAGGAATAAACTGCTTTGGAAAATAATGGCACCTGGACCATCACATCTCTGCCAAAGAATACCAACACCGTGGTTGCAAATGGATCTAGACTGTTAAATATGATGCATATAGTGAAGTTGAAAGGTACTAGACCAGACTTGTTTCAAAGGGATATACTCAAATCCCTGGCATTGAATACTTGGAAACCTTTTCACCAGTTGCAAAGATGAATACAATGAGGGTCCTCATTGCCTTAGCTTCAAGTCATAATTGGCCATTGTTTCAAATGGATATCAAGAAATCTTTTCAAATGGTGAGTCAAGAAAGAGGTTTTCATGGATTTTCCACCCGGTTTCCATAGTGCTCAATCAATAAACAAAATTTTCGGATTGAGAAAATCTATCTATGGTTCAAAATAATCACAAGGACTTGGTTTGAGAGGTTCCCATGCTCATCAAAGGGACTGGCTACACTCAAAGGCAAGCAGATCACACTATGTTCTCCAAACACTCAGATTCTGGAAATATTACTATTCTCGATTGTATATATGGATGAAATAATCATCATGGGAAACAATCGCGTAAATCAAGAAACTCCAAAGAAACTTCTAAATGTTGAATTTGAAGTAAAGGATCTAGTTCATTGAGATTGTTCTTGGGAATAGAAGTTTTCGATCAAATGATTGGATTTATATTACTCAAAGAAGATACACCATGGATCTTCTTAGTGATTATGGGATGCTGGGGAGAAAACCAATTAGCACTCATATATAATTCAACAACAAGATCGGTAAATACAAAGAAGACGGTGAAGATGTTGATCCTGAAAATATCAAAGGTTGCTTGGGAGATTAATCTAAATATCGCACACCAGACCAAACATCACTTTTGGTGTGAGCTTGATCAGTCAGTTCATGCACAAACCAACGAAGAAACGTCTTGACACAACATTTAGAATGCTGAAATACTTAAAAGATAGTCCTGGAAGTGGACTTTTCTTCAAGACAAAGGGAGATCTAGCATTTGTTGATGTTGATTGGGCTGGTTCTTTATCAGATATGAGATCTACTTTAGACTAGTGTGTACTTTAAGTGGAAACTTAATCTCTTGTGAAAATAAGAAGCAATATATGGTGGCCAGAAGTAATGTTGAAGCTGAATACAGGGCAGTTGCACATGTGTTTTCTGAGATTCTGTGGTTGAAAAGACAGCTACAAGTATTGATAATCAAGATTCAAGAACCCACCAGAATCGACTATAATAGCAAGTCTACTATTGATATGACCAAGAATCCAACTCAACATGACAAAACCAAGCAAGTTGAAATTGATAGGAACTTCATCAGGGAGAAATTGGAAAGGGGGATTTCAACATAACTCACATTCCGGCCCATCAACATTTTGGTCGACATATTCACCAAATGTCTCAAAACAAATGCCATTCCAGCTACAAGAATGGCAAGCTAGGTTTGATAAACCTATACAAAGTTCTCTTGAGGGGGAGTGTTGGTCCCTTCGAAAGGCTAACACAAGTTTAGAGGGGGGGTGAATAAACTTGTCACCAAAAACTAATCCTGAGCTGGAAAAGCCCCAGGAACTGAGTTTCTCTGAAACTCAAAGTGATCTTCGATTCGCTTTGTTCATGTCCCTTAACTTGTGCGGAGTTCAGTTAGCTCAATCTGAATATAAGTTAATGCCGACTTATATTTAGTCTTGTTAATCGCGCAAATGATAAAACTAGCCCTTAGTGCAATAGATGTGTAAATAGAAAACTAGACCTTGTATGTATCGCCTCATGTCGACTCAATTATCTGTGTGTTTGCTGAGTGATAATGCAATAAATAAAACAAACACAAATGCATTAAGTAAATCAACACATGATTTGTTTATGGAAGTTCCGGGTGGGGTAATCCCGTACGTCTCCCCTTCTCCTGTGGCGTAGGAGGTATCACTAGAATAATGAGATAACCGTTACAAAATCCTAGTACTAAGATAGTCCTTCACGACACCCTAGTTTCACTGTCTACACAAAATGAAGAAATGTGAGATTGCTCCCTTCACTCTGCACACTGATCTTTCGGAGGTGGAATTGCTACTTCACCAGCTCACCACTAACATACACAGTCCTCAGACTGAACCAACTGCTGTAGCAACACCATATGAGAAAAGGATTGATTTTCTCAAACTATGCACAGCCAACCCTTTTTACAAAGGTTAGGTTTAGAATTAATCACAAGATTAATTCAGTGAGCTGTCTAATTCTTCTGGATCTGACTTTGTAGCTTCAAGATGTCTTCTTTCCCCCTTAATGGGTTATTGAATCTTTATTTGAAGTCTTCAAGGCAATTTCATTGGCTTCCCCTTTTTCAAGATATATATGATCTGATTTTGTAGATCTGGATTTGGATCTTTGAATATATGCTTGTACAGCTCTTTTTCTGATCCTCTCCTCTCTCTCTTTCTCTTGAGTGATTCTCTTGTGTATTTATAGGGGTGATGTAACGGTCACTAGCTCATGTAGCCGTTACACTTGTCATTTAGCCAACGTTCATATGTACGATCTTTTGTCGTATTGTCAGTTTAAATACAATCGTGGCCTTAACTCGCTTTTCTACTCTTCTTCAAAACTCGAGTACCTTGTTTACTTAATATCCGACCTTAATTGACTAAGTCGAGTACACCATTCGCTTTCTTCTTTTCCGTAGTCGATAATCTTTGTCCTTAAGATTATTCAGCTTTTACATGATCTATAACTCGCCAGTCACCACAGACTTGCTCGAATCCCGATTTATAGTCACGACTTATCAACTAAGAACCGAGTTTGCCACCTCGCTTCTTCGCTTTTATGTAATCGAGTCTGTGTCCTCGCCTCTTGATCTTCTAGATAAGCCAACTGAGTCTGTCCTCAAATAACTTATCTTCTTCGGGCTTGCATAACTGAGTTTGAACCTCGCCTTCAAGTGCATATTCGCTTTCTTGTTATAACTCAAATTGCTCGCCTAGTTCCTATTCTATTACAATGCTTGTCTGAAACAACCTATACAAAGTTCAGACTCTAGATGGATCTTATACATTTATCACTAGACCATTTCTTGCTTCTTCTTTTATTATGCACTATAACAGTTAGTTACGACTTCATCATCATGGGTTGTAAGTGATTTGTCTAATTTCGTGACGAATCATCATCAAAACATAAACAATATTTCCAACATGGAGTGTTGAAGATATCGGCTGAGAAAAGACTTAGCTGAGAAAGGATTCGACTGAATAGGACATAGTTGTGTTAGGACTCATCTGTGATAAGACTCAGCTCTGCTGGTCTCTTCACAGCTGATTCCCACATAACTGATCTCTACTCAGCTGACCTCTTCTCATCTAGTCTCTCACAACTGATTGTTACTCTTCTGATCTCAAACTACAATATGGTCATTTTGCTACTACTTTCCACTGACGATGTCGGCAATCTGCTTTTACATTATGTTTATTCTAGTAACTATCTTAGTATCAGATTAGTTCGTAATTATTGTCGTACTTTCCTAAACGGTTGGTTTCTAAAACTAGGGTGTTGTCTTCTCAATGAATAGGACTCGATTGAAGATAAAATTGGCACCCTTTTATCATCAATTGTTCTTGTTATATTACTTATGCACTTAGCTGAGACTCTTATTACAGATTTCTAGCTGAGGTGTTACCTATAACAAATATAAATTAGACACATGGCTAATCCAACTATAATCAATTTAAACTAAAGTTAAAAAAACTAGTTAAGTAAATACATATGTTAGGTAATTACATTTACAAACATCATATAACTAGTATTGACAAAGTAATTATGTTAATGTTTTTAAAAAATGTTCTATCAAAACAACAAAGCAATGTCATTAATTAGTTGTAAGCTTAATATAATGGAAAACACAAATTTTCAATTGATTTTAGAGGAAATATGATTTGATGATTCGTAATTATAAAAGAATAAAGTAAATTGATGGACCCTTATTTGTAAAACATATATCCTTGATTTCAAATATTTCCCTTTCTTTTAATTTTTTGAATGATGGTTCAAGTATGAGATGATGATCCAACACCACCAAAAAAATAAAAATAAAAGAATCGGGTCTCTCTTCCTTATTTTCTTTCCGAAAATCCTCATGCATCGTGTCCTTCACTCGTTTTTTTCCAGTGCCACCGGCGCTAAAATCAAGCAAGGCGTCCGGCCCTTTTTTATTCTTTTTTTTCTTTCTTGCTTTCTTTTCTCCGCTTTCCGGTCGTTGTTCTCTCTCGTGTGGATACTTTCGCCTCTTCATCTCCATAGATGTTCGTATAGCTATCCGATCTCCAAAGATGGATCGGTTCGCCACTTAGTAGGCGGCGACGAACGCTTTTAGTCTTTTTTTTTCTTCCTCTCTCGTGGTTCCTTTTCCATTTTATCTTCTCGCCTTTCAATGTTCCATTTAGATCTCGAGTCGATCTTGCGTTTCTCCGGTGTTAGAGCGAGTTCTTTCCGGTCAAGGCTTTTCTAGCGCGACCACCTTTGATCTTCCGATTTCAAGCTTCGTGGCGTGCTTCGAACGATTTCTTGGTCGGAGTTCGTGGTCGTTGCGCACGCGTGGAGCGATTGTCTCCGCGACGATGTGGGCGGTTTTAGTTTTCTTTTTCCTTACGCTGTATGAGTTTGTTTTTATTTGTTTTGTTTGTATTCTGTTTTTGTTGAGTAGTAGATGTCTTTACAGGATCCTCGTGTCTGAACGTCATTTCTTTCGGAAATTTTTTTCACTTGTGTTCAGATCCTCTTCCTAACTATTACTTGGCTTCATGTGTTTTAGTCTCGCTTTTGTATTCTTAGGTTAGTCCAAATGAGGGGCGGGTTTTAGTCCGGTGTTTTTTCCAGTTGTAGTCCGGCGTTTGGCCGGGTCGTTAGTTTTTAGCAGTGTTCTAAAAATCGGCCAAGTCGGCCGCCTAGGCGCCGCCTAGGCGCCGGTCGGCCCTCAACCGACCCGAATTTACACCACTCGGCCTTGTCTAGGCGGGCTGGTCTCTAGGCGGGCTGGAAGTCGGGCTGGGCGGGTTCAAGTCGGGTTCAAGGCGGGAAACTCGGTCAAACTCGGCCAACTCGGAGAAAGATTTATATAATTTTTTTTTTCTGTAAGTCTTTATATATTTAGATATTTTTTGGGAAGCCCTAATTAAATAAATAAAAATGAAGACTTAGCGGATGAAAATGGAGAATTTATTTGAATTTGTGTCACACTTTCAGTTTAAACTTAACTTGACTACGTGACTTTGAATGTGTTTATTTTCGAGTTTGGACGTATGACGTATCATGTATGTTTGTATGTCTTTATTTTGTGACTTGAATTTTTAGACTTATGATATGTTAGTACTTACTAGAGTAGTTGTATCATTATTTTTGGGGGTTTGTAGTAGTATTTTGTTTTTTTGGTTTTTGACAAGTCCATTATTATTAATATTATTAATAAAATAATTTAAAAATTCACATCCGCCTAGTCCCCGACTAGTCCCCCCGCCTAGTGACTACTCCCAACTCCCCCACCCGGCCACTGACCTGCGCCAAATGAATTTTAAACACCTGTTTTTAATCTAGTTGTGGTTAGTTTTAGTTGTAATTATGTAATCCTTCGGTGATAATAAACTTCCGTCTTTGACGGAAAAAAAAAAAAAAAAAAAAAAAAAAACTCCTATACCTGTATAGGAAATTGCTACAAAAAGGTGATGCGCCCAAGAACAAAAAAATATATACAAAACTTCAATATTACCTCGGTCCCAAAATATAAATCCGTTTAGAGTTTTTCACACTGATTAAGAAAGTGGTTAAGTGCCATTAATTTTAACAGTAAAAATCTAGAATACCCTTTGACTCTAATTAATTTAATAGTTATAAAATATGTGAATGTATAATAAATTATATAGGAGTAAAATGAGGAAAATTATAATAAATTCTCTATTTGTATTCTAAGTTGATTTATATTTTGAGACAAATATAAAAAGCTAAACATATTTATATTTTTATCGTAAGTTAGTATTTTTATTTTTTAAAATCAAAATATCACCAAACTGCCTTTCAAACCAAAAAATAAATAATTACCCATTAACCAAACTCAAATTTACTTATGAATGATGTCGTTGAGACATTCTACGGCTAATTTCTTCACATTCTTTCATGTCCTATGGTTTTTTTTTTTTTGTTTTTTTTGTTTTTTTTTTTTTGAAAGGTAACTCTCCTAAATCTTTAATCTCAAATTCTATATCAAGCGAAAAAAATTAAGTTAGTTCATTGACTACATCTAAACGATAAAAATAGAAATCTATTTAGAGTATTTTTTTTTCTCAACTTTTTCATACCTTACCAGTTTAAGTTCGCGACTTCATTAAGTTCTCTTTATGGTAGAGTTTTCGTGTAGGTGCAAAATATGCAGATATAATTAAGATGGTATACAGCTAGCTAGGCCATGCATGTGAATTATTTGGGTACATCTTTGTAAATGCCTTTCCTTATCAAACTTCTTCTCCTGATCAATCAGTTTTTGTACTACTTACAGACCACTGCATGTGACGAGCAGCACATGTAATTTTTGGAACAAATATGGAAAAGGTGACGGATATTGCCCAGGCATCTCTTTTTCAAACTATTTGTCACAAAAAAAAAAAAAGTTTGAAAATTAAAGCATTGAGGAAATATCAAAATTATACTATATGGTCGTTACATTATGGCATGAGATATTCTAAATCTAATGTAGTCTAATACCTGTAATCATTTGTATTATTGAATATACAGCGCAAAATTCGTAAGTTATGAGTATGTTGATACGTATAACATATCACGTAAATAATAATTTAATGATGTTGTAGAAAATAGTGTAAAAGAAGAGTCTTTGTTTGTAAATTTGACACTGCACAGTGAGCGATATACTTGAAAAACCACGCTTCTATTTTGTTGTTTGTCTAATTCTTGGTTGTTAATGGCAAATAGTAATGAGGATATATGCTACAAATAATGTTTAACCGGTCCTTAACACGACCAATCCGTATTTTGTTCGAATCACACACTAAATCATGGTTCAACCATTTTTTATGGGATCTGAGAATTATCAAAATCCATGACCATAAACTTATCTTCAAAATGAAAGATGGTTTGTATATTCACATTTATAACAACTTATCTTCAATGCCTATTGGTAGTCAAGGTGGCTTGATCTCTGCACTTGAATATGGCAGATCTGAGATCTGGGGTCAGTTGGGTGATGGTCAGCTGAGTTGAGTGTTCGAGTCTGGTAAGGTCAGCTGAAGTGGTGTTCATATGAGTTATGATGTCACCGAGTAAAGTCACCGAGGTCATTGAACAAGTCTCAATCGCTTTGCATTTGAGTCTGTTCCATTTGGTGACTCAGCTGAACTGAGTGCACATCTAGGGTATTTATGGGAATTCTAACAAAAGTCATTATGACGGAAAGGATTAGGTTTCAAGGGTATAAATACCAAAGAATATTGTAACATAGTAGTGTGTG
The DNA here is from genome assembly GCA_026214975.1 of Gentiana macrophylla. NCBI lineage: Eukaryota > Viridiplantae > Streptophyta > Magnoliopsida > Gentianales > Gentianaceae > Gentiana > Gentiana macrophylla. Next base: position 83,487,622 of record CM047810.1, read on the forward strand.
AATCTTCGTGTAATTTTGTGCAAGTATGGCAAGATGTGAGGGTTTAGGCTCACATGACCCCCATAAAATAATTTTTTATGCTTTTTAACACAATTTAAAAATTTATACTAACTCGCCATCTATTTGTTTTAAATATTGACCCTAACCCGTAATAATATTTGGAATTTTAAAATTAATGGTTTTAAACTTGTAATACGGTGTGCCGCTTCGATCCTCACCCGTGTCATCGAATTCTGCTGCCACCCCGATTCTCGCGTGATAATAAAAGATCTCATATTCTATCCGTATAAGAGTCGGCATAACGCCGAAACCACGCCAAATCTATGTATTCTTTCTTGTTTTGTCCTTGCTTGGTTGTTTACATTATTTGATCTCATTAATTTCAGATCTTCTATTTCAACTGCTACAACTAATCGCTATCGAGTGTAGGTTTCGAAATCTCTACAATTGAGAAGAATTGATCGCCCCTCAGTCGCCACCAACCTTAGGTTCTCGAATCAAGGTCTGTTCTTCGCAAAAGATGATGTCTCAGATCAAACGTAAAATTGACAAGTTTACCGTGACAAACAATTTTAGTTTATGGAAAATCAAGATGCAGCCTTGTTAAAGCGACAAGGGTTATGGACTCCTTTAACCAAGAAACGGGATGCCGCCCAAGAGATGACCAAAGATAGAGGAGTAGGCACATTCAACCATCATGTTATGCCTATCGATGATGTTATCATGTGGTTGCAGAGGATGACACTACATACGGGCTTTGGTCAAAGGTTGAGAGCATTTATATGACTAAGTCATTAACCAAAAAGTTGCTTCTAAAGCAACATCTGTTCAGTGTTTAGATGCATGAAGGTACTCAGCTGAGAGATCATCTTGATCAGATGAACACAATATTGCTAGATTTAAGGAATATTGATGTTAAGATTGAGGATGAAGATACAGCTTTAATCCTATTAGTGTCATTACCGGCATCATATTAGAACTTTGTGCAGTCCTTTATTATTGGGAAAGATGTGAGATAGGCTCTCCATGCATGGGAGCTGAGACACAAGGAAGCAGGTATAGACAGGCAGGCAGCTGACTTGGTAGCTAGCTGCAACAGTGGGAAAGGGCATGGACATACTGAGAGGAAAAAATCCAATAAATCAAGTTCCAATGGTCCTAAGTCCATAGATGTCTGTAATTACTGTAAGGAGCATGGGCATTAGAAGTCCAATTGTCTGAAGAAGAAGAAGAAGCAGCAGGAGAACTATTCTGGCACAATTGCTATTGCAACTGAGCATGACTTAGATGAGGATCTGGCTCTAGTGGATTCTTGATTCTGGAGCATCCTATCATATTAGTACACACATGGATTGGTTCTCAACCTATGAGCAGATAGAGGTTGGCCAAATTTCTATAGCCAACTGTAAGGTCTGCAAGATAGTTAGATTGACTCACCACAAATTGAGGACCTATGATGGTAGATTCTCACACACCAAGGATGTAAGACATGTACCCTGTATGACCAAGAATTTGATGTGTGTGTGTGTGTGTGTGTATATATATATATATATATATATATATATATATATATATATATATATATATATATTAGTCTATTGGACAAGAAATAGTTCAAGTTTGGAGGTGAAAGTGAAGTATTGAGTATCTACAAAGACTCTGGTTGTGGTCCTCAAGGCATGTAATGTAAGTCAACCAGATGATGCATTTTACTATGTTTTTTTTCCCATTTCATGAGCATTTAGTGATGTTTTCGTATCAAATTGAGCAAATATTGTGATGATTTGGACCACCTTTTGTATATAGTAATTATTAGAAAAACTAATCATTTTGGCATACTTTGAGGCCTATTAGCCTAATTTTGTTCACATTTACCCGTGGTATCTTCGTGTTTTTGTCTTGTAGCATAGATACCGAGGCTTGGAGCTTGAATCTTGGGAGATGTTAAAGCTTAATGAGTGTTGGAGAAGCAATCTAAGCCTCAAGAGGAGAATCTTCACTTTTGTTACGTATCCGGCTTAAACCGGAATTTAGCCGGTTCACGCCATGTAGCATTCAAGGGAAAACAGAGGGTTCTATGTGTAACCGGTGCTAGCCGGGACATCTTCGGCTTAAACCGGAATTTAAAATTATCTCAGCTGAAGCATTTAATGCATGATGTCAGATCCCAACTAGTTTGTCAGCTCCGGTGCAAACCGAGATCTATCCGGCTCAAACCGGAAATGCAAATTTAGCAATTAAAAGAGCTCATTTACTCTTGGTTGCCATATTACTCACCTAGCACTCTCTCACTCATCTTGAAGGCACCCCAAACCTCAAGGCTCTCCTAGCCAAAATCACTTATTTAGCTCTTAAATGCAAATGTAAACATTAAGAATTCTTAGTTTAATCTTTTAGAATACTTTGGTTGGAGCAAGATTGTCACTTTTTTGTATCAAACTCCATTGAAGTCTTTTGAAGTTGAATGAAAGTCTCCTTTTCAAGTTCATAGCTTGTGATTGGTAAATTCTTAGCTTTTACTTTGTTTTAATTGTTCTAATTTCTATGAATGCTAACTTTGATATGTTGGTACTCATAGTTATGAGTGGCTCGTTCCATACTAGCCAAGGCAATGTAGTTGTGATAGTTTAATCTCTTATGGTTGATTGGGAATAATTTGTCATATTTTTTTGTTTCATTGTGTTGAATCCTTTCCTACTTGCATTGTATGGTTTGTTTGTGTTGGAGTAATTAACCAATGCTTGCACACACACACTTAGTGGATACCGAACGGAGATATTAGGTGTGGGAAAGAGGTAGAGAACCGGAAGGTAAGGTTGACCTTTATTGGAGTTAATTTCTTATCCGGGAGTTGACTAGTTCTTGCATTCAAGTGTTTATCATGTCAAATCATTAGGTCTAGCGTTCTTAGGCCAAGGAGGAGGCATGGTGCAACTTTGTACACTGTATGAGGGAAGATTTTAGCTTAGAATACACCGCTTTCACACGCTTAAACATCATTGGAAGGTTGGTAGGTAATTTCTCTCAAAATGCTATAAGAGGTTGCTTGGTCAATGAATTTGCCTTGGTTAGGTTTTTTTACCATTTGATTATCCATTTGATAGTAGACTTTAGAGCAATGACTTTCTTGTTTTCTTGCAACTTAAATCAAGATAATAATAGCTAATTGGTGTTTGACCTCACATTCCTTGTGGATACGACCTTGACCACTTGCTAGACTACAATTGACCCGGTACACTACCGTTAAGATTGGACACCTGTAAGGTTCACACGCTTTTGGCGCCGCTGCCGGGAATGTGTAACGGTTGATACTTGCATTAGCTTAAAATTCTTGAGAATAAGTCAAAACTTTTCTAATCTCATTTCTAATTTGTTTCTTTGGTGCTTACTCTTGGTAAGTTGCCAAGTGTTATTTGATTGTTTTCTCGTTATTTCTATCTTGTAGTGGATGCACCGAACTCAGTAGTGGCAAGGCTCCTCTTACTCCCTTTATACTGTATATCAACACGTATATTGAGAAATGAACGTGGAGATTAAGAATAGTCAAGCTCGCTGTAGTTTGGAACTTGGATAAGAAACATCCCAAGGATTGTGTAGCCAAGGAATAGAGATGGATGAAAACTTCGATATGCACAAGGCAAACAAGGGCTAAACCATGCCCAAGGTCATGCATAAAATCCCGACAATCCAAATCCACCTCTACAAAATACTCCACCACCACCAAACCGCAACAACCAAAATCCCACTTACCGCAATAACCAAAATTGCAAAAACAACAACCGAACCAAAATAACAATAACCTCCCAAACCCGGCCTATTTGTGATCAAACCTTGAGAAGAAATGAAACCAACCATCCAATTCGCCACCCAATGATTGAGCAAATAACCTTGAGGTGAAATCCCATCTTTTGGATTGATTGACACAAGAGCCCAATTTCTTGGTGAAGATGACGAAGACTCGATCACCATCTATATCTATTTGAAGAATTGTCTAATATTGCAAAGAGTCAAGGCATTCATCAAGAGTTGACAAGGATGTCAAGTTTCATTTTTCATTAAAAGGAAATGCTGAGATTGGTTTATGTCACTCCCGCATCATTCCCGGACATGTTGGGAAGACATCCGTAATGAGTTTTTAAAGCAATACTTTACCCAGTGAAGGAATTTAGAATTGAAGGTTGAGATTGCCAATTTTAGACAAGGATCCGAAGAGACACTCGGAAGTGCGTGGGAGGGATTCAAGAAGTTGTTGAGAGCTTGTCCCGATCATGGTTATTCTCTTGACATGCAAATTCAACTTTTTTGTCGAAAGTTGAGAAGGGATTCACGTGCGGATGTTGATCATGCATGTGGTGGCTCTTTGATGATGAGTGAAGCGCAAGTTGTATATGAGGCTATTGAGAAGATTTCCAAGAGCAATAGAATGTGGGAAACTGGCTCTAGTACTAAGGAAGTTGCATTTGTAGGTGTGTCACGTCCAACTCGGAAATTTTAGCACAATTGGAGACTCTTAATAGGACGCTTGATGGTATGCATGCAAGAAAGAGCTCAAACTCGGATGCAATGCATTCAATGATAAATTGAATGATAGCATGAGAAACGATGACAACATGTCATTGGGAATAAAGAATTGGCGGGTACTCAAGGCGGAAGAAGTGAGTTTCAATCAACAAAATCGAACTTGAACAATGCTTATTCAAACTCCTTCAATGCCATTTGAAGAGATCATCCTACTTTCCGCTGGTCCGAAAATACAAGAAAGCAAGGACAACCACCATATCCCACTCAATACAAGAGCTCGATAATGCTAATGCTCAAAACCAAAGCTACCAAGGAAATTCCTCAACCAACACCACCAACAACCACCGAGTCGTTCATACCCACAACACACCACACAAAGCATTCCAAGCACTCAAAGTTCAACTTCATCTATGGAAGGAGTTGACAAATGGGAAAATTTGATGGAGAATATCGTGGGTGTTATTTCTACTCAAGCTAAAAATATGGAATCCATGAAAACTTCTATAAATACAGTCACGAAGGACGTTAGCACCTTGAAAACATCTATGAGTGGACATGATATGAGGATGAAAAAAACTATAGAAGCACCTATGCGAAATGTTGAAGTGAATTTGAGTAGAGAAGGGAAAGAAAGAATAGTAGACCTCTCGGGAGGACTACCAAGCAATACCGAGTGTTGGAAAGAAAATTTTTGTTTTGATGATGATTCATATTATTTAGTTACTTGTTTGTTTACACCCCATTGATAAAGTGCTAAAACTAGTCAAGATAGTGAAAAGTTAAAAGATGTCTAGAATCGAATGTATAAGTTTTACTGTAGTCCGATAATTGTATAGGTTATATCGCATAAGCATTGTAATAGATAGAAGTGTCGAAAATCGAAAACCTGGAAATCATGTAGAAACCGAACATGACATAAAACTTAATATGTCACTCGTAACCAAGAACTCAAGTATACTCGTAACTAAAGAAGGTAAGTTCGCTCAGGGACACAGACACGGTTGAATTATCTAGAACTGAAGGCTGAGGGAACAAACTCAGTAAATGAAGAACTGAGGGACATAGACTCAATTGTAGAAGATTGAAGAACTGAGCGTTTAAACTCAGTTATGAAGATCAAAGCCAAGACTGTAAAGCTAGAATTCAGGTAAGTCTGTGATGGCCTGAGCTGACTTTATGGATCTTGAAAGAAGACCTAAGAATCATAAGGACAATGATATCTGAGATGATTTAGTTAAAGAAATGGTGTACTCTGATTAAGTCATATAAAATCAGAAGAATAGAGTACTAAGTTTTGAAGAAGAGTAAAACTCGCTTAACGCCTAAGTCAAGAAACAAACCGATAATCGACATACTCAAGATAAAACCGATCAGATACTCGCTTTATAGTCACCTTCCAAGCAAATCAAAAAGTACATTCGAACGTTATAATTCAAGGAATTTATTGATGAAGAACTAACATGTAAGAACGGTCACCGACACCTAATATCTCAAAATATAGACGCTGATACAATTCAAATTCTAGCAAGATGAACGCTGGACCTCACACTATAAATAGAGGACTTGGCATCAAGGATCAAAGACATGAATTAACGTGAATACAAGTATTATTGTGTCCAAGTCTTGTTCATCTAAATTGTTATCAATATTTGCGCCAACAAGATCACATCTAGATTTCTTCAAGTGTTCAAGCTACATCGATCAAATCCAGATTTCGACACTTAAGAACCACATGCAATTTTAGCCAAACTTTGATTTCTAATCAATGGTTTAGATCAGTGAAGCAATCCGGTTTAGGATTTGCCAAAGACAGCTTGTTGTAGCATTCGGTAGACTGTGTTTGAGGTGGTAGTTGGTGAAGCGGCAACACAATCCTTCAAGGACCAAAGGGCTCAAGCAGCTGGAGAGTAGCAATCCTACCTGCTTCTTTGATTGTTTAGATAGTGAAGCTAGTGGATTAGTCGTGACTATCGTAAAGGACTTTTTGTAACAGTGGTATCTCAATGAGTTCTAGTGGAATTTTCCTCCTACATCACACGGGAAGAGTGGATGCATGTGATTACACCACCTATAACCACTGTAATTTTGCTCTACTTACTTTACGATTTACCTTTAGTCATTTATTTACTCAAAGATTTATTATTGTTCATTCAAAGGTAATCAAATTGATCATATACTCACTCACAGTTCACAAACTGACATTCACCAGAATTCAGTTTTGCATACTCAGCTTTGTCTTAGAAACAACAAGATCCAGATAAAGGCTAAAACTTATATCCGATGCCGGTTGACTCAGCTTTGTTATAAGTCGCTTGACTTAGACTCACTTTAGTTATCTTAACTCCATACAAGTTAGAACCGAACCTTAATCGCTTTTAGATCTAGTTTTTGGTGACAAGTTTATTCACACCAACCTCTAAACTTGTGTCACCTTTCCATGGGACTAACAATTGGTATCGAGCAAAGGTTCATTAACAAGCTACCGTTAAAAACTCACTTGCTCTAGTTATATCCTCTAGTTGTTCTCCTAAAAGCTCGCTTTTTTGTTTCCGGCCTTGCATAATCCAGCTTCATTCACTCACACAATGGATAACAATCAAGATGCCGCATGATGCCGATGTGCAAATGGATGATTTGATGAATACAGACGCCGCTTATGTGCCTTTCTAGTAGCCACTCATGATGAGATGATGGACGATTTTATCGACAGCACCTATCCAAATCACTCACATGCAAACTATTAATGGTGACCAAGTAGAGTCCTAAAGCCCAAGAGTGAATGGAACAACGATGATCGAAAAAGGAACAATCTGAATAACGTTGCCATCGACATCATCCTCAGAACTCTTGACAGCAACATGTATTTGAAGGTCAAGGATGGCACTACTACAAAAGAAATATGGGAGAAACTCCAACTAGTTTATGAAGGAACTGACTCCATCAAAGAGAACAACATCTCAGTTCCCAAACAGAAGTTTGAAAACTTCAAGATGAAGTCAGGTGAAAATATTGATCAGATAGAAACAAGATTTAGCGCCATAATGGATGAACTAGCAGAACTCAAGATTGAGTATTCCAAGAAAGTAATCAACACTAGAATCTTGAAGGCTTTACCCATGTGCTGGAAGATGAAGGCCACAGCAATGAAAGAATCAAGAAGACTTGATATAGAAGTTTCCTTCAAATTCTTCTCAGACCTAAAGGCTTATGAATTCAGTGAGGATTTCACAAGCACACAATAATCAAGGCTCTAGAGGAACCTAAAACAACATCTCTCGCAGCAGCTTCAAATGATAATCAAGAAACCTCATCTAGAAATCTCAACAATTGGATGAGATGGAAGAACATATGGCTCTAATGATGAATAGAATTCAAAGAATGAAAAAGGACATCCAAATACCTCGTATATATCAAGAAGACTCTTAAAAAGAGAAAAATGATGAATATCTCTCGCTTTAATCAAAGAAGCATGGACACTACAAATCTGAAAGTCCATAGTCGATCGTAAGAAGACTCAAAGAATGAACAATCGCGTAAGAGCTCTCTCTAGCCGGAGATGAGTCGACTATAAAACTTGCAATCAAATATTATTAGATGATACATTTCTAATGGCTCATATGGAGGATCCAAATGATGTATGTGAATCTAACTCTAAGTATATCTCAAAGATGTATTTCTATGCAAAATGCTTGTTCTTCGAATCGTTGACTCCAATCCAAGAAATCTAGAACTGTAAGAAACACTTGATGAATTGATGAATCAGCTGGTAACCATCCAAGCTGGTTATGAATCAATTAAAGCTGAGAAAGAAGCTCTAATTCTTGAAGTTGAAAGATTGAAGTCTGAACTGAACATGATGAGACCGACTAGAACTGATAAAGGGAAGAGTCAAGACGCCATCGTGACGCAAAGAGCAAAGAATCGAATCTTTTGCTCAATCAAGTTCACATACTGGATTCAAATCCAGAAAGCCATATAGAGATAGAACTGGCATAGTATTTGACACACAACAATCTTCTAAGGACGGAACTAGCAAAGTCATTTGAACCTAATATCAAAACTGTATTAAGTTTGTAGCCGGGCAACTTCCACAAACCGAGAAATTTGTTGAACCAAGAAAGTCACCACATAAGTCAACTCGCTTTTCTAAGAAGACAAATTGCATCTACCAATAAAGGTAAATCGAAGGTAGATCACCAGTACTCTCAAGGAAACATGAAGAGTAGATCAACCGCTAGACCTACAAAAGTTGATCAAGTCAAGAACCGTAGAAATTTTAATCGAGTAAATCTAAGAATGTTAATCATTCAACGATTCACATAGTCGTGGGAAAGGCGATTATTTCCTACCGATGATGATTGGAATTTTATCAACTTGTTATTAAAATTGACATGAACAATCATTCAAGACAAAAGACTTATCAAAAGTATCACCAAGACTTAGCAGAGAAACTTATCTCGCTTCTCAAAGAAAAGCCTCATTACATAAGTTAGCCTAGACCTCAAGATAAGATGAATGATGGTTATTACTCACCTTTTAATAACATAAGGCATTTTGAAAATCAGCCACCCAAAAGATTTAAGAGAACATATAAATAAGGCATACCCAAAAATAGATACTATAGGAGTGTGGCTTACATATATGAAAACAAGTGCAACAATTTCCAGAGAAGTCCTTATGGAAATATCCCCCGAGTTGTACTGACAACTGACCCCTATGGACCCAAACAGAGTGGGTACCTAAAACATTTTAATTTGTCTTGCAAGATATTTGGTATTTTGATAATGGATCCTCTAGACACATGACAAGGAGCAAGGACTGTCTCACTAATTTTGTAGCCAATGATGGACCAAGAGTCAATTTTGGAATTAAGGACAGACCAGGATTTACAAAAGGTTTTGGAAACTTGATTAGAAATGGACTCACAATCAAGAATGTATCTTATGTGGAAGGACTTCACTACAATCTACTCAGCACAAGTCAATTCTGTGACATGGGATACAAAGACACATTTGATAAGGAATTCTGCATTGTTGTTAGTGAAACAGCTTATCAAGTAGTTCTCGCTGTAAGAAGGAAAGAGAACATGTATGTTGTAGATTGGTCTACAACAGTTTCAGAAACTTGTTAAATTGTGCACACCAAGTCAGAACTCAGTTGGCTATGACACAAGAAACCGAGTCACCTCAATTTTGATGACATCAACCTACTAGTCAAGAAGAACTTGGTGATCGGACTACCGTGAGATGTCATACAAGAAGGATAGCTTGTGTGATGCATGTCAACAAGAAAGCAAACCAAAGCAAGTTTCAAGACTAAGTCTCAAAGACTCAACAACCGTGAGTTTTAGAAATGATGCATATGGAATTATTTGGACCAATTACACCAATCAAGATTAGTGGAAAGAAATACACCTTGGTGGTAGTTGATGACTATTCAAGATATACATGGGTCATCTTTATGACAAAGAAAAGTGAAACCAAGCAACAACTGACAGAACTTCTCAAGAGACTCCAGAATTCGAAAAGAGTGACAAAGGGTCAAGATTAGATCTGACAAATGAATCGAATTTCTCAACAATATAATCATTGAATATTGTGGAGAAAATAGAGTACTATACCACCATGCAAACACATCAATACCCTAGAAAATGGAGTAACTGAAAGGAGAAATAGAACACTCAAAGAAGCTGGAAGGACAATGTTCTGTGAATCAAAATTACCATAAAGATATTGGGCAGAAGCTATAAATACAGCTTGCTACACTCAGAAACGAGCTCTTATGACAAGAGATATGAAAAGACACCTTATGAGATTTGAAATTGAAGAAAACCAAATGTCTTATATTTTCATGCCTTTGGAAGCAAATGCTTTGTTCACAATAATGGAAAGGATCAGCTTAAGGTTTTTTAGCCCAAAGCTGATGAAGGAATATTTCTGGGATACTCAAGTGTCAGTAAAGCTTTTAGAGTACTGAACAAACGGACACTTAAGCATGAAGAATCAATACATGTGGTTTTTTATGAACCAAACTTTACTAGAGACATAATTGAAGACAAAGAAGAACTAGTTTCTTAGTCCCAGTCAGAGAAGACTCCAAAACCAGTCTTTATAGATATTGGAAGATTAAGGATCTCGATTCTTCGATCAAGATCGCCTCAATGCCAAGAATGTAACTCTGGCGAATCGAACAACAACAGAAACCGATCCAACCGAAATGATCAAGCTCAAGAAGAACCAATTCAACAAAATGAAGAACCCTTGATGCAACCCCAAAGACATCAATGGATGAAAGATCACCCCAAGAACAATGTGTTTAGTGATTTCCAAGCAGACTTCGACAAGACATCACCGATGCTATGATAGCATGTTTTCTATCTCAATCGAACCAAAATAAATTGAAGAAGCTTTAAATGATCCGTAATGGATTCTAGCTATGCAAGAAGAACTTAATGAATTTGAGAGGAATCAAGTTTGGGAATTGGCGGATAAGCCGATCTTGTCAACATAATCGGCACCAAATGGGTTTTCGTAAACAAGTTAGATAAAGAAGGAAACATTGCCGTAAATAAGGCCGACTTGTAGAAAAGGTTTATTCACAAGCAAAAGTGGATAGACTTTGATGAAACTTATGCTCCAGCTTGCAAGGTTAGAGGCAATCGACTATTTCTTGCCTTTGCACCACAAGAAATTCAAAGTGTACTGTATAGATGTGAAAAGTGCATTTTGAATAGATACTTGAAGAAGAAATCTCAGTACAACAACCCTAAGGATTTGAAATTAAAGATCAAACTCGACAAAGTCTTCAAACCGCCAAGAGCTTGGTATGAAACTCGCCTCTGCTTTTTGGTGGATAATGGTTTTACAAAAGGAACTATTGATAAAACCTTGTTCGTAATGAAAGTTGATGAAAGTACTTCCTAGTGCAAATCTATGTTCATGACATCATCTTCGAATCGTAAAATGAACAACTCAGTGAGAAATTTGCATGTTTGATGAAGAGCGAATTTCAAATGAGTATGATGGGAGAATTGAATTACTCTCTCGGTTTACAAGTAAAATATATGAATGAAAGAATTTTCATTCACCAAACCAACTACACAAGAGAATTGATCAAGAAGTTTGAATGGAGAAATCACCGGCATTGCAACACCAATTGGAACCAATATCATATTAGATGAAGACAAATGGCAATGATGTGGATCAAACACCGATAGAAGAATGATTGGAAGTCTACTTTACCTCACGTAAAGTAGGCTGACATATCCTTTGCAGCTGGTGTTTGTGCTAGATTTCAAAAAGGCCCAAAGAAAGTCATCACACAATTGTCAAAAGAACCTCAAGTATTTGAAAGACACATGTATGAGTAGAGATATGGTACTCAAAGGAAGGAAAATTCAAACCGATCTCCTACTCAAACTCGATTATAATGATGCAAGGTGGATAGAAAGAGTACTTCGTGCACATGTCGGGCTTATTAGAAATAGACTTGTGTCATGGTTCAAAGAAGAAGCAAAACTCAATTTCAACATCAATAGTTGAAGTTTAATATATAGCACCGGAAGTCATTATGCTCAAGTTTTATGGATAAGACAACAAAGCTAAGAGATTATGGGATAGAAGAAGGACTCGATTCCTATAATGTGTGATAATACAAGTGCAATAGCCATAACTGACAATCCAGTTTTGTACTCAAGGACTAAGCACATTGATGTGAAACATCACTTCATAAGGGATCATGTAGAAAAGAAGGACATTACAGTTCTCTATGTCCCAACTGAGGATCAGTTGGCTGAAATTTTTACCAAACCACTGGACAAAGAAAGGTTTGCAAAACTGAGAACTGAATTGGGAATTATCAAAGTCAGTTAAGTCAGTTTAAGCTCAGAGATTCGTTAAGGGGATTGATCTTTGTCATGTCAGGTGCGCTCAGCTTGATAGATCGCTTATTGACATCAACAATCTCAAATCGACTTCATCGAATCAAGATTTGATGGAACTAAACATGCATTGTAATCGATCTCGCCGCTTTTATCCAAATAAACAAGTCAAAAGTCAAAAGGATAAAACCGACAATTGTTACATCGCATTTAATTACCGCCGCTTATGTCGTAAACAATTATGCGTATACCTCAAAATGTCGATATTACATGCATTGGTTATACAAACCATCATGGAATTTGAAAAGTTGGTACAAATCTCTCGTAAGATCGTAAGATCAAATCACCAACCGTCCTCCCCACTATATATCTAACCATTTTCATATCTTCTTTCACACAAAAATTAAGCTTTATCTCTCTCTCAAAAGCCATAAATTTTATCTTACTCCCCAATTTTTTCAAAAATTAGAAAATTTCTACAAATGGCAGCCTCCAAACAGACTCAAGAAGATAGGTTAATCACTGAGTTAGACAGCCTTTCTTTTGAAGATTATGTAGAAATGTGCAACACTCTTCTCGCAAGCTATATTTGCGAAAAGATGTAGAATCTTCAAGGGTTGAAGAACCTCCTGGAAGTAAATCACAAAAAGATCATGACTTGGAAGGGATTTTGCAGTTCTTGGAGAATATGAGGTTAGTTAAGCACTCCTTGGTGACTAAAGTTCGTGGAGAAAAGGGTAATCGTCACTGAAGAAGTCATTAGGCAGCTATTTGATTTTAAACAACCACTTGTGAAATCAATAGACTTTGCCTGTTTGCACTCAAAAGAGAATCCTTCTCAGGCAAATCTCACTCACAAAGGAATCAGCAGACGTTGACACACCTCTCAAAGAATCTTAAGACAGACTTGCACTCTCAAAGATGTGGCTAAGAAAAATGTTATTGGTCATTACAGGGCTAAGCAAGTTATCTCAAGATAGGATATATCCGATGAACATCATACGGGATGAACTTGAGATCAATTGGGCTGATATGTGTTCAATCAAATCAAGCAACAACACTTAGTCAAGTAGCAAGTTCCAAAGAAAGCCTGCCGAAAGAAAGACAAACTCAAGGAAGATTTTGACTAAAAGAAGACACTCAACGGAATTATTCAACATTATTTGGAAAGACTCAATGATGGGAAAAAGCGAGAACAAATCGCATTGCAACTACAACCACTAAGAAAATTGTAGCAGCTTGTATGTTCAAGGATGAAGACTTCCTAAACTCAAGCCAATAAGAAAACTATGTCTCGTAAAATCACACAAAGAAATAGGATTAAGTGGAAAGCTCAAACACAGATGAAAAGTCATTGAAAGATGTTTGTTCCTGGCACTTCATGTCGCTTAGCAACAACCGAGAGGGGAACAACAACCGATAAATCAAGTCGATGTATAAGCGGTTTGGTTATCAAGTTGTTTCTACATAAAGCGTAAGATATCGTGAGAAACAAGTTTCGCTATGCATGTTGAGCAAGAGGAACATGTAACTCAGCAACCACAGGACTACATCTTTGATGCAGTAAGGATTATCGACCTGATGAAGATGAAGCTCAAGACTGAAGATTCTCGTGAAGCTATTTTACTTAGTGAAGAAAAGCTATTGTTGGAGAAACTTGAAATACAAAATTTATATGAGTTATTTCCTATGGATGAGTTTCTCACCAACAGCTACAACAAATTCAAAGAGATAGCTCAGAGAACTGAATTGATCACATCATATATACAAAAGGATGTTTTAAAGAAGAATGATGATTCAAGGAAGGAAGCTGAAAAGAGTACAATTTTCTAGTCAGATACTCAACCTGAATGACAAGCAATAAGAAATCGTTATCAAAGAGGAAGGATTGCCAGCTGGGAATTAGACAACTGACAATCGTAAGCAAAGCAGAAGGACTAATAATCAAAGAATTGATGATAATTGAAGATGATTCTCAGTCTAAAATCCAAGAAGAAGAAGAAGAAGATCCAACTGAGAAGCTGACAAAAGAGGAATTGAGCAAAGTCCAAGAGAATTTGAAGATTATGCTCAACCAAAAAGATGAATACAATGGTCTTTCATCACACATCTCCGGATACTTGGATTATAGGAAGAAGACTGACGTCCGAGTTCATACTAAGTTGGATGTTATCGAGAAATCCACTTCAAAATCGCTTCAAAAATTCTCGCCTAAAGGGGAAACTTGAAACTCAACTATGGAAGATCGAGAAATTCATGCTCAAGCTAATCACACCTCAATCATCGAATCGATGGATTAGAAACTCACCAAAGAAGTTCTCACTTCTCGTAAAGACATTTCAAATAGACTAAAAGGCAACTCAACAGCTTGATCACTCGCCAATGATGCCAAAAAGGGGAAGTTGAATTAGAAAAGTTGAGATTACAAGAAGAAAAGATGAAGCTTGAAGCTGAGTTGAAGAAATGCAAATCAGCAGCAGATCCTTATGTTAGGGATGTGAAACAACTAATTGACGAGTAGCTCATTTCAAAGTACAGTCAACCTGGATAAAGAAGAGCTACTCTCACATAAGATCTGTGGATGAAGTTTTTCAAGGATCACAACAATGTCAAGGCAAAATACAGAGACAACACATATAAAGAATCCCTTGCCTATTTCTTATCTGATCTCTATCATAATCAGAACATGGACACTTACAAGAAAGTAAAGAGAATTGAAGAGAAGCTTCAAATCAAAGATAAGAGAGAACGGATAAAAGCTGATGTTGCAGAGTTTGAAGACTATTACAAGGATGAAACTCACCTTCCTAAGTTAGTTCTATGGAGAAAGTGGAAGCTATCAAGCCAAGTGGATTATCTTAGAACATTTCACAAGGAAGACTCAAAGTTAGAAAATGATTATCGTCTTCATGACAAGGAAAAGAAATTTATCATAGTTACACAGAAAGCTGTTTAGCTTTTATTTCCATTGATAATCAAATGTGTAACTTGATCCAATTTTTGAAAATTCTAATGATATATCCAGTTTCCAGTTTTACTTTGTTTTGTATTGTCTTATCTTTAAGCTTTTATTTTAAGGAGGGTTTTGGCATCATCAAAAAGGGGGAAATTGTTGGAAATAAAATTTTAGTTTTGATGATAATTCATCTTAATTAGTTACTTGTTTGTTTACACCCCATTGATAAAGTGCTGAAACTAGCTGTTACAGTGAAAAGCTAAAAGATGTCTAGAACTGAATGTATAGGTTATATCAGACAAGCACTGTAATAGATAGAAGTTTCAGAAACTCGAAACTAGAAATCATCTAGAAACCGAACATGACATTAAATCAATATGTCAATGTAACCAAGAATCAAGTTTACTTAGTAAATCAAGAAGGTAAGTTCACCGAGGACACAGACTGCTGACTTATCTAGAATCGAATGCCGAGGGAACAAACTCAAGAAATGAAGAACCGAGGACACAAACTCGCTTGTAAGATTGAAGAACTGAGGGTTCAAACTCAAGCATGAAGATCAAAATTGAGATCAGAAGTTAGAATTCGTAAGTCTGTGATGACTCGAACTAACTTTATGGATCTTGAAAGAAGACCTAAGAATCATAAGGACAATGATATCCTAGATGATTTAGTTAAAGAAATGGTGTACTGATTATGTCATATAAAGTCGTAAAATAGACTACTAGGTTTTGAAAAAGAGTAAAACTCAGTGTACGCCTAAGTTAGTTAACAAACTCGATAATCGATATACTCAAAGATAAAACTGATCAGATACTTAGTTTTATAGTCACCATCCAAGCAATCAAAGTACATTAGAATGTTATAATTCAAGGAATTTTATTGATGAAGAGTCGACATGTCGAACGGTCATTGACACTTCGACATCCGAAAATATAGACGCTTGATACAATTCAAATTCAAGCAAGATGAACTTGGACCTCACACTATAAATAGAGGACTTGGCATCAAGGATCAAACACATGAATTAACGCAAATACAAGTATTATTGTGTCCAAGTCTTTCCATCTTAATTGTTATCAATATTTGCGCCAACAAGATCACATCTTGATTTCTTCAAGTGTTCAAGCTACGCCGATCAAATCCAGATTTCGGCCACTTAAGAACCACAAGCAAGAATCAATTTATTGATTTTTAGCCCAACTTTGATTTCTAATCAAAGCTTTAGATCTAGTTTTTGTGACAAGTTTATTCACCCCCCCTCTAAACTTGTGTCACCTTTCTAAGGACCAACACCGAGAGAAACCTAAGGAAGTGAATGTGATCATTACTTGAAGTGGAAGAAAACGTGGTAGCAATGGCGAGGAAATTTCCGGAATAACGGTTGAAGATGATTTGGATGATAAGCTTGAGGAAGAATTGAACAATGCGGAATAAAAGGAATTGGGTGAAAAGGAAGAAGGGATTGTCTATGCTTTCTTGAGATTTGATAGACATGTTGAAGCGAAAGTTTAAGATGAAGAATGCGAAAAATCCTAAGAATCTTGAAAACCCAAGAGCTAGTGACTTAAGGACATTATTCAACAAACATGTTGGAGAGGAAACTGCTAGCGTGTCGGCTCACGCTGACTTAGCTCGCTCACACCGGGAATGAATCAAAAGTTTATGGAATTTGCACAGCAAAAGTCGGCACATGCCGCATATAGCCTGGCTCACGCCGAATTACAGGTGGGGAAACCAGAGAGTTCTCAGAGTGGCTGCTCACGCCGGTCATAACTCGGTTCACGCTGAATAACAGAGGAAATTACGGGCATCTTTCAAAGAAAATAGTGCAAAATGATGACACATGACGCCCACCAAATGCACAAACGCTCAAGGAAGCATCACCATCTCCATTCAAAGACAAAAGTAAGGGATGTATGACTTCCAACCCTAAAATCATTGATCTTGAGTCTTTACCCTACTCCTCCTAAAGGACAAATTAAAAATTTGAAGACGGATATGAAGTATGCACGCTTCTTGATACGCTTCATTATCTAAATGTTAACATCCCCGCTATTGAAGCACTAATTAACATGCCTACATATGGAAAGTTTCTAAGCATGTCCTCTCGAATAAAAAATGTCTGTAAGAGTATGAGAACATTTGTCTTAATGAGGAATGCTCGGCAAAGAAGTTGCAACACAAGCATCCACCTAAGCTTAAAGACCTTATGTCTTATGAGGATCACAAGAAACTTGGAATAAGAAAGCTCAAACACACGGAGATGACTCTCCAACATGTAGATAGGTCCATTAAACGCCCTAAGGAGTTATCAAAGATGTATTAGTTAAGGTCGATAAGTTTTACTTCTCAATGAATTTGTGGTCATTGAAATGGAGGAAGGGTATTCAACGCCCTTCTTCTTTGTCGCCCATTCCTAGCCATGGGAAGAACTATTATTGAAGTTCAACGAGGTGAAGTAGTTTATGAGGATAAATTCACTTTTAATATTTTCAAGGCAATGAAACATCCATACAATTCACAAGAGTCATGTTCTTTATAGATACTTCTATCTTCTATTGGTGTGAGCGTATTAACTTGTATGCCTTTTGAAGACAAGCTCAAGAATGTTTGGCTTTATCTGGCCACGGGAAGGAGATGAGAATGATGAAGAGATGCAAGAAGTGATTTTGAACTTGGATGCCGGTGGTTCTTTTATGAAGCAACCATGGACCGATATTTGGAGTTGGAACTAAATGGCCGAATGATGAACCTCGTGGAGGAGCCAACAAGGAATCTAGAATTGAAACCTCCCTTCTAATCTTAAATATGCCTTTCTTGAAAATGACAAATTACTTCATGTAATTATTTCATCGCTACTAACCCGCTTATGCAGGAAGATCAATTGTTGAGGATGCTTAGGCAACATAAGGAAGAATTCGATGGACAAAGTGGTGGATATTCAAGGAATAAGCCCTAAATCAGGTGCACAAAATCATTTTAAATGATCATGCCAAGCCATGTACCCAACCGCAATGCCAACTCAATCTGAACATACAATAGGTTGTCAAGAAAAGGTTATCAAGCTTATTGGAGACGGGCATAATCATTCCTACACCGATGTTGATTGGGTAAGTCCTACCCAAGTTGTACCAAGAAGGGTGATTTTACAATGGGGAGAATGACAAGCACGAATGGATTTCAACAAGGGAAGTCACAGGTATCGATGTGCATTGATTTCCGCAAACTAAATGATCATACCAAGAAATACCATTATCCACTTTTGTTTATTGTGCAAATGTTGGAACGGTTAAAGTGCCACAAATTTTATTGCTTGCTTGATGGTTACTCGGCTAGTTGCAAATATTCATTGCAGCAGTAAGACAGAGAAAAAACGACTTTACTTGTCCTTATGGAACCTTCGCTATAAAAGAATAATAGCTATTGGACTATTCAATGCACCGATCACTTTCCAAAGGAGGCATGATGGCAATATTCTCCAAAGATGGTGGAGAATTTTTTGAAATTTTCATGGATGATTTTAGTACTTTGGGAGATTCTTTTGAGAATGTCTTTCACATTTGGATATGTCTTACAATGTTGTGAGAACACTAACATTGTTTTGAATTGAGAAATGTCACTTAATGGTATCGGATGGTATTGTTCTAGGCCATAGAATTTCGTAAGAGGCATTGAGGTTAACAAGGCAAAATCGGCGATTGAAAATTTACCTCCACCAATTTGAAGACTTTAAGAGGATTTATAGGCATGCCGATTACCGACGCTTATTGTGGATTTTTCACACATTGCTAATCCTCTTAGCCGCCACCTAAAAGTGGTACCTTTCAACTTTGATGAGAAATGCAATGGAGGCATTCGAGACTTTGAAGAAGCGTGACAAGTGCACTTGTTGTTGTAGCACCGATTGGAACTTACCATTTGATGCAAGTGATTAGTAGTTGGGGCCGTATAGGCCAACACCATGATAAACTTCTTAAAGCGATATATTATGCATCCCACACATTGAATCCGCACAAACCAATTATGCCACAACTAAAAATGAGCTACTCGCAATAGTGTTTGCATTGAATAAATTTTGCTTTATCTTGTGGGCTCTAACGTAATTGTTCACACCACCATGCGGCGTTGAAGTATTTGTTAAGCAAGAAGGATGCAAACCGAGGCTTCTTAGATGGATTCTCTTACTTCAAGAATTTGACATTGAAATCAAGGATAAGAAAGGAAGAGATAATGTGGTCGCGACCACTTGACTCGATTGGAATATGGTGAAGAAAATGGTAAAAGAAGAGAGATCGCGACTCATTTCCGCATTTAACAACTCCTTATGGATGATGCTCCTGGATGATTCAACTTATCAAAGCCGGTTCTATGCCAAGGAGATCTCGCCATGGTTTGCAACTTTGTTAATTATTTTACTTGTGAGTATGTTCCATCTCATTGACGTGCCAAAAGAAAAAGAAGTTCTTTATGAATTGAAATTTATTATTGGGAAAACCGACCTTTTTCGTAGGTGTTCGATGGCATCATAAGCGAGGTACGCCCCAATAGTGAAATTTCAAGTATCCTCCTTTGCCATTGTCGTGAGGTTGGCGGCCACCATGGTGGGTGGAAACCGCCTAAAATTGTAGCAATGTGGTTTTTATTGGCCAACATTACAAAGATGCACATTACTATGAACGATCTTGTGAGTCATGCCAAAATGAGGAAATGTTTCCAAGAAGCATGAAATGCCTCTCCAACCCATATTGGAGTGTGAAAATTTGATGTATGGGGCATCGCTTTCACGGGGCCATTTCTTCCATCGCTTGGTAATAAGTTCATTTTGGTAATGGTTGACTATGTCTCTAAACGGGTTGAAGCCTGTTCCTTCCACCAATGATACCGGAGTGGTGATGAAATTCCTTAAAAATAATATCTTAAGGAGATTTGGTACTCGGCTATCATTAGTGATGAGGTTCGCACTTCAGAATTAACCATTTACCAAATTGATTGAGAAATATGGTGTGAAGCACAAGATCGACATTAATCGCACTCACCCACAAACAAGTGGGCAAGTTGAGATATCAAACCAAGAGGTAACGAGGATTATTGAAAAATAGTTGATGCCAATCATAAGAACAAGCGGTGAAATTGACGATGCATTATGGGCCTACCGGATGACACCCTTTAAAACACCGATTGGTTCTTCCCTTATAGACTAGTTTTTGGAAAGTCTTGTCATCTTCATGTTGAGTTAGAGCATCGTGCTTTTGGGCTATCAAGTTTTTAACTTTGATGCCCAAGGTCATTAGTGAACATAGATTGCTCTAACTCACGGAACTTGAGGAGTTTCGCTTGATGCTTATAAGAACGCCCGAATCTACAAGGTACGCATGATGAAGTCCTTTCATGATAAAAGAATCTTTCATCGTGAGTTCCATACGGGTGACAAGGTGCTCTTGTACAATTCACGCTTGAAATTGTTTCCTGGTAAACATAAGTCTAAGTGACAGACCATTCGTGGTGACAAAAGTTCATGCATCCGAGTCGGAGTTAAGATGGAGAAACTACATTTATGACAAATGTTCATAGGTGAAGATATTTGTTGAAAATATGGAATCCTCAAAATAAGAAGGTGATGTTACTTACCGATCCCCCATCCGACTATAGTCTAGTTGGTTTTTCTATGCATAATTCCTATGTCCTTATATAAGTAGTGATTAGTAGTGTCTATGCATGATAATTTGTATAACTTCCATCTTTTTCCATTGTATAATCCCGTCGAGCAAACAACGTTAACAAAAGCGCTACCAGTGAGGTAGCCCGTAATTGTATGATCTTTTGTGTCAAAGCATGCTTGGTTAGTTTGGTGAATGGCATTGATTTAGTGGCAAAAATTGACTTTTGGGGACTTTTTAGTTTTCGGTCTAAGCCGAGTTGAGCCCGGTCCACACCGGATTGAGAAGGAAAGTTTGATAACACTCTAAATACTACCATTACATGCACTTTTATTTACCCCGAATTATGCTCGAGGAAGATAGATAGGCTTATTATCATGCGTAAATATGTGTTAAATACTAAGTGCAAGTTCTCGTGTTTACGATTCTCGTGATTTATGTTCTTATCCCGTGATTTGGTAATGCTTTTGTCTTGTTTTGTACATTTTTCGTGATGTACGTAAACCGGAGCAGCTAGAGTGGATCTCGACCTAAAAGGAATATCACAAGCCAAGAGAGTAAGTCCAAGAAGATATCTCGCTTTAAAAGAGAGAAAACTAGCCCGACATCATGGGCCAGCCCGATTAATCGAGGCCTTGAGGACAAAAACCGGTCTCGCCGTGATCTACTAGGTTGGTTAGGGGTTTATGGAGCCATATGTCGGCTATAACATCTATAAAAGCCACGATATCGATTGTAATCATATTTATATCATGCAAGCATAATCAACTACATACATTATCACATCATATATGAAATAAAGTTTCTTTAGCTTTTGTTGATTTATTTTCTCGTTACCTTACTTCCACGCCATCTCTAGCTTGAGTATATCAAGCTAGATCTCCATAATCAAGGTATGAAGCTTTGAACGCCTCCTTTATGTCTTTATTATGGTAGATCTACTTGTATTTACGTGTTATAGTTATTCGGCATGTTAAACAACCCCATAATTTACTTGAAGTAATCGTAACGGCAATGTAGATTCCGCATTAGAA
Source organism: Gentiana macrophylla (assembly GCA_026214975.1). Lineage (NCBI taxonomy): Eukaryota > Viridiplantae > Streptophyta > Magnoliopsida > Gentianales > Gentianaceae > Gentiana > Gentiana macrophylla. Next base: position 83,509,672 of record CM047810.1, read on the forward strand.
TCGATGCCCCCGATTAATCGGGCGTCTTTACCGATTAATCGCGTAAAATTTAAGAACCCTAATCTGAGATTCGCGCCGCCACGCTGATCGGCATATTTAATTAACAACCGTTGGGATCTCGCCAATCTTCTTATTGTATTCGTAAATTAACACGTAGGGACTTGCAAGGTGAAGTGTTAATTAGACATGCCTTGATGGATCCCTCAGAACGCAGCTAGTCATTGTCGATAGTCGCTAGGGAGGTTTTTGGTCTTGAGCCATCATCTAGAGAACTTATTATGTGATGAACTAATACAACCAACGTAAAGGAGGTCATTATGTGATAGATTGTCTCTGTTGTCCTTACAATGGAAGTAGATAGGTTAGAGATTGCATCCGTAGCTAAACCGAATTAAAACGCTCTATTAATTTAAGGAAATTATGGGGGAAGTAAGAATAAGGATTAACTACACCAAGTTAGTAGATAGGTGGGGACGGGAGGAATACCATGTTTGTTTCTATGTTATTGTTGGTCAATGACCGATTTGTCTTGTCAATTCGAGTAGATTCGCTTATACTTGAATTGCATTGTCTCGTGGATCGACATTGATTCGCCGCTGCTATGCTATAATTTGACCTAGTACTTTGCTAGTAAGAGCGACTTGCACGCGATCAAGTTTTTGTGCCGCTGTCGGGACCATGGCCAATTTAGAGAATAAACGATTTAACTCTAATTAACAAGTTATTGTTTTTCTTTTCTTGAGTATTGAGTCGCCCTACAATAAACTCCGCATTGTTTTGAAGCCATAATAAGAAATTTTGAACCCAATTAATCACGGTTACCTCGATTAATCGCGTCCAAAAATTTGAGTTTTGACAAATTCTATGTTTCCGAGTATATCTCTCGTAGTTTTAGTTAGTAGGTCCGCAATTGTTGGGCCTCAACCCAACCGAGGTGGGAGTTGCAACCGCTTTTTTGTTTTTGTTTTGTTTTTTCAAAGTAGAGTTCCTAGACACTTCGAGATTTGTTCACCGATTTAGGAAAGCAAGCGCGAGTCAAGCACCATGGCTCATAAAGTATTGAATATCAAACCGATTTCTATGTATCAAGGATCAAAGGTTGTAGAGCAAGATGAGGCGTATAAGAAGCGAGTGGAAGAGGAGAAAGAAGCACTCAAACGTAGTCAAGAGAAACTAAGGAGTACAAAACTTATCACCCAAGTGAGTTTCCTATTGAGTTAATTGATATATCTTCCGACTATGATTAAGATGATCCGAAAGAGGACCATGATACTATGTTTTCTGACTCCCGAGGACTATCCTCGACTCGATACCGTAGTAAAGCTAAGAGACCCACGGACGCTTTGACTCCCGATATCGATTAATGGTGTATCCGTAGGATTATGACTCGCGACCGTTCGAAAGGTAACCTTCTTCCTTTTCACTTTATCAAAAAGAAAAGATTCAGTAGCCTTGTACCAAACTCGGTCCATGACTTTTGTCGATCGCACCGAGATATGCCAAATGTTTACTAAAGAATTGCAAAATCAAGGCCGAGGATTCATGTTCCTTATAGATTTTACACCCTGACATACCGGAAGATCCTAGTGCCCAAGTTTTATTAGACGCCCTTTCTTAGCAAATCCACCGAGCTATCATAGACTTCGATAACGAGGAGATCACTCTAAGAACGAATAATGATGCCGTAGAACCATTAAGATCCTAAAACCCCTAGACAATAGGCCCTGAACGCTGCATGATGATCTATGGTTCCGAGACGTTAAAATTGTGGAGATAGAGGACGAGAGGCCTAAGCATCGAGAGGTTCTTGTAAAACCCAGTGAGCAAGAGTTTACGAGAGTACTGCCAGAGAACATGAGCACAATGGCCACAACAAGATGCTCGCAGGTCAATGCTTCAAGTAGAAGGAGTGAAGCAGAGCGAAAGTAGAAAATGTGCCTAGACGCTGCTGGTTAAACTGAAGCAAGCAGGTAGACCTAGTGCACGAGCAAAAGAGCAAGGCGCAAAGAAGAGAGCCTGTAAGGTTTCTACAAAAACTAAGAAATATCACTCCTAGACGATAAGAAGAATGTCTCCTTGATTAAGAAGGAGAGTGTATGACGGTTAAGACCTCGAGAGCACAAAGTTTGGCAATTTGAAACATCACTTCGATTGAATGAGGATCCGAAGACAAATGAGTCGATTTAACTATAAACTCGAACTACCTCTTGAACTCCTTGTTTAGAACCGACTAATAAATGTAACCGGATGAAATGACGTGGCTTTTTCATCCTACCACACCCCTGTGCTTGAAACCGACGGATGTTGGGAAGGTTTTCTTTACTCATGGATTCTAGTGAAGTAGGTGAGGATCGAGTCGGAATAACAAAAAGGAGTAAGAACAGTGATTAGAGGTCGCATTGAGCAGTGCAGGTGCAAGGTGTGCAAAACAGAATCGAAAATCTGAGAAATGTTGGCCCCGATTAATCGGGCACCCCATCCAATTAATCGAGATAGGTTTTATCGATTTCTTCATGTCGATTTAAGATCGCACTTTCGATGACATGCGGGACAAGCGCTGCATCGGTCACCTCACAGCCGAGTAACTCACCCTTTTTCTCTTTTCCATCATTTCCTAATTTCCCATACTCCACCATTACTCCACCTCCTCAATACCATCAATCACACTTCAATCCCTCACCACCGTTACTCCTCCAACCCACTATCCCACTAAATCCTCCAATCTCCTTCCATTTTTCCTATTTAAACACCCATTCACCAACATTTTTCTTCATCTTCAACTCCAATCTTCCTCTTCACAAACTTTCTCCATATCTTCTTATTTTTCATAAATCTCAGCTTTTATCACTCACACACCACCATTACCACCACCACTATTACCCATTATCTTACCATCCTCAACCATAAAACCCTTTTCCATTCTCTCATTGTTATGGTGTCATTGCAGAATATTGTTGTAGGCTCGCCATTCATCTTTTTCCATCATCAAGAGCTCTTTTCGTAAAAAGAATCTAAAAATTAGGTCCGATAAATTGGGGTATCCGCCGATTAATCGTGGGTTTTACTTTTCCCGTAAGTCTGGGCAGCCTCCGCATCGCAGATTTACGGGTCCAAAACACAAACAGAATCGCTCGTCACCCAAGCGTCATCAAAGTTGTTTATGGTGATGCCAACCCATTGATAGACGGGTTGAGCAATTCGATTCTTTGAGATCTACGAGTCATTCCAAGGTCATTAGAATGGCTCCACCTTTGCCCGTGAACGTGGCATTGACTTGAGGATTGAGGCTCTATCTTGTCAAAAGCCATGAAGTATCGGGATATCCCGATATGGCGGAGGCACCAAGCCGGGTTCAATGCTACGGTGGTGCGAGATTTTTATATGTATTTAGCGATAACCCAGAGCTACATTTTCGATGGTCCGAGGGGTGAAAGTAGATTTCACCAAAGAACGGATCAACAAGTATAATGGGGCGCGAACTCCACCAAAGTGGCCCGAGAAGTATACATCATCCTCCAATGTTAATGATCCTGAGAAGATTCCATGATTGTTGACTACTTTAGGGTGGAATAAAATAGAAACCGGGGCTGGGAATCCCACCTTCTTCCTGGAAAATAACCTATCTTGGAATAGAAAGATGTTAAACCGATTTGTCTGCTCCGCTTTCACCGACAAAGCATACGGCCTCTCATATACCAAGGTGGGTAGAGTTTATGTTCTACCTAGAGCAGAATCTCCAAATAACATCGGCATCCTAATGAACAACCGCATCTCGTGATATAGCCACTGAATCTGAAACGAGAGCTTCGCTTTACGGCCCGATGATGTATATGTTCGCCCGAGATATAGTTCCGGTTCGGCCAAGAACGACCGGGAAGAGCCTTGAGCCTAAGATAAGCTTCACAAATGGGCTTTCATGAGCACCTACATGAGTGGGTCATACAACCGAGAGAGAACGACCGATTCAGTGAGTGGACTCGATCTCGTAGAACTTTGATGTAGGAGAATGCATGAGAAATTGTGAGTCCAGACGCAAGATGGATCGATAATAGACTTTTTAGGCACTCCTCCTTCAACCCCACCACCAAGAACTCGCCCCACGCCACGGAGCCTCTCTCCACTCATGTCGCCAAGTTCTCGACCACCTCCCGGCTGCGAACCTCCGTGATGATCGGGAGGAATATTTTGATGAAGACTAGTTTATTATTCCTTGTTGTTAAGTTCCATTTTTAGTATTTCGATTTTCTTTTCCTATCTAGTATTGTGTCAGCTTTTTCTTAATAATATAATGATTTTGTTTGCTTAAATTGTTTTAGAGTTATATTATATCTCTTTTATCATTGCATTTTTATTATACGGTTATTGTCACCCGAGTTTCTTCTCTTGGATTGTATGTTGTTTAGCTGCAGATTTTCGATTTAATTATTCGGTGAAGCCCACCACGATTATTGAAGATCCATTTAATTTCCTTGCTCCACGCTAACGGGTTAAGTTCCTTTTCGCTTTATTTTTCATCTTCTCATCGGGGACAATGTTTCAAATAAGCTGGTAGGAGCGCCACTTAGCTTTATATTTAGTCGATTATCTTGATTATTTTTTATGCACTTTTCACCACATAGATCATGATTCGCTTTATGTAAAGAGTTTGAGCTAATTAATTATACCCTTCTTTCAAAACGCTTTAGTGAAAGTCATGACTACTTTTGACGATGTGACGATTAACCATACATTCTCGCTTATGAACCACCTTTTAAGCACGATAACTCAATTATTCAAGATGTAGTATGATGACGATTATTCAATTCAAAGAGTAAAGAATGAGTATGTGTTATGTGGTACATGAAGTAGTTGACTTATTAATTGTTATTTTTCCATTTGCATTCAATTTTTTTGCATGCAATTTGAGTGAGAAGTTTTAGATTTAGATGAAGAGTTATCCTAGACCGAATCGATATTTGTTGGTGGATATCCTTTAACCAATTATTGTTGTAGGAGGAGGGTAGCAACTTGAATTCCAAACAAAGTAAACCGACAAAAACATGCTTATAAGCTGAGAGAGTCAACTGAGTGTAAAATGCACGCTATTGAAAAAAAGAGAGAAACATATGAGTACTCTAAGAGTAATACTTTGTCCCTAAGTCCGCCTCGCCCTAGTAAGGTTTCGTGTTGTTTGTCGTAGTCCTAAGGCAAGAGGAGCGAAAAAGTGCATATTGATGAGTAATGATTGCTGGGTCTCGATAACTACATTCTTTTCTTGAATGCACTATCATAAAATATTTATGACATGACACATCGATGCATTGGTGAGTGATGAATAAATGGGAACTCATAAGATGCGTGATATATGTTCTCGCCCAAAACCTTGTCGATGTAATGTGATTTTGTATGTGATACTCGCTGTTTGGGGTTATCGCACACACACATTGGCTCGTGACATGAATGTTGTTTAATGTGTTAATGAGGATATGAGTTGGCATGATCTTTGTCCTGGCTATGCGAGGCAATCGCTTTTTTCACTTTTTTGCTCAAAGACGATGAAAAGCTAAGTGGGGTAGTTGATAACGCTTAAATACTACCATTAAATGAACCTTTATTTACCCCAAATTATGCTCAATGGAAGATATATAGGCTTCTTATCGTGTGTGAAATATGTGTTAAATACTAAGTGCAATTTAGGTTTACGATTCTCAGATCCGTGTTATTATCCCGTGGTTTGGTACTATTTTGTCTTGTTTTTGTACACTTCTTAGATGTACCGAACTGAGCAATGGAGTGGATCCGCACCAAGAGAGAATATTGCAAAGGGGAGAAAGTCCAAGAAGAGATCTCGTTAAAAAGACAGAAAATCGCCCGACACTACGGCCAGCCCGATTAATCGAGGCCTTAAAGGGACAAGAAACTCAAGTCTTCCGTGATCTACTAGGTTGGTTAAGGTTTTATTGAGTCATATATCGGCTATAACAACTATGAAAAGCCACAGATACTCGATTGTAATCATATTTATATCAAGCAAGCATAATCAACTATATACATTATCACATCATATATGAAATAAAGTTTCTTTAGATTTTGTTGATTTATTTTCTGGTTCTTCCTCCACGCCGCCTCTAGCTTGAGTAACTGTTGATCGCCATAATCATGGTATGAAGCTTTGAACGCCTTTTTATGTCTTTATTATGGTAGATCTACTTGTATTTACGTGTTATAGTTAATCTACATGTTTAACAACCCTATAATTTACTTGAATTAATCGTAATAAACTAATATAGATTCCGTATCAGAACTCATGCCCCCATTAATCAAGCGGTCTCTATCAATTAATCACGGTAAAATTTAGAACCCTAATCTGTAGATTCGTTTCAATACGCTGGATCGACGATTTAATTAATAAGAGGTTGATCTCGCCAACTGGCTTTATTGTATTCATAAATTAAAATGAAGGACTTGTAAGGTGAAGTGTTAATTAGACATTGTCTTGATGGACCCCAGAACGCATAGTCATTGTCGATAGTCGCTAGTGGAGGTTTTCGGCCCTTGAGCCGGAATCTCTGTAACTTATTACGATGAACTAATACAACCAACGGGCGAGGTTAGTTGCATATAGATTGCGTGATGTCCTCACAATGAAAGTAGATATGGTTGTGAGATTGCACCCATAGCTAAACGGAATTAAAACGCTCAATTAATTTAGTGGAAATTATGCGGAAGTAAGCATATGGATTAACTACACCAAGTTAGTAGATAGGTGGGGACGGAGGAATACCATATTTGTTTCTATGTTATTGTCGGTCAACGACCGATTTGTCTTCTCTCGTTAAAGTAGATTCGCTTATACTTGAATTGCAAAGGTTCTGTGGATCACCTTTGATTCGCCAAGTGCTATGCTATAATTTGACCTAGTACTTTGCTAGGAAAACGACTTGCACACTTCATCAAAGTTTCGCTTGGAAGTGGCGTATACACGGCGTGGCAATCGTGAGTGTTTTGGGTTGCGCTGAGCTGAAGGAGAAAATGGTAAGGTTTACCACTGCTGGTCTACGCCGGATCGCTTTCACCTGCGCTGAACGATGCTTTTAAATTGAAATTAGTTTTTCCTTCTCCTCCTCCCATAACTTCTTCCTATCGGTTTTTCCTCCTATTTTCTCCCTATTTCACTTCTCTTCACCACCATTCACCAAAATTTCTTTCAATCAAACCACCACTTTCACCACACTTCACCTTCCCAAATTTCTTCTTTATCTCATCTCTTTTTTTCTCTCAAGCGAGGCAACTAGTTTATTCAAGCCAAAAGGCACACCAAGTCTTCTCCGTGAGTTACCATCTTTTTCTCGGCCTTGTTATAAATCTCTTCCGTGAATCAACTCAACAACAAGGTAATAGGCTTTCACTTCGCTTTCATTTATTCCTTCAATTTTGTTCTTCCTTTAATATTTGAAATCAAGGATGGCTTTGACTTTTTGTTGGATGAATTGTTGTTGTTGACTACCACCTTAGCCATGGTCGTAATCTTTGCCCCTCCCAATACTCATAAAGGTGACTCGAGCAAGAAACGTAAGACCGTGCTCAAACCGCACTTTACCCATCCACCAACCCTCGCCCTCTCAACTCCATCGAGAAAGCAATCACCTTTTGTAAGATGCCTCCTGTGGATTCTATCAAGTCCTATTTATGAATATTTTGGTAAATGAAATTTACTCATTGAGTGTGGTATTGCTTTTGACTCATAGTGCCAAAATTCATGTAATCATTAAGAGTCGTGATTGGAAAAAGCTCACAGAGCCGAATTGAGATTGTTAATGCCACAATGGTGCCTGAGTTTTATTCCATGCTTCCATCGTAGGCTTGGGGAAGATAAGGAAGTTAAGCTTCCATTACCCATTCGTGACTGCTGAGGTCCTTTTACACCGAGGTTATTAATAATACTCTATGGTATTCCTGATGTTCCGTGATGACAAGGATTACTCTACAGCTTGGAAACTTGATCAAGAGGCTTAATG